>VMOF01000388.1:59297591-59472849 GCA_011764245.1 Trialeurodes vaporariorum | reverse complement strand
TTTCCAGTATCGAAATTCGTACACAGGGCCTTGTTTTACGACATATTATTATCAAAATCGCATAAAAATGTCTCGAGAAATTCATCTCTGCCATAAAATTTCACAAAATAAGTCTCTATATACGATTTTTCAAATTAGAGTGAAATGGCAGTACATAGGGTTCACGTGAGAGCGAGAGAGACAAACTGGCTTTGTTTGGAACGTTCATCACCGGCAGTCGCCATTACTTTAACCCTCTATATCGCAGAAATTCCTATGTTTTGTCCTTGTCCCACTCATACTTTCTTATAGGCACAGAATTCTAGGATATAGGCTCATCGGCACCATCACATAACCTGTTATACATCGAACCAGCTTCGATACGAAGAGAGGTTAGGATGATTGAGTGTCATGACGGTGAATTGCCCATAAGAGGCCATGAATAAGACAAGGATAAAACATAGAACATCTTTCGGTATAACTGTGATTGCTTGAGATCATTCAGGAATTATGTCGGAGTGAAAAGATACTTTCAGGTACTCGGAATCTAAGGGTACAGTGAAATGTGAGAAAAAACTGGTTGTTAACTAGCATGAATTTGCATTCAAAAATTCTAATTTCTTATGGGTCATCCACGAGAGTAAGCTATTTGTTTGGATCCAATTTAGATCGTGACGTCATCTCTATAAACAGGTCTACTACACGAACAAGAATCTCAAATCTGAATGTTCTGACCTCAGGGTGGTAGGTATTAGGAGTTCTTCGACGGTAAATGCCATTGTTTTCGGGATGACACCTTTCCACGGAGTGAAATTGAATTCGATGCCAATTTCCGAGAATCGCCCGTCCAGCAGATAGGACATTGAGCATTATTGCGGGTGATTGGTGAGTCATCGCATAGCACCGTTCAAGGATTCATCGAACCGGGGAGCTGGTGAAACAGGGATTATACAATAAGTGTGAGAGGCAAGTTTTAAAATTAATCGATAGATTAACGGTTGATACAACATTTCTTGCCGAAATAATGAAGATTCAGTCAAATCCGTATGCTTTCCGGCGAAAATGAAAACATTCCGGGTGACCCATTCTGAACTAGAATCCCTGTATGTAGAGAGTTAAGAATTTAAGATAAGTAAAACCCAGAAACAATATGTAAGTAATAGCTGTGGCGGCTCGTGATATTTGGCAACCATGCAAGTTTTCCATTTAAACGTAGGTAAAATAATCGATTCTTGCGGAGGCTGGCAGCCTCCGGGAGAATCGATTGTTTTACATTGGTTAAATAGGAGGAGGACACGGTTGCCAAATTTCACGAGCCGCCACTGAGTAATAGAGACTACGCACGCACTATCTATAACGCCCATGTTTGCGCGCGGCGCACTATGTGGTATTTGACCAGAAAAGTTGGCATAAACTGTTTTTACAGTCGTAATGACTTGAAATTGAGAATCCATGGGTATTTTTTACGCTGAATTCAAATTTTGCATCAGTTTTTCAAGATTCGAAAATCCAAGATGGCTGCCGATACTTTTTTCGGCTAATCGGTCGGCAGCCATCTTGGATTTTCGAATTTTGAAAAACAGATGCAAAACTTGAATTCAGCGTTAAAAAGTACCCGTGGATAGTGAGTTTCAAGTCATTTGGACGGTGTTGCCAAATTTCACTCGTCACCTCTATACAACACGTGAAAACGAGAATTTCGTGCAAAAACGCAAAATTCGAACTAATATTCCCGGCAAAGCCACATTTTTCCGCAACTTCTGACTTCAAGGCCTATTAGTACGCACTAAGGACTACCATTTCTCATATATATACCCGCGGGATGTGGCAGGATGTTTGAACTTAAGTTCTCTTGAAAATCGGAAAATTTACGTTTTTAGCTAAAAACTTTGAAATAGCAAAAAAATATCAAATTCAAATTAAAATTGGATAAAATAGGCATAAACTGATTGTAAATACCTTCAGGAAGACGATCCATGTACAAAAAATTTGTTCTGTTTTCATTTGAAACACTTTTTTTTTACTTTGATTATAGTCTCGTGCTGAGGCTAAATTTAATGGTGGTAAAACTGATTTTTCCCCTGGCGGATTCTAGGTGAATTAATCTAGTGTAGACCCGCTAAGTACAAGTTTCTAATGCAAAAATCTATGTAGATTCCGAATATCACAACAGTTTTTCCCAGTAGCGACTTTTTTTTTTTTTTTTAGTTTATGCCAGCTTTTTTGGTCAAATACCACATAGTGCGGCGCGGCGGTGGCGACTTTTTTTTCGGGCTCTCAACAGAGCACCGTAAACATGGTCCATGCATAATTGCATACGTTGACTAGTGAGAGAAGTTGTTGAGGTTTCTGCCTAATAAGACCTAAAGCACCGAAATTGCATCAGTCAACGTATGGACCATGTTGGATGGTGCTCCTTCATGCTACCTTAAATTAAGATAACATGTTGACATGTTTTACCATAGATAATATGGTAAAATTTACCGTACTTGCTAGCAGACTCCAAAATCAGCTATGCTGATAGTAAATTCTACCAGTATTTTTTTTTTCCGTGCAAGGTACTTATCAAGGGCTACAGATTACAATCCAAGTCGTCTTTTTTCTCGTTTTTTTTTTTTTTTTTTTTTTTTTTTTTTTTTTTTGGCGACTGTAATATGAGTAGGTAGGAATCAACGTTTCCACATTTAATTTATGCAAACAGACAGTGGTCGTAAAAAAAAAAAAAAAAAAAAAAAATAATCTGACTCTAGACTTCGACTATACACCAGTCGCATGAAACAGCACCCGCATAAAAACGTACCAAAATTCCTCGAAAAGGTCGGTCGGTATAGAAAGTTGCCTAATTTTAGTTGAAACTTGGCAAGTCGTACTCAAATCAGAGCTAGAGGTCATGAAACCGGTTACCCGCTCGACATCGAAACTTTCGGAATTTTCCTTTTTCACCAATAACGTTAGAAGGTACTCATACCGATAGGTTCTTTGGAATCTCTCGACTTAAAACTCATTTTTGTTTCTTCTACTGTCAATCTGCAGGTAACCCATCGTTCGATTTGTCGGTTGTTCATCCAAAAAAAAAAAAAATACTACTTTAAAATTATATGATGTTCCTTCTTACGAAGACATTAATTCATGTGAGAAAAATCGTGAATCACAAGACAGCTTTTAAAAAGTTGAAATACCGAGTTAGAACTACGTAGCTGAATGGATGATCCTGATGTTTTTCAATAACATTTTCTTTTTTAATTGCGATTTATATTCATCATAGTTGGAAACTCTAGTTAGTAAGCACAGAACTAGGGAATAAATAATTTACACGTTAAATTAAAAACGAACCAGCGGCGAAGCGTGCTATTCGGCAACATGGCATTTTGTCCATTTGAACGCATAGGTAAGGTCGAATTCGATAATCATCGGCGATTCCTAGATAGTTCGATATTTTTCATGGGTTTTAATGAGCCAAATGCAAAGTTGCCAGATTGCAAGCTTCGCTACTGAAAGGGACAGAACAATAATCAAAATCACTCTTATTTTTGATATGATGTTCGCAAACAGTGACGTAGCATGCAATTTGGCACCGTAGCAGACTGCTACGGTGGACGAACTGGATAGACTCCCCCCCCCCCTCCGATGCCACTAAAAGACGCCCCCTCTAAAAACACCCAAAAGCCGGGTCGGGCCATAAATCCAAAACACTCCCGTTGAAAACGCTGAGGCCAAAAAGTCGGGCGCGCCGGGCCGTGAGAGGTGAAAGGAATGAAAAAGGGGGAAAGAAGGGAGGAAGCAAAAATGGGAAAGAAAAGAGAAAAAATTAATTAGATATAAAAATCCGATTGAAATACTCCTAGCAGAAGACCCGCAATTCGACCGTGAAAGAGTGTCTTTCTTTCATGCTTGCGCCTTCAATTCTGTAGGTAGACTAAAACGGTACAGTAACGTACGAATAGTTAACTACTTTCCGCAACACATAAGTAATGCAATCCCATTCAACGACCGACGACTGCGACGCGATGGAAACCGAGTCCTTATGTCACGGATGCGCCTTCATTTTTTAGGTTAGACTACAACGGTACAGCCGCGTACGAATAGTTAACTACTTTCCATAACACACAAGTAATGCTATCGGTAGTTTACACCTCAGCTTTCATTTTGACTGTGGGGTCACCATTGTATTTATGAATGGGGGAGGCTACTTTCATTCCTCGGGTGGGGGGGGGGTCTCCACACCCCCTACATCACGGCCGGTTCAAATAAGTGTGTGTCCCGGTCCGAATGTAAGTACCAGTCCGCCTTAAAAATTCATTCATACGTAGCAAAAGCATGAAACAGCGTAATAGGTAATGAGAAAGCAGACCGTAAAATCACATTATTTTGTCAGGTCATTTTTGCGGTCTTTAAAAGCACCCGAATTAGAATGTTTGACTATAGTTGGAAAGTTTTACTGTTGGTCACGCCCAATGGCGTAGGCAGGAAATTAGTCTCTCTCGCTCTTTTCCCGTTTGAGTGTATGTACTAGAAAAGGAAAGAGATAGGGGCTGAAGACACGTTCGACCCCCCGTTTTTTGTCCTTTTCCTGCACACGTGTTCAAATGGAAGAAAGAAAGAAAGAGGAAGACAAGTTCCTGAGTACGCTACTGGTCACGCCTTTCATCATTGCGAGCAGAAGTTTGGTGAAACTTGCCATCAGCTGCAGTCGCGGGACCTTGAGAATACGGGAAAAAGACACGCCTTAATTGGGTTACAGTTAAAAAAGTGAATCCTGAAAAAAAAGTCACACCTGTTCCTTCTGACAGTAATAGATCTGATTTTGTCGCAAACCTAAAACCGAGCACCTATAAAAATTTGTTCAAATTGAGACACAAAAATAGAAAGAGCTCAAGGCTCCGATCAAATTATTTTTTTCCTGCAAGACGGTAATTTTCCAAAGCTTCCAGCACAGAACAGTAGTAACAGTTGGGGGGGGGGGGGGGGGTGTGGGGTTGTTGTTCAATGTTCACCCCCCCCCCCCCCAGGCCCAAACTCAAACGGCCGCGTAAGCGGAGGAAAGGCGGGGACTTAATTCGTATGACGAATTTCGACTAGCACGTAATGTTACGCTAAATTCTAAGTTTTATAGTTTTTTCCCGCGTTTTCGGGGGAAGGGGATCAATGGGTCTGTTGCACTTTTCGGCTACAGCGTTTTAAAGTATCAATTCCTATATAAAAAGCCGAGAAAATAACAATGTCAGCATCAGAAAACACTAAAATTCAGTATTAAACTCACAAATTGCGAAAAACGCTAGACACTATTCACCCCTGTATCTTTCCACCACGTGCACGATATTTCGTGAAATTAGCGCGGCACATTCAAATAATCACGGCCGACTGTCATCACAGCTGACTTCATAAACAAATAAACAGTAAACACTGACGGCATCTGTTCGAATTCTTACGTTTCAATGTCCTCAATTCCTCATTAAAGGTTGTGAAAGGTACGGAGACCGATATTTGTGTCGAAAACTTATCAAAGTGAAACAATAACGCACAGGAGTTTCAAGCATGATGATCGAAGTTATAGAACTCCTGTGTGTTATTGTTTCATTTTGATATACGCATAGTTAAAAATACCGCAAAGTTTTGTTATTATTTCGTACGTTTCTAGACGTTCCTCAGAATTCAATACTCACCTGAAACAAGAAAACAAAAGATTCGAAATAAAAACAATGTACTTAAAATGATAAAAACACAGTTTCTTGAGACATTATAAGTCAATTATGCGGAGATGTATTTATTTTACCTGATTTCCTTTGTCGGGTGTTCGTTTACAATAAAAACATCTCCACAATGTAATGAATACATCTTCACATATTGAAGAACATCGACCTGATCATGAAATTCACCAAATTGACATTAGTGCTCAACTTAATTTGAAAGACCGGTATTTTGGTCGAGATGTCTCGGGTTTTTGTTTATAAAAATAATTTTGAGTGTTTCTTGGTCTGTACCGTACAAGTGCCCCCCCTATTTAAATTAAATGGCGCAAAAATGTTGGGATGAGTAGGGCTTGCGAGTTACGGCGAGCTTACACACATAGTGCAATTAGACCTCAACGTTCGCGAATTCGACGCCAATTATTTCGTACTGAGGAACCGCATAGGTGTAGTAATCCTAAATTATAACCCTGTTGATGAACTTAGGGATTTCGCAATGTTATTACTGCTAAGCCCTCTTTACCCTCGTTAAATATTAAACTAATTAAGTATCCGTAGATTATCTAAACCTAAACAAATATCCGGATGTAAAAAAATGATAATCCTTGCTTTTAGCGCCTGACCGAGTCTCAGGGTATAATTTACTGATTGTACAGATATAGGTATCCGGTTAGTACAATACGGGTAAATGAGCATAACTATTTAAAATCGACGAACAGAAAACACTTCCGTAACATGACCCGATGAGAGCCCGGGGTGGGCAAAAGTAAAAGAACCGGTTGAAAATGTCAGTCAATTTAAATTTCAAATCAACCGGCACTATATTGAACTCAGTGTGCTCAAGTTATGCTGAAAACTGCGAAAATGAATTAACATCTCATACGCGACTGTTTACTGATGAAATGTATTATTGAACTCGAAACCGAGTTTCTAATAATTTATTCGCATTTTATAATGACTTTTCAATGGTTGGAATCGATCATTTATAAACTGATTAAATCTATCCGTTATAACTCTTGATCAATGGCAGTAGCGTGGTATGGTGTATGTACATATAGTATGTACAATTTGGCCACATAGCATTTTGTTCATTTAACCAATGAAAAAGGTCGAATTCAAAAGTCATCAAACTTTCAGTAGTTCGACCTTTTTATTGTGTTTAAATGGAGCGAAGGGTGTGTTGCGCATCTTTTTTTTTTTTTATTCAATTTCCTTGGAGTACTTGATGAAAGGAAGACGGAAAAAAAAGACTGGTAGAATTTAACATTTGCATATCTGATTTTGGAGTCTGCTATCAAGTATGGTAAATTGTACAATCATATGGTAAATGCAACGTACCTTGCAGTAAATTAAGATAACCTGTTGGTACATTTCACCACAAGGTACGTTGCTTTTTGCAATACTTCATTAGCAGACTCCAACATCAGCTATGCAGATGGTAAATTCTATCAGTCTTTTTTTTCTGTGAACTCACGGCATTTTTTATAATTTTTTTTTTCTTTTTTTTTTTTTTTTTCAAACACGGGATCGTTAACTAAAACGCTTTCAAAGTTGCGATAATTTCGAGCGATATAAAAAGGATTCGTTTTGAGTGCGAAACTTGATGACGTCATAATACGTGTATAGGTCCGGCGGAGTGGTCCAACTGAAATCAAATCACTGCTAATTTTGTAATACGCGTATTCACTCTTCTGACGTAAACGCCTTCAAATAACTGTGTATGTGACTATTCATGCTTCTTTTCAAATTATTGGCGCCGATGGATGATAAATTTCGAAGGATTTTGTACTGAACACCGTTTTGTATAGTTATTTAGCGGACGGCAGTGATTTGATTTCAGTTGGAGCGCTCCGCCGCGCCGGACCTATAGAGTTTTAGTAATGGCGGCAGCCGATGATGAGAGTTCTAAACAAAGACAGTTTGTCTCTCTCGCTCTCACGTAACCCCCATTTACAGACTACCATCTCACTCTAATTTCAAAAATCGTACATGGAGACATCTTTCGTGAAATTTTTTGGCTGAAATGAATTCCTCGAGGCATTTTATTGCGATAATATGTCGTAAAACAAGACCCTGTATACAAATTACGGAACTAGAAAGAGATGGGTATACATGGGGGTCACGGGAGAGTGAGTGAGATAGTTTGGAACGCTATGCGAGTTTTGTCACAACCGATTGCGACCGTTGAGTGCATTGTTGTGGTTGGAGGCTAACCGCTGACTTCGCACTAAAATCGTCTATACTATGACGTCAGCGAGTTTCGCGCCATTACCGTCATTTTCAAATTCGGTTTGCAGCGAGCCTCAACTAATTGCTACTTTTTCTCAATCACGAAATTTTATGAGTTTTTGTTGTTTCCATCAGATTTCTCTTAACATTTTACTGTAGAATCAGTTATTTATGGCTTTACATCAAAAGTACGCAACAGACCCATTGCGGCCTAATTGCAAAATTCGTCCATTTTTCCAATACATCTTGAAGCTTGTTACTGGCACAGTCAACACCCAAGCTCGAAGCTCACCGATTTGAAATTATTTTGGTATTTGAATTACGTTCTTGGGGCTTAGGGCAAGGAAAGGGATTTTTTTTTCTTTTTTAATTTGAATACTTAAAAAATGCCTCCCGGCAGGCCGGTAAGACGAAGTAGATTCCATGCTTGGGTAAATCATTTTTTCACAAATTTAAATATAGGTTATCATTTTTGTTGAATTTTCCTCTGAATTTTTCTTTTTTATTTAATCAGCTGCTCAAAATCCAAATATTATTGTGAAAAAGATTATATTACCAATAGAGAAATGTGTAATCTTTACAATGCAAGTGAGAAATAAAAGCTAGGTTATATAAGTTTTTCACAAATTTCAATAAATAGGTTATGTTATGATTTTCTTTGAATTATTCAATTTTCTTTTTTTTTATCAGCTGTTCAACATTTAAATAAAAATGACCATGAGAAAAAGATTATAGTACAAAGATTGAAAAATGTGTAATCTTTGTAACGGTAATGAGGAATAAATCTGAATAAGAGCAGCTGATAAAACAAGAAAATAAATAAATAACGTACCTAAGCAACAGTGTACGTGTAAAACAAAGAAAGAGCAATTATACCAATACGCCATCCTTGTCTTTCACTTGTAAAATCCCATAAGAAACTAAATAGCTCGTAAAACACGTAAAACACAAGGAAAATTTAAGAAATGGAGCATATGAACTAAAACCATCCACCACCACATATACTAAAATTTACAAATCAAAACAACCATTTCTTCATATAAAAACACCGCCAAAAAACCCGAAAAACACATCGCTATAACTCGCTTACAACGCAAATAGCAAAAAAATGACTCGAGTAAAAAAGCTGCGTAACAAAACGGCTAACGTAAATTTTCCCAAAAAAAATACTCAAAACAAACACTCCTAAAAATAAACCTCAAAAACACATTTTACGACTCAAACACGGCCCATAACGCGAAAACTAACTGTCGGATTTACACCATCTTCGAACTCATCCAAGAATTAAACCCAACGAATAGTTGAGACAAATTTCAAAAATAAAAACCAAAATTACGAACAGGATCGTGGGACATAAAAACGGTAAAACTGGCTGAAACATACATATAAAGATATATATATATATATATATATATATATATATATATATATATATATATATATATATATATAATATATATACAATTTTCAACGAGTGGTATTTTCTCACTCAGGGGACCATGAAACGTGCTCATTTGATAAAATTTCCCGAAAAATCCAACATCGCACCCTCCGCAATAAGTAGATTCCTGGAATCTACTTAAAAGTGATTAAGGTAGCTATGAGGAAGATACAAAAAAGGCGTTATTCACAGTTGTCGGTAAAAGCCAAAAGCCATTAAATTAAAAGATTTTTACTGGCTTTCTGTGAGGCTATGGGAGATTCCTGGCAAGATGTGTAGCATAAAAATCGATAATTTTGAATAGATCAGTCCAAAAGTTTTCCAATTTGTATTTTGTTCAATAGCTAGGCAACAATGCAAACAAGGATTTTGAATTCTTGGCGAGATGGTCTAGTCTGGTCATGACACCAAAAGTCTAAAAAATTCAATAACCAACCAGAGTTGAATGAAGTATGATTGAGTAAGTAAACTCCACACAGTTAACTTAAATCAAGGCTAGTTTTGTTACCCTTGAATGCTTCTGCGCAATAAAATAGGAAGCCGCAAATCGCAAATTGCAGAAGGGCCGAGAGAGTGTCAATATTCATAAAATTACGATCGAAGTAAAAAAAATTCCTCGATCATCGCTTATTAAGTTGGGTGAGTGACCTTCAATGACTGTATATACTACAAACACTCTACGATTTGCACGCGATGATAAAATATAATTACACTTGCAATTTCTTTCCAACGACATCAGGATGGCAATGTCGAATAGGTAAGTATTTTTTAAGTATATTTTACAGTCGGCTAAAATTTTGTGTTTCGTATCAACAGCAACCATTTTTTACTTCCGCACTCACTGGTGGATCCAAGAAATTGTCCTTCTTTCTCTTTTCCCATCAGAACGCATGTGTTAGAAAAGGATAGAAGAGGGGGCGAAAATCCTGAGAGGTGATGTTATTTTGTTTTGGGTGTGAAACGTATACGTACAATACATACAAATACACGAGAGATCCATGTGAACTAGGGGCGTCATTTCAACTTTTGCTTGGAGGGGGGGGGGGGCAAACTACTGATGACCTTCTTTTTAAATTTTCTTGGCTTTATGCGTTTGACCGCTGCAAACTCTGACCATCGCGGTCCTTCATGAGTCTAATGTCCATTTTCACTTACAATTTAGGAAACTTTTGGGCAAAAATACATTTTGTACACATATACTACCCTGAAATTGACAGCTTTCTTCGCCTAAATGCAATGAATCAGATAACCTCTTTTTGCTTCTCGAATTTACCTTCAATTTTGAGACGTGTCAAATTCCTAGTAGGGGAGGGGGCAATTGCTTCCCCCTTAAATTATACGCCTATGATCTGAACGTAGGGTAGAGTTGTATATCTGTAAGGAGTGAATTTTAGACTTATTTAATAGCCTCACCGTTATTTTTGAAGTATCGTATACGTGTTCAATAGAATTGATCCATTTTCCTACAGAAAAACATTGCAAGAGCTTCATTGAGTCATAAAATCTCGATTGAGTACCACGTATTGTTGATAGGGGCGGGGCTTATATCCACCGCTATGAATCATTCCGGACCAGATTCATGGTTCTTTACGTCATGTTCATGAAAAATTAAACATTTCTCACGTTAATTGAGTTTCATGAACTTGCGCTGTTTTATGAGTTATTTGCATTTGCCAGCGGTTGCGGTGATCGTAAAAAGTTACGGCTATAGCTGCGAATGACGTAAAAATAAAGTCTGCGCATGTCTCCACCTAGATCTAATTCACAAATGGTTTCATTGATGATACTTATTGAAATTAATAATGATTTCATTCAAGATCACCCCTTTAGAAATACCTACCGTAATTAGCAAAGTTGGTGCCGCGGAGGTTGAATGTTGAATCAGAAATCAGCATGATCAGACTGATCAGCGATCACACTTAATTATTATAATATTTGAGACGCATGATCCAATTTCCGATCGCATTGCCTTCGAGGCAGTTCACTCTCTCATAGTCTCTCGATCACCACCAGACCGCGCGTTAACCTTAGATCTTGAAGAGAGTTGCCGGATTTTAGAATTCAGATGCTTCCCGTTCGAATCAGTTCGTATGAAATAATATTATGGTTTAGAATAATTATGGTTTTTTCGTGCAAGATTTGACAACACTGATCTCATGAGGCGAGAACTGCCGCAGAGGCAGGGTCATTGAACAATAGAAGCTGGAGCTGCGTATCCGAAGAGTTCGGGGGGGGGGGACAAGTCGAGATTTCTGACACGAACGTGTTAGAAAACAATGTTAAAAAAAGTGTTTGTTACAACAATGATAAAACTTGTAAAGAAATCGATAAACTGGCGCAATTTATAGGATGATTATTATTATTATTTGTTATTATTATTTTTTTTTTTACTATACATATATAAATATATTTTTAAATCACGTCGAAATAATTTATGTAATGCAGTAACGCGGCCTAAATCAGATCGGAGGGGAGGGGGGTTAAGAAACGCCTACCTCACTTATTCACATACCTCATTTACTAGGAGGTCATACTCCCCAGGCTTAAGGGAGGTCCAGGGACCCTCCCCTGTAAACCGTCCCAAATGGCACCCGAATGAAACCCAAAAGGGGATGCGGATGTTAAAAAAAGGAAAGAACGGCAATAAGTAGAGAAAGACCTTCGAAAATAATAATCTATAAAGTTTCGTTAAAAAAAGTAACTTCTAATAAATAACAAAAATAATTTGTTGTAGGACAATTTTTTGGTGTTAATTTTCGAGAGATACCAAGTTCAGGAGTTTATATCGTTTGGTACTACAGAAAACACCACCACAATCGCTAAAATCAGGATTTGGTCGAACGAAATACTTTCGAAATAGGTATAACATGTCGTGGTTACCCGAGGAAAAATATGTGTGTGATTGAACAGAGAATACAGATCACGCGCCTTCAATTTCTTGAATAGGCAAAACCTTCACTGACGTGTAGGAAGTGTTAACTTCTCAACGTTTGCTTGTAGCCATCGCTGTCAGCCGTTTGTGTAGAGACTCGAAGGGTTACATTTTCAACATTTCCCTGGACCCCCCCCCCCCCCCCCCCCCGATGCCTATGAATCCTTTTCCACAATTTCTCCCCCAACTTTAAGTCACAAGAAGCCACGGATAACAAGATTATCAAATGTTAAAAAATAAAAATCACAGAGAGTAAACAATTATTTGATGAGGGAGTCATCGGTTCAAACCAACGTATAGCGGTGTCACACTGTCACAGGTGACGACTGCCGCAGCGCCGTTTCTAACTCGTGGTAGATTCGCCGTAGGTCGAAAATTAAATCAAATCAAATCTTTATTAGTTCTATACTTACCCAATAAATTAGTACCAAGTGCCAACTCAAATTGGTACTGTGCAACTAATTTAATGGGCTGTACTCCAAGCAATCAAATTTTTGATATAGCAACTGAAAAAGTCAATTCCGGCACATCACTTGAGAATAACCTTAGGAGCATCGCAAAGTACCAAAAGTTGGCTAACAAACTCAATAAATACGTTTAACAGAATTCCAAAATATGGCGCCCAAATGAGTGGGTTACGATGAAGGAGTCCCATTAAATTGCAATTCTCAATGCTAAGAAAAGTAATTCATCATAGAGAAAGCTGCAATAAGATGGGACTCCATCAATGTGGCCAGCGGCGAAGCGTGCTATTTGCCAACAAGGCATTTTGTCCATTTGAACCCATAGAAAAGGTCGAATCTGACGGTTATCGGCGATTCCTAGATATTTCGATATTTTTCATGGGTATTGATGAGCCAAATGCAACGTTGTCCGATGCACGCTTCGCCACTGAATTATAGAGAGCTGTTGGCTGAGCTTTGCCATTGGGGGATTTTGAATCTCCCGCTGCTGCGCAGTGTTGCCAGATTTGAGGTTAAAATCCATTTTTTTTTTGTTATCTGTTCTTATAGGAAATGTACGATGACGTTATAAGCCGCACATCTGGTAACACTGGAATGAAAGACAGTGATATAATGATGGAAGTGAGTCACGTGGTTGTCAAGTTTATTCAGAATTCTAAATAAATTAGATTGACTAACATTTTTTCAAGACTCTTTAATGAAGCCAATAGCCGTCGAGTCTGAGTATATATTCCAAGTTTTGAATAGACTTGGCAACTACATGACTCATGCCTCACCCCATCTATAATAACCGTTTTTCACGTTAATCCAGTCTATTCAAAATCCCTCAATGCGTCTGTTGTAAACTTTTGTCGAAGCGTTACGAAGATCCGATTCCTAAGTAAAATTGCAAGGAACTCACAATGTAATAATCCAAGATTCTCAGAATCCGTTCCTCAACCCACCAAAAGTGTTTTAAGATAAATCTAATGTGGCGGTCAAAGGAGCAGGCCACAAGAACATACGGAAAAGAATCTATCTTCGCAGAAGGACAGATCTGCTGTTTTGCGTAGGAATAACGACATTTTTCAATTCACCGATGATTCCACCTGCTGTGAAAAGGTTACACAGTTCAGTTCAGTGTATGACTGTCATGCATGAAAATATAATTCGCATCTATGATATTTTTCCACCGATATACGGAGTCGTCGATGACTTGAAAAAAACTTGCGGAAAATTTAATAGACTGTTTTAGTAGAGCGATATATCGTATCAATTGCCGTCCGAGGGCCTCTGGTTCCAAACAAACTCTGGTTCAATGTAATTTCCCCATAAGCGGATTTTTTAACGGAAATTTAGGGTATTAAATCAAACAATTTATGCGACCTTTTTGCGATTATGAATTCTCCGTCCTCGAAAATGCTTAACTTTGCTTGGTTTCACCCGTAAAACTGCCGGAAGCAACAAGATATTACAGATTAAACGATGCGTTTGGAGGTTGGAACCACCCAAATGTTATTGTTGTTGTTGTGGAATTGGCGGGATTTCGGGCGATTCTAACCTACAAATGCAACATTTAATCTGTAATATCTTATTGATTCCGGCAGTTTTAGTCAAGGAACCAGGCATAAATAAGCATTTTCGAGGACGTAGAATTCATAATCGCAACAAGGTCGCATTAATTGTTTGATTTATTACCCTAAATTTCCGTTCAAAAGTTCGCTTATGGGGAAATTACATTGAACCAGAGGCCCTCGGACGGCAATCGATACGATATATCGCTCTACTAAAACAGTCTATACAATTTCACGTCGATTGCACCGATTGAGAAAATATTACAGACCAGAGTAAATTTTCGTGCAGTACAGCCATACACTGAATTGAATTGAGTAATCTTTTCTCGACCACTTTAATCAGCAATGAATTGAAAAATGCCATTAATTATATGCAAAACGGCAGCTCTGAAGAAGGGACAGGATGGTTTCGACTAAGCCTCACAGAAATCGATACTTCTCCATAGTTTTAAATGGGAGAGAAACGATTGTCGAACGTTCTCAAGTTATACCTCTGCGTGCCTTAGTTTAGATCTTGCGAAGAGGCGCGTGGTTACGTATCCAAAAGTCCAGGATCCAAGACTGAATTTTAAAAAAGGCTCTGCGTTAATCTTTTGACGAAGACACTTCCTCATGGAATGAATTAGATAAATAATAAAAGTCATTTGTAAGTCATAAAAAAACCAGTTTAATTTTTACAAGGTGATTCAGAAAAAAGAGACCAGTTTACATTCAAATAATTGAGCCTCAATTATTTATAAAGTTGGTAAAGGTAAGTCTGCGCGCGAAGCCGATAAAGTATCAGAATTAATTTTCACTCCATTCCGAGAAGTCTTCCATGAAGGTAGCAAAAATTTACTCTTATATTACGCGGTCGACGCGACGCAGTGTTATATGGGCGGTCGGCAGTTGTGGTCGGTCGCTATTTGATATTATTGATTTCTGATCCGTCTCAATAACTCGATTAATATAATCGACCGTGAAAAAATCGTCACTGTTAACAAAACACGATGATTTTTTACTCAGTAGCCCCTACCGCGATCGTTGTGCGACGTTCCGGGACCTTCTCTTTCACTCTCTCTCTCTCTCTCTCTCTCTCTCTCTCTCTCTCTCTCTCTCTCTCTCTCTCTCTCTCTCTCTCTCTCTCTCTCTCTCTCCCTCCCTCCCTCCCACCCTCTCCATCCCTCTCCCTCCCTCCCTCTCCCCTCTCCCTCCCTCCCTCCCTCTCTCTCACTCTCTCTCCCTCCCTCCCTCTCTCCCCCTCCCTCTCCCTCTCTCTCTCTCTCTCTCTCTCTCTCTCTCTCTCTCTCTCTCTCTCTCTCTCTCTCGCACGCTTTGTCCATAAGCATAAAGATGTTAGATTACGATGGAAGGAGAGAGGGCTATCATTTGACTTTTAACCTCTATGCCTCCATCCTTTTCTAATACACGCATTCAAAAGGACAAAAACAGTAAACTTCTATGAATTTTAGAGCTTTACTCCATTCATTGACCCTTATAGAAATCTACGCCATCACATCTCTCTCTCTCTCTCTCTCTCTCTCTCTCTCTCGCACGCTTTGTCCATAAGCATGAAGATGTTAGATTACGATAGAAGGAGAGAGGGCTATCATTTGACTTTTAACCTCTATGCCTCCATCCTTTTCTAATACACGCATTCAAAAGGACAAAAACAGTAAACTTCTATGAATTTTAGAGCTTTACTCCATTCATTGACCCTTATAGAAATCTACGCCATCACATCTCTCTCTCTCTCTCTCTCTCTCTCTCTCTCTCTCTCTCTCTCTCTCTCGCACGCTTTGTCCATAAGCATGAATATGTTAGATTACGATAGAAGGAGAGAGGACTATCATTTGACTTTTAACCTCTATGCCTCCATCTTTTTCTAATTCACGCATTCAAATGGACAAAAAGAGTAAACTTCTATGAATTTTTGAGCTTTACTCCATTCATTGACCCTTTCCAATCTTGAGAATTTTAATTTTGTCTCCTTTTTTCGAAGGTGCTAATTTTATTTATCGGACACATTGGCGGATCCAGGGGAGGGGGGCGAAGCGGGTGATTGCCCCTCTCCCCCCCTAGTTCAGTCAAATAAGAGGGTAAACAGGAGGAAGGAAGGAGGAAAGAAAGAGAGAAAAAAAGAAAGGGGTGGTCACCAAATTCCAACTAGATAAGAAATTAATGGGGGGGGGAATTTATGTAATAAATAAATAAAATAAATAAAGAAAAGATTGATAGATAAATAAATAATAATTAATTACATACCAACGGCTCAAATGATCAGTCCTGATTTTTCTTAAATTATGTAAGTATGATTACGCGTTTCTCTCTAATTATTCACATTTATTTTGCTTTACGAAGTATGAAGTATGCAAAAACAACCTTTTCGGTGTTTGCGTGAATAACAGCTTTTTGTCACCGTTACACTCACAATCAGTATACGCATCTTTGTGACACGACATTGAAAATGGAAAAGGACTAATTTGCTGGCGACAGCAGAAAAACCAACTGCTGACTTGAAACAGCTGGGGAATAATTTCATTCCTGGCAAGTCTAGTCAATTGATAGTTTGTAAGAGTATGCAGCTGTCACAAACCAGTTTGACGTGTTAAGGAAAGCCAACAAACTTTTGGTGCACGGCAGTATGAATGTGCTTTCCAGCGAGACCCCCCCTCCCTGAGGGGAGTGGAGATTTCAAAAGAACAATGAAGTTTTCCACAGTAATGTCAAGTACGAGGGCTGATCGAAAAGTAATGCACACTCGCAGATATCTCGAGACTCACACGAGATAAATCAGATAATTTGGGCTTATCAGTTACCTAGTGTCGTCCTCTGATATCATGCGAAGTTTCATACAAATCGGTCAACCCGTTACGAGTCAGTGTACGATGATATGGAGCCTAGTGCAGGTGATTTGTCAGTGCGAATAAAACAACGTGCAGTGATCGAGTTTTTGCAACTTTTTCAACGATTTCGCAAGGATGGAGATGAGTTTCTTCTGAAAATTGTGACCGGAGACGAAAGTTGGGTACACCACTCCGATCCAGAAGAAAAAAATCAGAGTAAAGAATACCGCCACAGTTCATCTCCACCGCCGAGAAAATTCAAAGTTGCGCCGTCCGCAGGCAAGATTCTCCTGACAGTTTTTTGGGACGGAAATCGAGTTTTGCTCATTGATTTTTTGGAAAAAGGTGCGATAGTCAACTCTCCACGTTACATCGAAACTCTAAGAAAACTTCGAAGACGAGTCTGTAGGGTTCGTGGATCAACCGACCGCATTTTGTTGCAGCACGATAACGCGACACCGCACACTTCTCACGCGACTAAAGAAGCCTTAACAAATTTGAAGTTTGAGACGTTACCACACCCCCCCTATAGCCCTGACCTCGCACCGTGCGGCTTTTATTTGTTCCCAAATTTAAAGAGACACCTCAAATGCAACAAATTCTCTTCGGACGATGAAGTGAGAGAAGCTGTCCAGTCTTGCCTAAAGAAGCAAACTTCAGAATACTTCACTGACGCCATGAGAAAACTGGTTCGACGCTGGGAGCGCTGTATCGAGTTAGGTGGTGACTATGTTGAAAAGTAATATACCATTTTAAAGGTAATTACATCTACTTTCATCTCTTTTTTCATTTTTGAAAATATCTCAAACCGTTCTCGAGATATTTACAACTGTGCATTACTTTTCGATCAGCCCTCGTATAAATAATAATTGACAGTTTTCGTCCGACAAGAACAGGATAACAGACGAATACCACCGCAGCGTCAACGATTTTTTAGCAACAATCAAGTATAATGTGTAAAAGAACCTCTTTAATTATAAGTGCGTTATGAAACTGGCAACAAAGCTTTTCTGTGACTGAATGGATGACCGAATCTTTCATAAAAATTCAACGAATAAACCATGAGACCAAATCACAGAGAAAACGTGACTCACAGTTCAGTCGGACTATGCACCAGTGCATTTATGCACTTCGAAACAAAGAGACATATACTATCGACGAATCAAAGATTGTCGCGAGATTTTCACGAGCTAAATTGCGCCTTCAAGGTTCTGGTTCGGCCACTCTTTATATTCCTTACACCTTGCAGGTGAGAGGCCAGTGTGGGTGGGGCGGAAAAACCGTTGCAGATCAGTCCCCCACTCACACTCATAACGGAAAAAGTGTGAAACTCTCGCGACAGTCTTTAATTCGTCGATAGTACTCTACATTAGAAAAACTCATTTGGAAGGGGTATACTACTCGATTTTCAGAGGATTCTACACACAGAAAAAAAAAAAAAACAACGAAAAAAACGTTTAATATTTAATGCACGATTCCTACAGATTCTGTCGCGCGGAGCAAGGTGATACCAAAAAGAAATTTTAGGTTGCACCATTTACAGTAATCGAGAAACAATGGCGTAGCTTGAAATTTGGCAACGTTGCATTTTGTCCATTATAAACATCGAACTAATGGCCAATGGGTGCTCGGTGAACATTCTCGAGTTCGACTTCTTTATACGGGTTCAAATGGACAAAATGCAACGTTGCCAGAATGCAAGCTATACGCCATTGGCGAGAAAAATAGCACTGAATTTAACGTACTGATGACAACATTATCATAAGCTTAAATGGACTCATTTATACTAAAGGGATCTTGATCTACTCGACTTTAGACCTTCCAATTGTCATTTGATTTTAATACTATTATAAATTAGACCTGGTGCAAAAAATTTATTGAAACTCCCATCTGGAGCTTTCCTTCTGTACGTTAAGTCTTGTTCTTGAAAATATCAAGCAATTTCATTCATCAGATTATTTTTAAAGGAATTAAAAAGTCGAGATTAACGTCGAAATACTAGTAGGTCTCAGTGGCGTGGCGTACAATTTGGCAACATTGTATTAGTCCATTTAAACCCATTAGAAAGGTCGAATGCAAAGGTGTTCACCGAACACCCAGTAGTTCGATCTTTTTAATGGACTTAAATGGACACATTACAACGTTGCCAAATTGCACGCTACGCCACTGGTAGGTCTGCTTAGTATAAATATGTCCACATGAAAACTATGCAATAAGCAAGGTATATGGAAGAACAGGTATGGACAGGAGGCGGGGTTTAAGGAGCTTTCGAGTTTTCCCGCCAAATGATGACGACACGCTTGCTTTGGTGATGACGTAGCCGTCACCTACTGCAGTAGCGAGAGATGGGGATCACGGGAGAGTGAGTGAGATAGTTTGGAACGGTTGGCGAATTTTATCGCGACCGACTAGAACATCTGTGACGTAGCCGTCACCTACTGAGATAGGCTCCGCCTCCTGTCCATACCTGTTCTTCCATATACCTTGTGCAATAAGTATGAATTGAAATAAATACGGATTTTCTCGGTTATTTACACGACAAACTCTTAAATTTGCGCACTTGCAAAAGACACTCCCTTTAATCGATTTTTTACAAGTGTTCAAATGGCCTTAATGAATACTAAGATGAAAATAAAAAGTGTACTTTGACTTTCAAAAGAAAGTACCCTGAATGAAATTTTTATCGTTAAATTGTTCTGTTGTGTTCGATAGAATTTTCAATTTTTTATGCCGTGCTTTAAAGAGTCATTCTGTTTAGTTCTTAAACACTTGAAAGCCGCAAAATTGTTTAAAAGTTGCCGAGATTTAAAATGGTAAAAATTTCGACCAAGGTACTTTCTTTTGAAAGTCATAGTACAACACATTAATAAACGCAAAATGCAGTAAACTACAAACCTAGAGAATAAAAGCTCATATTAAACACTATGAAACCTCCGCTTTGGCTTTGTTCAAAATATAACCAGCAGTTCACGCATTGGTTGCACAATTTGAACTGAAGTTCGAAGACAATCGATTCGATTTAACAATCGTATTCGTAGATTACAATCTAGTCTTCATAATTAGTGTCTCAAGCTAAAATTGATTTTATGAGAATATTAAAACAATACCATCTGTTTTCGCAGCTCTTATCAACCTTTAAAAAGTATTTACCTATTCTTTTATTTTTTTTCATTAATTTCTTCTATTAACATAAACACCACTTGACAAGCATACGTAACGATCCACTTTTCAAATCGTGAGCCGTTTTTAATAACATTAATGTTTACGGTTTTAGGTCCAATGGAGCTCTTGCAAGGTTTTGCTGTAGACAGATGGCCTATCAATTCCGATTGTAAAATGCTGCGAAAATAACTATGAGACGATTAAACAAGTCTAAAACTCACCCCTGGCAGAGATAACTGAACTTGAAATTTCGGGTGACCACCCTTGCATGTATGCACCAACCTTGGATACGGACCCCAAACAAAAGAACAGGATATGAAATCAAGTGCCGTCTTACTCGATTATTACGCAACGTAGAGCTTTTCTGTAGTTATCACCGTGCTCCTAGAGACAAAATGTATATGAATGGACCTATGAATGGAAACGGCCTGCAAAATTGAACCTCAAACCTTGGAATCTGCCGTCCAAATTCCGCTTTTTCCCGGGATTCCTTCTACCCTGTGTGGCACAAGGTGGACCAGCCCGCTGCCACTCTAAAATTATAGCTCATTGATCCGAGGTAGGTGCATACAAGCAAGGGTGGTCACCCGAAATTTCAAGTTAAGTTTTCTCTACGAGGAGTGAGTTTTAGACTTTTTTCATGGTCTCATCGTTATTTTCGCAGCATTTTACATTGGAAGTGATACTCCATTTGCCTACAGCAAAGCCTTGCAAGAGCTCCATTGTCCATCATAAAAAAGTCTCACGTCACAGTTGACTGTAGCTCGTTGGTCCAAAGCGCTATACGCTTTGGACCAACGAGCTATAGCGATATAGAAATGATTTGTGGGGCGTGATAATGAAACTTCACGAAGGCAGCCAAGGGCGGATACAGGGTTTTGTCTTTCTCTATCTCCTCCCATTTGAAAACGTGCGTTAGAAAAGGACAGAAGAGGGGGGCCAAAGTCACGTGATGGCCCCCTCTGCTATCCTTTTCTAACACATAAGTTCAAATGGAAGGAAAGAGAGAAAGACAATTCCCTGTATCCGCCTAGGAAGGCAGCCACGATGGAAATCTCTTATATGGTTGTTTTTCACACAGGTTCGGTTTGTTTGCCTCATATTTTTTGACCTTCAAATTTAAAAAAAAAAAAAAATTGTGACGAATACATTTGAAATTGGTTATAAATGAAAGTGCAAATGTTTTAGAGCAGTAGCTATCTGGACACACAAATGGATATAACTGTTTCATCTGGAAGGATTTGCACGATAAAAAAACTGACACATAATGGAGACAAGCAAAATTTTCTCACATGGATCGTTGTATTCAACGAGCTATACATTTATCTAGAGTGGCGGTTCAATAGGTAACCTGCGTAACCACCATGGGGGATTTTTAGGTTAGGTTTAAGCGAGTAATTTGTCCGCATTTGATTCCGTGTAGTTTGATGCAGCGCGGCGCACAGTTGATCGGAACATGATTTGATCCACTGTGCGTCGCGCCGCATCAAAATACATGGGAACAAATGGACAAATTACTCGCTTAAACCTAACCTAAAAATCCCCAATGGTGGTTACGCAGGTTACCTATTAAACCGCCACTCTAGATAAATGTATAGCTCGTTGCGGTTGTATTAAAATTCTGGGTCCGGATACGGATAGTCACTTTTAAACATTTGTACTTTCGTTTCAAACCGATTTTTATCGGATTAATTATACATTTTTTGATTTGAGGTTAAAACCAATGGGGCAAACAAACCAGATTCAGATCGCCTAGGCTGTACCACTTTGAAATAAGACTTGCAAAATGTACCAGCCTCTCTATCGCTATAGCTCGTTGCTTTGAACAAAAGGTAGAGATTTTTTCAGAAGTCTACGCGCACCTTGACCGATAATCGTTGGAACTCACCAACGTTATCTCTCATATATTATTACACGGTAAAACGAACGAAAATGCATTTTAAGCGCTGAATTTGCATTGAGCGAGATCAAAAGTTAATGTCGCCGGCGTTGAGCTTATTACGAATCTAAAATTTATAATAAAGAGAAAATAGAGAAGATAAATAGATTCTACAAATATGCGTATGTAGGGCACACTCATTTTCATCCGAAAGCTCACAAAATGCATATCAGCGAGGGACAAAATTGATTAAACAAGACTCCGTTTTGACAAGTAGTGGAATCGGCGAACTCGCGGCGAATTAAAAGTGTCAACCGGATCCTTTTAAACGCCATTTCTAATCGAGTCAGTTATGGTCCATTGATCCAGTGACAGCGGTGAGAGTTCAGCGCAATTGACTATGGAATCGTGATGCAAAAAAAAAACAAAAACAAAAACAACATCGACTTCTTCGGAGGAATAATGAAATCAATTGGCAACGAAACGATACAAGCGAGGAATTACTTTTAATTAATTGTAAGATACGATGGAACAATTTTCGATTAGTTTGCGCTATTTGGTTTAACTACCTTCCAAAACGAGAGAAACCGGCGAAAATGGCCTTGATAACCAGAAAAAAAATAAAGATTAGTGAATTGAAAGATCATTCAGAGCTCTGCGTAAGACAATAAGATCAAATTTATAAAATTTAAATTTAGAAGCCGTTAACACAAATAGCCGACGATTTAAAGGCAAAACCAACTTTAACGACCTCTATAAATAGGAGTAAGTTTTGCACGTCGAGTATCAGGACAAACGACTCAGTATGTGTAGTAACGTGACGTCACAGTGAATCCATTTAAATTGAATGTATCCGTGTTATCATTTATCTAGAGTGGCAGTCTAATGGGTATAGCCTGTGTAACCACCACGGGGGATTTTTAGGTTAGGTTTTACGCGAGTAATTTTGTCCATTGGTGAATATACTAGGTACGTTCTGTGTCGATTCGCTGGGTTTCTGAACTGAAAAGTAAACGCCGGGTAGTATATACCTAGAGTCCCTATATACTATGTATGAGAGTTGCGCCAAAGTCTCTCAAAATTAAGAAGAAGAAAAGCGGATCGATGGAGCCACCAATAAGAGGCAAATTGCAAATGGCGGATGACCATTTGCCTCTGCGCTGTTGCCGCTATTTCGCTATCTCTTATAGGTTAGGTTCAGATTCTCGACAAGAACGGTCGTTCTTGAAAGAGATAATGTTCTCCAAAATACCATTCAAGCAGAGGAAAAAATTAACGATAATTACTGCGGTCATAATTACTTCAAATGTGTAATGAAAGCTAGTGCGCGAAAAGTAAACAAACCCTCCGCCATTAGCATTTGCCTCTTGGGGCTTTCTTGACAGCCTAAATCTGAGAGCCAATCAGAAATGGATTCAACACTAGCGCAACCCTCATAGTATAGGCCATAGGGACTCTAAGTATACAGACTTTGTCACATGCCGTCGCGTCGTCGGCCATCTTAGCTGCTCGTGGTGCATGCATACAGGGCTGATTCGCCCTTTCAACCGCCATCTTAGGCTTTCCTTAAAACTACTTTTGTCAGTATGAGTAGATTTTGAGACTATTTGATGCTCTCACGGTGACAGGTGGAAAATGTCCTATTTAAAATGTCTATAGTATACTAAATGTCCAAAGCAACAATGTCCACTATAAAATGTCCAATCCACGATTTGTCCATTGTAAATAAATGTACATTGTAGGATCTGTCCATCATCCATGAATGCCCCTTAAAATACTGCCCAATCGTATAGAATAAATAAGTACGCAAAAAAAAAGTCCACATAAGTTATTTTCACCTCAAGTTAGAAATACAGCATGAAATAAGAAGTCATTACATTTTTAGCTGTTTTGAACACGGTGGAAATGTATGGTTTGTAACCAATGTTGTCAGATGTAAGTAAAGGGCGGCCAAATTCGTGCAGCTTTTGTCTAAGGGCAGCTATATTGTGAAAAACCAATGTTCATTCCTGCTTTTGAACTTCTTCGTCATTGCTAATTTTAGTCGCCTCCTTCGGGACATTAACACCCTGAGGAGTTTAGATTCATGGACGAAATCTACTATTGGAAATTCTTCTTTTTGGACCTTTGCTTACCATGCACCAACTGTGCATTGGACGATTTAGAGTAGACATTGTTGCAATGGACCAACTATGTATTGGACGATTTAGAGTAGACATTGTTGCAATGGACATTTCTTGTTTGACATTTAAAATAGGACATTTCCACTGAGCACCGATTTTACGCCAGGATCAACTCTCCATAACGCTATATCAAAAGTATGCAACATCAGTGGCGTAGCGTACAATTTGGCAACGTTGCACTGTGCCCATTTAAACCCGTATATACGGTCAAATGCGAAGGTGTTCACCGAACACCCAACAGATCGATCTTTTTCATGGGTTTAAATGGATGAACTGCAACGTTGCCAAATTGCCCGCGACGCCACTGTGAACCATACCCATTCTAAATACCGAATGGCACGCTATACGAATGGGTAGGGGCTACGTACACCATACAAATCGGTGTAAATTTTCGTGATTTAAATCCTAGTTCTGGCAACGCTGCAAGAAACAAGCATGGCGACGCGACGCGTACATTCGGACGTTGCCTAGACGTTCCTTCGTCTTCCGATGAATGGTCTCCATGGCAACAGGAGTTGGTGGAGTTGAGTACGTATACACATTACACAACTGTCGAGCCGTAAAGCGGCCCAGTGAAAGTGATCACGACATGCAACACTGCGGTTGGCAATTCTAACCTAACTGGTAGGGATATGGCTAATTATTTAACACATATCATTACCGCTCTCGTACAGGGTGCTGATTGGAATAGGCTCCACAAGTGTCGAAGCTACAGAAGGGCTTCACCCTTTCGCTCACCGTGTCCCATGTAAGGGACGCCATTTTACACGGAGTCATATTATAGAGGGGTCTGTCTCCCCAATAATATTATAGGGGGCTGTGGGGGTCTTCCTCAGAATATAAAAAGGGGGTCCGGGGTCTCCCCCAGAGTAATAAAGGGGGGTTTAGAGTCCCCCAGACTTTTTTGATGCGAGAAGTGTTCGTGAGGTATTTCCTAAAGTTTATTTAAAAATCATTGCGCGCTCTCAAATTGTTGGGTTCAAAAAAATCTGGAAGCATCATATAAGTGCCCCATCCCCCCAGAAAAGAGTAAATATTTGAAATAAAATTACTCGCAGAAGTAAATTTTTATTGCACAATAAGTTAAAGACTACGCCTCAAACGAAAGATCGTTAAAAAAAAAAAATAACGCAAACATACACTTGGGAAACACACTAAAAATATTAAAAAAAAAAAAAAAAAATGGTTTGACCATTGTTAAATCCAGTACAGCAGCATATTTGAAAATATCCTTACGAAACGTTACTAAAGCTTAGGGGACGTTTAGAAAGACCACAATGAATTGAAGTTAATCTAGAAAAACGATTAGTGGACAAAGAAGAGGAGATTAACAGATATGGAAGAGGATCCTCATGACCAAGTAAAGCATGTATTATGAGCATTCACAATCTTCACAAATTGGTAGATCGAGACGTTGTTCTTATTTATTCCACGGTTCATTTAAATTGACGATTAATTGAGAATCATGAATAAGTAAAATTAAATATTTTCATGGTGGGGGCCTCGAACTCTTTGGTGAGGCTCAAACAAACAGTCGTATTATTTACTTATCCGAATCCGCTTGCAAGTTGCATAGATTAACATCATTTTCCGCATTACAAGAAACCAATGATGATGAGCAACAGCTCCTTTTGGATATTTATTTTACAAATTGCATCAATTTTATTTATGATAATATGTATTACTCATTAGTTTGCTAGTCAGCTTACCGGAAAAAGTTCAATTAAGCATACTCATCATGATGGATGATCCGCTGCTGGTCGTTATAGAAGAGTGAATGCGGACCCTGACCGATAATAATCTATGGAATTCTTCCAAAATTATTTCTCAAAGAGCTGGTTTTATAAATGTAGGCGCACCCAGACCATAATCTTTGGTGAATTATAAATTTTCATTCCTTCAAATGAAATAAAACTTGCCTCCAACTTTGAACTTATGATTTAAAGCCGTTCCCTCAAGGAAAAGCCAACGCTCAAATTCATTTCCATTAATTTTCATTTTATAACGTGAGAAATAATGTTGAAAAATTCCAAAGATTATCGGTCTATATAGGTGCGCCTAAACTTCTGAAACAACCTCTAATACACAACGGAAATGAAAAAAAAAGCAAGTGAGCCTTGGCTTTTAGGATGATCAAAGTGTCTTAGATTTTCAGATTCACGTTCAAAATATACTCAGAGCTCATTAAACTTCCCAAACACTTTATTAATCTTATTAATTTAGTTAGTGGCATTGCTATTTACTTCTCGTTTTCAGTTCTTCACGGAATCGGCAGGAAGCACGCAAGTGTCTGCTATTGAAGAATAGTGACTGGTTTTAATTGAGATGGCTTATTGAATGCAAACTTAAACAACTGAAGTGAGAAAAAAGGCTTTCTTTAATGAGAAACACCTCACATCCAGTCAAATGTTCGTAAGATCTAAACTATTAAGACGATTCTAACCTCATTTCAAACAACAACAGTAGTAACAATGTTTACGGTCACCAGCGTACGTGGCATTGCATACTTTGTAGGAGTCAAGCAACACTTTTGAATCGTTATGCCATCTCTTAGGCTTAGTAATCTCTGGTGTCACGTGACTTAAGCCCCTGGTTCTGTCCTTTTCTAACGCATACGTTCAAACGGGCTAAAAGAGAGGGAAACACAATATCCTGGCTACGCCGCGGCTATGGATAATGACCCATACAGAGAACTGAGCGCACAACAATCCTCTCCATGCAAGTGCAACAGCGAAAAATTGCAGGAATTAAAAAGAGCAAGAAAAATAAGAAATTCTCCTGCATCATGATATGCACATAAAGAGGGAGATAGTAAAAAATTGATGGAAGGATGAGAGTGACAATGGACGAAGTGTCAAGGTGCATAGATGCGGAGGAAAGCCGACGGCAACTAAGGCGCCGGTGCACAGGAGGACAAAATATGGACTTTACCGGGACAACATTTCATGAACAAAAGTCAAGACTATATTATAAGAACAATGGATGGAAAAATAACTAAGAATAAGAATGAGTGTAACTATTATTGATTTTACATTTTAAAATGCGATTAAGAAAATACTAACGATGAAACACGCGTTTAATCATAAAAAAAAAATCAAAGACTTTTCATGTCCGAGAATATCCACAGTCTGGTCCACTGAGCGCCGCGGCCGATACCGAATACGTCGACGGACGGACGCTCGTCATCAAGTTAGGCATGGTTGTCAAATTTGAGTAAGCCATCATTTAGGAAGTTCATTTCGCCACATTCTTACAATTAGTGGGTGCCACTGTGAGTTCGAGCGATACTATGTATATCTGCCTGACTCGCACTCATTGAGGCTTATGGGAATTTTCGAATTTCTGACAACCCGACCTCATTCTCGAGTGCGGTTTCAGCTTGAAACTTTCAGGATATGCTTGAAGGTGCCGATATTCCTCGATCAAATTTGCACTTTTTGCGTAAATTCAACAATTTTAGCCAAAAACTGTTGACATTGTAACTAAGCAGCGCAAAGTGGTGTCCGCGGTTCGAACTAATCGGCCCTGGAACCAACTTGTAAACCGAAAATCAGTGTCGAAATTAAATGAGCACGGAAAAAAAAGAATGGTAGAATTTACCATCGGCAAAGCTGATTTTGGCGTCTGCTAGCAAGTATGGTAAATTTCACCACAATATGGTAAATGCAACGTACCTTGTGGTAAGGTAAGGTAACATGTTGGTACATTTTACCATAAGCTGGTAAAATTTACCATACTCGCTACACGGAAAAAAAGATTAGTGAAAATAACCATACGGATACCTGATTTTGGCACCTGCTAGCTGTTATGGTAAACTTGACCAGAAGTATGGTACATTTACCGATACTTTGAGTAAATTTGACATGCAATCAGGTAACATCACCTAGTACATAGTCAAAACATAGTATACTTCTGGTTAACATTACCATAACATCTAGCAGGTGCCAAAATCAGATATCCGTATGGTTATTTTCACCGTAGTTTTTTTTCCGTGTGGCAGACACCAAAATCAGCTATGCATGGTAAATTCTACCAGTCTTTCTTTTTTGCGTGCGACGGATCTTTGAATATCGGAGTTCACGATCGGCGGTCGATTTCGATGTTCAATTCGGCAACAGTGCGAATAAAGCAACAAGTCTCGCCGTCAAAAGAGACGTCGAGTGACGTCAGCTATATTCCATTCCTTTGAGCTGTACTTACTACATACTACACAACTCCGAGGCTTATGGGCTTACTAAGCAGGAAATCTAATGACATTCGCCTTGCCTATATACATATATCCCAGCATCTCCCCCCCCGCTATTCCGTCTATCCGTCACACTGGTCGGTAATATAACATGCAGTTCGAGTATTAATGTAACTAAGAACCAAGCACAAGTTGTCCGCACTAATACTTAACACGTCGAACGGTTCAAAAGGCAGTCCTATCGATGAGAGTCAACTTCTTTTAACTTCTAGTCAAACCTCGATTCTCGCGCCTTTAAACTCCGTGAATTGAGCGAATAGAACTCACCACGTCACTCCTCTTTCTTCCTCCTCCAACATAACCCCCCTCCCACCCGTCACTTGAATGCACACCTCCCGCACCAGCAGAGTCCACGAGGTCTACGTCCATAGTAAATAATTCCATCTATAATGATTCCACCTGTCCAGCCATTTCAACCAAAGACTTCTTACATTATCTATACAGGTCGTAATATATCGACTACCCGAGCACAATAGCTAGGATTGATCGGTAAACAACTTGATTTACATTATGTGCTAGAAATTTTGAAATTACATTGAAGCACGGAACAATAGACCGTTTTAGTAGAGCGATAAGTCGTATCAATTTCCGTCCGTGGCAGTGGCGGCTCGTGCAATTTGGCAACCATGTGTTTTGTCACTTAAACCTATGCAAAAGTATCGATTTAATGGGGGTGAAATGCACCTCTTAAACATCGATTATTTTACATAGGTTTAAATGGAGAAGATCCGTTGTTGCCAAATTGCACGAGCCGCCAGTGGTCCGAGGACCTCTGGTTCCAAACAAACTCTGATTCAATGTATTTTCCCCATAAAGCGCATTTTTAAAGGAAATATAAGCTATTAAATCAAATAATTATTAATACGACCAGCTTTCTGCGATTATGAATTATGCGTCCTTGAAAATGATTAGTTTTGTGTGGTTCCATGACTAAAACTGCCGGAATCAATAAAATATTACAGATTAAACGATGAATTTGGAGGATGGGATCACTCTAAATTACGCCAAATTACCGCCCGCATTCCACAACAACAACAACAACAACAACAATAAAATTTGGGTGATTCCAACCTCCGAATGCAAATCGTTTAATCTGTAATGTCTTGTTGATTTCGACAGTTTTATTGCGCATTATTCCACACACATAATATTTCCATGAAGAATCGGTGAAGCCACATCATCAATAAGGGACTCCTCAAATCTCCTCTACCCCTCTTTAAATTTAAGTGCCACAGCTGGATTAGTGTCTACTGTATACCTGTGTCCCGTGCTTTCATTCTTGCATCGTTTAGAACCTGTTTTCCAACGATTCAACGTGGTCCATAAGTAGATTTTGACGTCATTACACGTCTACTTACCTTCACAATCACGCAAAATTCCCGTTTTCCCCGAAGCCATTATAGTTTTGTTCGAGACCCGTGTGCACGTCCAAACCTCGACTCCCGAATGCTTGTTTATACTTCTGACTATCTCAGCCTAAATTTATTGGGTCGGCAGGAGGTAGAGGGCCGCAAATACGAAGTAAACAAACCTATGGAGCCGAGAGAACGTCAAGATGGACTTAAAGAGATTCAGATTAGGATCAAAGAACTTGCAACCGAAATCGCGCAGACGCTTGATACGGCTGAGAATGACGTCTGAACCTACTTAGAAACCAAAGCACATTCAACTTTCCGATCTTAGGTCCATGGAAAAGACGCAATAAGAAATATATGACTACGGACTTGCTGACAAACGCTCTTTTAATAGAGAACCGACGTTATATGGGTCTTTTTGATGCCTGCATTGTTTGGCTTTCATTGTAGTTTTGAAGAAGAAAGGCATGGAGGTACACAGAAAGAAGAAAAAAAGTTTCAAATTTAAACAAAATAATTTTGAATTATGACAGTAAGACGTACTTTTAAACTAAAATTAATTGTTTTTAAAGTAAAAACAATTGTTTTTAAATTAAAAATAACGGTATTTAAATTAAAAATAATATATTGTTTTTAAATTGAAAATTCGGTATTTTGATCTAATGAAAAGTTTTTTCATTTAACAAAACTTAGTTTCAATTTAAAAAAAAAAAAACGTCTTTTTGTCATATAATTCAAAAATATTTCTTCTTAAATCTAAATAATTTTTTTTTCTTTCCGTGTAGATTATGATACAGGTGGACAATCTCATACGCGGAAACAGAGGACTTTGTCTTTCTTCTCTCTCTCTTCTCCCATTTGAACATGTGCGTTAGAAAAGGACGGATGATGGGGGCAAAGTCACGCGATGGCCCCCTCTTCTATCCTTTCCTAACACACGTGTTCAAAGGGCCGAAGACGGCCTCCGTTATTATTCCTCCAATTTTGAAATGAATCCTCTGGGAGATGATACCGCTCTTTTGGACGCGACGAGACGAGGTAGCGGGAATCGACCATTCCCATTGGTTTAAACGGCGTCACGTGACTTATTTGAAGTCGTTCGAGTCGTTCAAATCAGACGAATGCCTCCGACGATCGACTTCTAATGTAACACGTGGTGCCGTTTAAACCAATGGGATTTACCGATCCCTGCCATTTCGTGTCTCGTCTTGTTCAAAACAGCGGAATCATCCCCCTGGATTACACTAAAAGAGTAAGTAAGGAAAAAAGTTTTAAGACTCTTTTGTCTCACTCTCAGGCCTCATTGAAACAAAAAGTTTTCCAATGTCACTCCTCTTAATAGGAAATGGTTATTTTAATTATATAAAAACCAAATTAAAAAGTTTAATACCGTATACATATAATAGCGGTATAACGTCAAAGCGATGAAGTTTAACGATTGTTACCGATGACGTCTAAAAAACGTTCGAGTAACAACATTAATTCGTAGGATAAAAATGTGCGATTAAAAACTGAGCGAGAGAGGGGAGGGGGGAGAGAGGAAAAGAGAGAGAGAAAAATACTTTGATTCGGGAGTTGACGACAAGAAAAGACCAAGACAAGACCAAGACAAGACAAGAAGATAGGCGAAAAGGAGGAAGGGAGTTTGGATGGAGATTGGAGAGGCGTCTTTGCATTTTGTGATTATAATTAGGAGAGGGCGTACCGTGCGCCATACGACGAATATTTAACCGCAGACTTTACGGATTTAAAAGTTAAGGAAAACCGCATTGAACCACACGAGGAGAGCCTTCTCTCAAATTTGCGAGGACAAATTGGCAACATTTGCAGATATGACAAGGCCGCTTATATGAAATCGCGCGATATTTGTCGCGCCGCAAAATGGTCAGAGACAGTAGCGCACGCGAGAGTTTCTTCATCTCTCTCTCTTTTCTCTATTAAAAAACATATGTTAGACAAGGATGGACAACCCCCCCCCCCCCTTTCTGTCCTTTTCCTACTTATACATTCAAATGGGAAATGAGGGAGATGGAAGAGATCCTGGTTGCGCCAGTGGTCGGAGATCATCGATTAATTGCGATCATCGATCGTGGGTATAGACGCTCCATTCAGAAGTCGAGGCGAAAAATAATCTTTGGAAAGTTTTAGAAAAGGAACTCTTTCAGTGCTGAAGTTTTGAGTATATGATTAATAATAGCATTTCTCAAATCACCGATGATTCCACAGGTTGAGAAAAGATTATACGCACTGTTCGATTTAGAAAATGACTGCAACGCAAGAAAAAAATTTGAATCTGTATAATCGTTTCTCATCTGTCGTCGATGACGTTAAAAAACTTGCGGATATTTTAACAATTTAAAGGCGATTGCACTGATAGAGAAAACATTACAAATGCGAGTATTTTCGCGCGGTACAGCCATACATTGAACTGAACTGTGTCATCTTTTCTAAACCGGTGAATCATCGGTGAATTGAAAAAAGTCAATGATACGCAAAACGGCAGCTCTGGGGCCTGGGCTCTTGCTAAATTTTGCTATAAGAAAATGAGTGGTTAAATCTGATGTATAAAAATCAGCGAAAATCACACTGAAAAAGTCTAAAATTTAGTAATAAACTCAGAAAACAGCAATAACGGCAAGATCGTAATGGCGGAGCTAATGGGAGAGTCCTATCTAAGTCACTTTCTGTACGGGAACGCAGAGATATGTCTCAAATTAGATAGAAATTCCACATGATACCTGCGTAGCTCCGCCATTAAGCGCAATTCTGGGAGTGAATTTCGTGATTTTTTAGTGTTTATAATGTAGTGTTTATACATTCATCGTCATTTATACAAGTTTTTTTTGTTTTGTTTTTGTTTTTTTTTTTGCAAGAAAATCAACTCTTCAATCACCTGCATCAAAAGCTTCTAAGACCCTATTAATCATCATCATTACTATCACCACCATCATCATCTATAGCTCATACGAACATCAAAATAAGGAAACGAAAAATAAACAATGTTGTTTAAAAAATACGGAACATGAATGCATTTTATATAATATAGTGTAAAGCTACTTAACCACGAGAAAAAAACAACTTTTAAAGATTAAATGTGTACAGTAAAAGTAAAAAAAAAAAAAAAAAAAAAAAAAAAAAAAAACTGTTGCCACCGAATCGCCCATTTCAGCCCCCAATGTGCGTTGCCTACGTATAGATGCGTAGAATCGCAAAGCGAGTCGTCGCCGTCGATTTTTAACTTCGAATTTTTCCGCGCGTGCATGTGACAAGCGAATAACCATAATATTTTTAAAACTTACAGTATGACTCTTCTGCATAACAAGTTTCGGTGATCCCATAACTGCTTTAAATTCCGTCATTTTTGTAAACGCACTGTTGAGTACATAACTTTGCGAGAAAGATGATCCGACGTATAAAAATGATCGATTTAGATTTTCCTTTCTGACGGATTATTTGTTGCTTGGAGAACCTCCTACCCCTTCCCTCCTCACAAATCGAGATGATAGGTGCTTCAGTAAAAATTAGCATATGATGTGAATTATACATTAAAAAGGTTAACACGCATCTTCCAGAAAGGAATAAAAGTTGAATCAGCGATGTTGCCATTTTCTTTGAAAATACTTTATCGTCTTGACAGAAAATCTAGAAAGCGACACAATGAAAATGTATCCGTAGTTTTAGGATCGAATTTTTAACGATATGGTTGGATCGAACCAATACTGAGCATATTTTTCGAGACTGCCGTCTGTCCTGTTAATAAACTAATGTGAGTCGAGGAATTAAAAAAATGTCAATCAACTCTTTAACTCTTTCATACCTGGTGCACATTTCAATGTAAGTACATCTGCGAATAACAAAGAATCTTATAAGGAGAAAATGAAAATATGATATGCATATCGTTTCAAATGAGAAAATTGTGCACAGATCAACAAAGATGACCAAAAATCCGTTCCTGAACAAAAAGTATTTTCAGATTTGAAAGGGTTAAATTTTGATCCACGTCAACTACCTGCCAATGGCGTACGCAAGAATTAGTCTCTCTTGCTCTTTTCCCGTTTGAGTGTACGACTGTACGCACTAGAAAAGGAAAGAGATAGGGGCTGAAGTCAGGTTCGAGTCCCTGTTTGTTTCTGTCCTTTTCTTACTCATATGTTCAAATGGGGAAAGAGAGAGAAAGACAAATTCCTATCTATACGCTACTGCGAGTACCTGCAATATACTCATCACAAAGGATTTAACCATCGCAGGAAATCTGCCTAAGCCATTGTATAGTGAGTTTACTGGCATTCTTAAAATCACCGACTGTACACTTTCAACGCCTATAGAAAGTCCCACGATCAAAGCTTTTTTTCGGGAATTTTGCGGATGGTAAATGAAACATTTTAGGGGTTCTTTCTTTAAATTTCTTACATATGGCGCTGCTTTGAAAATTTAAACCGTCGAAAGTTTCATAATAGTTCGTGGGGGGATAATTTCGTGGTAGAGATAAAGGGAGTATCGCTTAACTTGCAGCTTCTACATTTTTAAAACGGAAGGTAGTTAACTGTTCGTGCTCGAGGGAGTTAAAATTGCCTATACGATACATTGAAGGCTTACCTCCAACCTCCAATACCTCCAATTATTAACTGCCAAAACTTTAGCGTTTGCTAGAGCTCGTTTCAGAAGTGTAATCTTTGGCGAATTTTTTATTTTAATTCCTTCAAATTAAAACAAAACTTGAGTTCGACCGTAAACTTTTGATTTTAAAGCGTTCCTGAATGAAAAGTCAAAGCACAAATTTAATTTTTATTAATTTTCATTTTGGTACTGTGGCTTTCAAAAGAAAGTTCCCGGGTCAAAATGTTTGCTCTTTGAAATCTCGGCAACTTTTAAACAATTTTGCGGCTTCCGGCTTCCGAGTCTTTAACCCTTTAATGACCAATTTAATTCAAGAAAACACCACTACTCCGTTTATTCAGGGAATGTAGTTAACTGTTCGTACTCGGTGGAGTTGGAATTGCCTATTTTACGAATCGAAGGCGCCCGAAGAGACCTTATCTTGGAGTGTTTTCATCTATATTTGCGTTTATCCAAAATGAAGACTGAATCTATGTGTAATAGACTAGAGGAGAAAAACGAGTATACTCGGGCTTGGTCCATAAAGGGTTAAAGACTATTCAGAATGCCCCTTTCAGAGTGTCTCATGAAAAATCTAAACATTTATTGGAAACAACGGGGACATTTAACAATAATAATTTCGACCGGGGAACTTTCTTTTGAAAGTCATAGTACATGAGGTATGTAATTAAAAAAAAAAATCCAAAGATTATCGGTCAACGTGCGCCTACACTTCTGAAACGAGGTTTAGTACAAGCGACAATCAATGGAGCTTCAAAATATCGCACCGATACAAGAGATCGAATCGATACTCTCCCGCGATTGAATATCCAAGACCGAAAATCTATTATTATCTTCTTTTTTTTTTTTTTTTTTTTTTTCCCCCCCACAAAAATCGAGGGTTTAGGGTTATTAGTAACCCCCCCCTCCCACCAAACGAATGAATTAAATGTATCACAGTGGCGGCTCGTGCGATTTGGCAACAGTGTTTTTATACCATTTAAATACATGGAAAACAATCGAAACTCGAGGAGGCTGCCAGCCTCCGCTTGAATCGATTTTTTACCTAAGTTTAAGTGGGAAAAATGCATGGTTGCCAAATCTCACGGGCCGCTACTGATGTATCACGATCAAATCTTTGGCGACAAACAGAAGAAATGCGCAGAGAAATGAACGGTGTGTGCGCGTGCGTTGCTGTGTGAGCTTTCGCTGTCGCACTATTCTCCGCGCGACTGAGACTTCGACTTCGAAGTTCGATCCGCGAAACTTTGGACAATAATTCGATGGTAAATGACATTGACACCCAGGGTCCTCCTGTTTGCCCCCTCCCCCTCCCTCTCCTCTCCCTCCCCGCAACCCCTTGTGTCGCGTCACCACGCACGCCACTGTCGCGGAGGCAATGCGCAGCGCACCACCGCGACCGTCTTAACTCAACCACTGCTGCCAAAGCACAAACTGAATCATGAAATATATTCAAATCATGTATGTATTTTTATCTCTTTATTTAATCGTCACTGCCACTGGAGACTCTGTTAAATGGACACGACGGACAGTAGAGTAATTGCCGAAGTTTCTTGGACAGAACACAGTGATGAACGAATCGCATAGACTGTTTTACCCAAGGAGCTATAGCGACAGAGAGGCTGATACATGTTACAAGTCCTATCTCAAAAAGTGACAGCATGGGCGATCAGAATCTGGTTTATTTGCATCACTTTTTACTTTCTCACTCTAATGAAATTAGAAAAATTGAGAAAGTATTGCGATGGCGCAGAGATTTTTGATGCATTTTGTTTCGATACTTGGCCCGCTGCGACTCAGTCAATCCTGATAATTACCAAATAATTGGCTCTTATCATGCCTTATACTATCCTAAAGAACATCCATCCATGATATTTCAATATTTCTGAACCATATGTGGTAGGGAGGAGTAAATGCAAACAATTTCTCTGGCGTCTGTCTGTCTGTCCGTCTGTAGTCATGAACCTGAAATCCAGCATAACTTTTCAACTATTGATCTATATGCACCCAAATTTTGCAGAGATGTTGCTTTTAACATTCCCCAGAGGGACTTTTTTTGTTTTTGTTTTTTTAATTTTAATTTTTAGGTTAGTTATGGAAGAAAAATGGTTTCCATTAAAATCAATGGGAAAATGGGTCAAAAAAGAGAAAAATTTAAATATTTCAATATTGGATCTTTGGATTTGGAAGAAAATTTGTAAAAAACATTCTACAACCAGCCCACAGTAAAATTAACCCCTTATAGTTCAGTAAAATAACCCTTAAGACTGTTTAAAAAATCAATTTAGGGCGTTCGAGCCAAAAAATGGAATAAAAGTGAGAAATTAATCTTGTTTTTATTAACCTCAAAGCAAAAATTGAAATTAATCCAGTGTAAATTGGTTTTAAACGAAAGTGCGAGTGTTTTAGAGTGGCTATCTGGACACAGAATTCTAATACAACTATCCAGGTGGGAATATTTGGCCTTTTTTGTCAGGTGCCAGTTTCTTTATCGTGCAAATCCTTCCATAGGAAACATTTATATCGATTTCTCTGTCCAGATATAGTCACTCTAAAACACTTGCACTTTTGTTTATAACCAATTTCCATTGTATTTAATGTCAACTTTTTTTTTTTTTTTTTTTAAGTTTAAAGGTTAAAAAAAGTGAGGCAAACAAACCGAGCCTGTGTGAAAATGTCCATATGAGATTTCCATCATCGCTACCTCGTACAGTGGCGGCTCGTGCAATCTGGCAACCATGCTTACTGGCCATTCAAACCTATGCAAATGTATCGATATCTGGGGGTGCAATTGCACCTCCTGAAGATCGATTGTTTTTCATAAGTTTAAATGGAGAAAAAACGTTGTTGCCACTTTGCACGCGCCGCCACTGACCTCGTAGAAGTTTCAATATCACGTCCCCCAAATCCTCCCTATCGCTATAGCTCGTTGGTTTTACGAGAGAGCGATATATTGCATCGATTGTCTTCCGAGGACCTCTCCCCTCTGGTTCCAAAAAAAATTCTTGATTCAACCGTGAAAGATTGCTTAATGAACCTCAATTTGTCAAAATTTGAAGAATATGGACTCCTGGACCGCCGTTAAATGTGGGGGGGGGGGAGAGACCCTCCACAGGGGATCTCAAATATTGCCCCTCCAAATGCGAAATTCTATAGTGACGCCACTTGCTAAATGGCTGGAATCCAGCCCTATGGATCCGCTCATATGATTGCACGCCTTAGTCAACAGTTTTTGAGTAAGTATCTAGGAACTGCATTCAATTCACCCGCTTTAGAAATAGATTTCATTATTTATAGACTGTTTTAGTAGAGCGATAAATCGTATCGATTGCCGTCCGAGGGCCTCTGGTTCCAAACAAACTCTGGTTCAATGTGATTTCTCCATAAGCGAACTTTTGAACGGAAATTTAGGGTATTAAATTAAACAATTAATGCGACTTTTTTGCGATTATGCATTTTAGGTCCTCGAAAATGCTTCATTATGCCTGGTTCCTTGACTAAAACTGCCGAAACCAATAAGATGTTACAGATTAAATGTTGAATTGTATAGGTTAGAATCGCCCGAAATCCCACCAATTCCACAACAACAACAATAACATTTGGGTGATTCCAACCTCCAAACGCATCGTTTAATCTGTAATATCTTGTTGATTTTGGCAGTTTCACGGGTGGAACCGAGCAAAATTAAGCATTTTCGAGGACGTAGAATTCATAATCGCAAAAAGGTCGCATTAATTGTTTGATTTAATACCCTAAATTTCCGTTCAAAAGTTCGCTTTTGGGGAAATTACATTGAATCAGAGTTTGTTTGGAACCAGAGGCCCTCGGACGGCAATCGATACGATATATCGCTCTACTAAAACAGTCTATACCAGTATTTCCGAAATTGGCGGGAAATTCAAAATTCTTGCATTGAGTTAATAAATGGCAAAATGCGTATATATCTAATTAAAGACATAACGGCAGCCCTGAATTTTACACGCGTAGATGAAGATTTTTTGCTCACCGGATCGACGCGCGTTTTACATCACTGCACGCCGATTGGTAATGACCTTGTCAAAGTTGAGCTTATGCTGCTGATGTTTAAACGTCGCCGTCGATTCCAATTTCAAACGGTGACACGACGCACGGTAGAGCTAAATTAATACAACTCTGACGGAAAAACTGCAATTTCACACTATAAATGAATAAAAGATTACTGAAAGTTAAAAATAAGACACAAGAAAGAAAGAAAGAACAGAATATCCCGTCATATTGCGCAGGTCAAGATCTTAAAAAGTGAAATTACTTGACTTCGTGGGGTCGGGATATATTTTTGTTTTTCTTTTTTGTTCTTTTTTTTCCCAACGTCCGACAAAAAACGAGTCTAATTCCACTGTGCAAGTATAATGATGGGTGATGACAGTGTGACGTAATATCAACAGCAAACAACGATATGCGATCGATGGGCCGATTCCTGACGTATACATATATATGTGAGGTGTGATGTGTCGCGTATGATTTCCTCGCCTCGAGATGATTGCGTCATCGTCGGCTACCGCCACTCGTGACAGCCGAATCGAAACATAATCAGGATGGATCGATAGTGAAACGATAAACCTACTCAATACTCATGCCCCCCCCCCCCAGGGATCATACGCAACCGTTAAGTCTAAAAGCTCAAGACTCAACAGTGACACTAGTCAACTGGACCGCGCTAGTCGGTGAAAAATAATTTGAAAAAACAAAAAACCAGTATTAAAGTTCATTGGCGAATACAGGGGGGGGCGAAGGGGGCGATCGCCCCTGCCCGTTCGGCCCAAAAAGTGTAAAAAGAGGGGAGAGGAAGGGGAAAAGCAAGAGCGAAAACAAGAAAAAGGGGTCATTTAGGGGCGAAAATCCAAAATTCGCCCCTCCCCATTCGCGAGGTACGGATCCGCCACTGTTAAAGTTTCTATATAACTGTTTGTACTATGACCTTCAAAAGAAAGTCTTCTCATCTAAACGGCCCTTGATAATGTTGTTTATTATTTTCAAATAGTTTTAGATTTTTTCAGGCATACTTCAGGTTGCAATGATATTAGACTCTGAGTTACCTGAAAACTGGATCGGACCGAACTTCATTGGCGGATACAGGGGGTGTCGAAGGGGGCGATCGCTCCTGTTCCGCCAAAAATGTGCGAAAAGAGGGGGAAGGAAGGGGAAAAGCAAGAGTGAAAACAGAAAAAGGGGGTCACTGAGGGGCAAAAATCCCAAGTTCACCCCCTCCGTTCGTAAGGGCTGATTCCGGTATTTTGGACGAGACCAGACGAGATAGCAGGAGTCGATTATTGATCGATCCCATTGGTTTAAACAGCGTCAAGTGACATATTTGAAGTCATTCTAGTTCAGATAAATGACTCCGTCGATCATTTACGACTCTATGAACTGCCTCGAATCTATCACGTAACATCGTGTAAACCAATGGGATTAAGCGATTCCTGCTATCTTGTCCAAAAGAGCAGAATCGGTCTGCTGGATGGAGCTCGTTAACAAAATCGTTTATGTTACAGGTGGAAACCCAAAGTAAGGGTTCCCGAAGGAAAGGATTCTTCGGGGAGAAAAACGTTTAGGAGGACATTGATGAGAAGGTAGGATCAGAGAGTGTGTGAAGAGAGTGATGGGGGAGGGATAGAGAGGGAGAGAGAGGGAGAGAGAGGGAGTGAGAGAGGGAGAGAGAGGGAGAGAGAGGGAGAGAGAGGGAGTGAGAGAGGGAGAGAGAGGGAGAGAGGGGGAGAGAGGGAGAGAGGGGGAGAGAGGGGGAGAGAGGGAGGGAAAGAGAGAGGGAGTGAGGGGGAGAGAGAGGGAGGGAAAGAGAGAGGGAGAGAGAGGGAGAGAGAGGGAGAGAGAGAGGGAGAGAGAGGGAGAGAGGGAGAGAGAGAGGGAGAGAGAGAGAGAGAGAGAGAGAAATTGAGAGAGAGAGACCTAAAAGGAGAAGGGAAGAACGAGGAAAAAGGCGTAGGGGTAGGCGATCGCGTCAAAATTATTTAACGCTTGCTTGGCTCGACATGTAAATGTACCGCTATCGGCCGCTATCCTACGCATTTTTACTGCAGGAATTTTCTAAGATTTTCATTTCAATTTTCAGTGAATTCATAAAGAGACACTGACGTAATTTATTTCTTAAAACGTAAGATACTTATACATTGCATTCTAAAGTCGAAATGCAAATGAGGAAGAGAAAATAATGTTATACTGGAATAAATCAAACGTGATGTCATGAGACAAAGGAGCACAGTTTAGTAACATCAATTCTTGAGTAACTTTCCTCAATTTCAAGAGCTTTCCATTAAAAATTCAAGAAATTAATCAGAAAAATTGTCAGGAATTGTTTGATTCAGAACTGCAAGGTTATCTGATAGTCGGTTCAACGAACTGAGAACGCTATGGGCTACCTAAAAATGTCCGGAATGGGGTTGATTTAAGGGTCAATTCAGATGTAAAAACCATAAAAAATAACGATGGTATAGCATTGAAATCTTACTAAATCCTCCCCTAAACCCATGAAATGCTCGGGCACTAACAATGGGAGATTCCCATCTTAATTTCATCTTTCTTTGTAAGCTGGAAAGGAAGATTTACAGAGTAACTAGTCACCAGAAGAGTGATAAACATCCGATTAAAGGTACCGTGACGCCAAATGACACCGGTGCGAAAGAAAGGTCGGTTCTTATTGGTCACGATGGGAATCTTCCATTATTAGTGCCCAACACCGTCATTACGAACGCACGTTTAAAAGCAATTTAGGAGCTTTGGAAAGGCTTTCGTAAATTGTTTGCTATTATTATTATTTTTGGAGGTTTTTACATCTGAATCAAAGTTCGAATTCCCTTCAGCAAACGTGTGCAACAGCCCTATTTAACGGCGATTCTGCCGATTGAGAAAAGATGATGGATGCGAGCATTTTCGTGCAGTAGAGTCCAGTGGCGTCGCGCGCCATCTGGCAACAATGTAACTGCTCCATTTAAACACATTGAATACATCGAATTTTCCTTGTGCACTGTGCACCCCCTGAATTCGATCTTTTACATGAGTTTAAATGGATAGAATACATTGTTGCCAAATTGCACGCGACGCCACTGGTAGAGTCATAACCATACAGAACTGAACCGTGGAATCTTTTAGTCAACTGGTCATGAATGACCATGAAATGAAATCATCAATGAATTAACCCTTTCAGACCTGAAATTCTTTTCGTTCAGAAATGGATTTTTGACTATAACATGGGTGATCTTATAGCTTTTCTTCCTTATCAAAATGGATGCGCATACTATATTTTCATGTTTTCCATAAGACTACATGTTATTTCAACGTCCATTAGAATGGAATCCAGGTCTGAAAGGGTTAAATAACAAAGCGGCAGCTCTGGACAAATAATAATCCATAATATGAAATTTCAGCATGGAGATCGACTGCAAAAAAAGGGGGATCTTAAATAGAGAACATGGCTTTTCACATTTTCTCCTTAACACCCTAGGAGAGCGACACGAAGTGCTATTCCTGGGTGCCACTGACCCTTGCTACGTCACGGTTGGAACGAACAAATATCTCGTCATAGACTAATACTGATTTATCTAATAGGGCTGCATTAAGCTCAATAGGGGGTTCGCTACAGGAGTCATAATGCATTTTATTAATAAAAACATTACGCGCTTGCCTGCAAAGTTTCAGACGAGGGATTTAAAAACAAGTTGAGCATGGATTAACCTTGCTAGGTAAATTGGTCTGCCTCAAGGAGACTGCTGACTCGTGTAAGTTTGTCGTATATGATTAAGCACAGCAGGCAAGTTCCATACGTACGGCTATATATTTAAAGGGATATAAAAACGTTAATTCAAAATACCGATGATAATGGGGGAGATTTCATGGAATCTGGATCCGCCGCAATTTCCATCCGCTTCCATCGATAAGTAAATCCTAGACTGAACTGCAAGCTTATGAAGGGAGGCGGATTTCACCCTCCCTCCTCCAGTTAATTTAGGTTTAAGGAAAATACAGTTGATGGATTTGGAAGGAGATCCCTATGAGCGGAACGAAAATCGCGAAAGAAATTACTGTTTTTTGTTTTTTGTTGTTTTTTTTTTAAGCGTGCCGTATATATACGGTGCGCTTCTTGTTTTCATTTTCATATCTAATATATAAGTCCAATGCCTTGCTTATGGCAAAACCTTGGCGGGAAAGGTTTGAAAAATTAAAAACGTGTTTTCTTAAAACTGGTTTCATTAATCGTTAATTTGTTGCTGCAATCCAGGAGGTCTCGGCGTCTATTTTCTTAAAATTGTAAAAGTTTTGGTATTCCTGTTAATTTCAATAAGTTATTAAGCGTCAAAGTCGAATTCCTTCAAACGAGAATTCCATACAGGTCCAGCAACCTAAGTCATTTGTGCCAACCTATGAGTCGAAATTCCAAGGCAGGAGGAGGGTGGAAACATCCTTCACAGAAACCCTCTTTGCCCCTCGCCTTTGGGCTCCACCGGTCTCAAGATTTCTTCACGGTGCATTAAGCGCTCGGTTCTCGCATCGTAAAAGTGTCAACATCGGTTTGACGAGGGTACATCGATAAGAAGCGACGAGGTATTGATGAAGAGCGGGAGGGGTATAGAAAAGAGAGAGGCTCATTCATATCCTTAAGTAGACCTGTTTAGTGATGACGTCACGATCAGAGTTAGTTCCAAACAAATGCTCTATCTCGCTCACTCTCGTGGATTTACCAGATCCAAATTTTCGAACGCAAATTCATGCTAGTTAACCAACAGTTTTCTCAAATTTGATTGCACCATTAGATTCCACTTGCCTTAAAGTATCTTTTCACTGTAACATAATTCCTAAAAGATCACAAGCGAATTTACAATCACAGTTATACCGAAAGACGTTCTACGTTTTGTCCTTGTCTTACTCACGGTCTCTTATGGTAGTATCACCGGCATGACACTCAATCATTCTAACTTCTCTTCGTATCGAAGCTATTGTTCGAGGTACAACACATGCCGTGATGGTGCTGATGAGCCTATATCCTAGAATTTTGTGCTCTTAAGAAACTGTGAGTGTGACAAGGACAAAACATAGGACTTTCTTCGATATAACTGTGATTGTGCATCGATGCGCGATGTTTCAAAAAGTTTGTGATAGCGGGCTCATATTTTATCACTGAGAAAAAAGTGGCTGTTAAAACTGTAAGAATAGAATCATAGATGATTTCGCCTTATTTCAATCATGAGACCTATCGTTGCTGTAGTCAGCGCGCTTGAATCTACACGAATTCTGATTGTCTCTATGGAATTTCGATTATTTCTATGGGAAATAAAGCGCAGGAATATATATCCAATCGGAAAATTTTTTGAAACAATCGGACATTTTTATAAGGGACGTGGAACCCAATGGTGTGATAAACACAACGTGTAAAGAACGTGTTGTTTACTAGCACTTGTATTTGAAAATTTGGACTGTGTTTCGTATGGGAAAACCCACGAGAGCGAGTGAGACGGAGCCTTTGTTTGGAACCAATTTTTTTCATGACGTCACACTAAACAGGTCTTTGCATCGAAACATTTGAAATTCTGGGGGATCGGCAAATTGAAAGCCCCTCAATGAGCGTCGATGGAATCAAGGGATTTTTGAGGAGATTTTTGGCGTTTTGTTGAAAAATAGGTGTTTAAAATCCAGAACACAGGGAGCCAGAGGGGTAAAATTCGCATTAATTGCTCTAAAAAGTGAGAGGGGCTGTCACGTGTCTTCCACCCCTGGACAGCTTCCTCGCTGCGGCTATGGAATTGACTCTGGAATAACTTATTTACCTATCCTAAAAAGTTCGTTGCGTGTACAAAATTTTTCACTGGAAGCTTCTTCAAATTTTGGAAACTATAGGTCCATATGGAACTTTGCTTTTCCAACACGAAAAATGATATCGACCGACGGCAACAGAAAAAAAAAGAAATAATATGACAATGCGTTATAGTGAATAATGGCATAGTTTTAACTGTAAACTTTCGATACTTTTCAAGAAAATAAATGGGGAGAGGGGGAATTAAAATCCACAAACCTCTTAAACCTCCACACCTACTAATCTATACCCCTAGAATGCTTGATGTGTAAAGGGCACTTGCAATGGTTAGTTCTGTATATTAAAGGATTATTGTTTCATGAATTCGCAAGTGTTCCATTTATGCATATTACGTATCTACATCGTGACAATTGCAACAAATGCTGACAGCACCTAAAACGGAAAAAAAGATAAAAAAAACTGTTTATTACTTAGAATCACGGCTTTTCCGAATATGACACTTTTTGACTTCAAAAGAACGCAACCTCATGTTTGATCCCTGAACAAGCCGTTTAAAAGGTGGAGGGATTTAGAAATATCTATTGTCTATAGTTTATGTGGGTAAAAAAGATCGAGCCTTATCAAATAATTTTCTCTTTTCAGCTTTCAATGGGTTTGTTGCAAACTTTTGCTACAGTGCTATAGAGTTTTGATTCTGATGTAAAATTGTCTGAAAATTAGATTGGCGGCATCAAATAGTCATAAAATCCACTAATAAACCCAAAAAACGCATTATAAAGAAAGCCAAAATTGCAGTCGTAAAGCCGAACAATCTGTGCACGCGCACGGCGAACATCAGAGATAGGTGACCCATTCTCCCCTTTTTCGTTAAGGGGGGGGGGGAGAGAAAATATCTCTACAGTCAAACTGTGATTTTAAAAATGTGCATGGTCAAGATGTTGTCTTTTGTGAAGGGGGCGGGGGGGGGGGAGCAAAATATCAAGAACAGGGAGTTTCAAAACTTGAGTACCAAACTTATGGAGTGTATTTTTTGGGGGCAACATACATATATATTATATAAGACTTTATTTTCCTACATGAGTATGTGCTGCAATTGTTTCTCTTCTGAGCTAGAGCCCTCCAAAGTTTTGAAAACAAAAAACAAAAAACAAACCCAAAAAACAACGCCTTTGACTCATCTCCTTATAGATTCATCTGATCTAAATTTATTTTTTTCATAATTTCTCACCAAACAAGCTCAATTGGACAGCACTTGTCACAAAAGAACCGAGTGACATTTTTGATAAAATTGAGTTATTGATTGATAGAGCTAGCAATACTGAATCTCGAAGCAACAAGTGCTTCTTCTGTAATAATTAACAACTATTTCCCGTCAAAATTCCAGGTAAAAGTGAGCTGGTGAGCCTCATTGATGTCATTGTCCATATGATGAAATAAAATGAGAACTTGGTTCCTTTGGCTGATTAGGTTAAACCTTAATCCGAGTCACGTAAGGAACCAACTCCGACTTGGTTCCTTTCAGTGGCGGCTCGTGCGATTTGGCAACCATGCTTTTTTACCATTTAAACCTATGCAAAAGTATCGATATCTTGGGGGTGCATTGCACCTCCTGAAGATCGATTGTTTTACATTGGTTTAAATGGAGGGATTCCACTGTTGCCACATTGCACGAGCCGCCACTGGTTCCTTTTATAGAATTGGGAACGGACTTAAGTCCGGACTAACGGATTTTAAAATAATCAACAGTGTAAACCAACTCTGCCGTTTGGTTTCTCTTAGAGTTTCGTTTTTCGTGATTATGCCAAAAAAAAAGAAGAAAGGAACCAAGTCACTTTAAACGCTAAAAATTAAGTACCTTTCCTACATAGTAAATTCCACTTTTCCGGTGTTGAAATGCAAAAACACAAAACGGTAGTTGAATGAAATCAAAACGTAAGTAATTCCAAGTTTTTTGTTTAAATGCTAGCTCTTCAACTTTGGACTCAATTTTCTCGAGATCAGCTCCATGTTGAATGCTGTCTAATTATTATCATTGCTAGCAAAAGCATTAAATCTGTTCAGACTTTAGTGGCACGCTTTTCCAACACCTGCGTGTTGGAATTTTCCCTGCTTGTTTTTTTTTTTTTTTTTTTTTTTTTTTTTTTACGGCGCTATTCGCTATAAATGTCACCAAATATGTTGCGACTTGCTATCACATCTCACTTTCTAAAAACCAAGCGCCTATCGAGAGAAAAATTGAAAGATGAGTAGAGGTAAATTCAGAGGTGTAGGCGCACCTAGACCAATAATCTTTGGAATTTGTCAACATTATTTATGATATTACTAAATGAAAATGAAAGGAAATGAGTTCCAGAGTTCACTTTTCAATAAAGAACACTTCAAAAGCGAAATAATGGGGCAGTTGCAAGGGTCTGAAATGTTGTGTTTTTTATGAAGAAAATGAAAGTACTTGATGAGCTAAGAACAAAGATGCCTTTGGTTTCTAATTAAGTCCCATTGTTCCGGAGATGAGATTTTGCCCCAAAATACATTGTTTTAAATGGGAATTCCGCGTAGTGACGTCACTACACCCACGGTTTTTTGCAACTTCACACGAGTGCATCTCCAAAACCGGGGGACTTGGGAAAAAATCAAAGGCACCATTGTGCTTAGGTCATCAAGTACTATCATTTTCCTTATAAAAAACACAAAATTTCAGACCCTTGCAACTGCCTCATTGAGTCGTGGGCAGGTACCACCAATACATTGGATTGCGCCGATTTCACTAAAAATTAGTCGAGCGAACTAATTATTCTTTATAAATGTATGAAACGGACCAACATCGAACAGCATAAAATGGTATCCGCGACTCGGCGTGTCCGTCGCATGTGAAGAGTCAATAAGAGTTAAGAGAGCCGTACGAGCCGACCTCAAGTCTTGTCCGTCCGCACAGCGGAACCTGTTCACCGTCTAGCTAGTAGCTACCTTGGATGACCGACTGACAAATCGATCCGAATATATTTGTATAACATATCGAATGGAATCAATATACATGCAACGACGGACCGATTATCCTGAGAAGTATCAGAAAAATATTATACTGCCCGTATGCCATCGTATGCACGTTCGTTTCACGTTCCACGAACCGGCTAGCGGCTCTCCCCCCCCCTCTCTCTCTCTCTCTCTCTCCCTCTCTCTCTCTCTCTCTCCCTCCCTCTCTCTCTCTCTTGGCTACCACACTCATACCTACCGCGTTTCCTCCAGCCTCGGAATTCTGTGCCAAGAACAAGATCCGAATCAGATGTTGCAAAATTGACCACAGACAAGAGAGGGGGAGAGAGAGAGAGAGAGAGAGAGAGAGAGGGAGAGAGAGAGAGAGAGAGAGAGAGAGAGAAACTATCCGAGGAAGAAGAAAGGAATTGAAGGAGGGGAAAAAATGTGAGGATATAAAAAAAAAAAAATAATAATAATAAGAAAAAACTTCCCCGACGAAATGGTGATCGGGCGACGCGCACACTGTCTCATCGTGCACCGGTTGCAGGCATCCACCGATCACCGATGAAGTGGTGGTGTTTGGTGGTGGGTCGCGGATGGGTTGCGGGTTGAAAAATTATGAATTCCGAGGAGATGATATTTGTTAATTCTGTTTGCGCTTGCTCGTACGACGATCAAACTATTTCAGGAAGTTTTTAAAAAACTCGGTACTTGGTAGCCGTGCTCAAGGTTCACGCCGTAAATCCGTATATCATGTGTAAATGTGACGACTTTGGAGACGGAGGAGGAGGGGGGAGGAGAGGGTGGGGAAGAGATAGCACAGTAGGCTTGAATGACCAATTCGTTGGACAATAGAAGCGTTTTGTGTGACGTCATGTCAGGGAGTGTTGTATATTGTACTATGATTTTCAAAAGAAAGTATACTGGTCGAAATTCTCATTGTTGAATCTTCCCGTTGTTTTTGTGATAGAATTTACGATTTTTCAAGAAGTGCTCTCAAATGGGCATTCTGCTTAGTCCTTGAACCAGAGCTGCCGTTTTGCGTATAATCAATGCTATTTTCCTATTCACCGATGATTCCACCAGTTGAGAAAAGATTACACAGTTCAGTTCTGTGCATGACTGTAATGCACGAAAATATACTCTGATCTGTAATCTTTCCTCAATCGATGGAAACTCCGTTACTCAATTAAAATATCCGCAAGTTTTTGAAGTCATCGACGACTCAACCGATTGAAAAAAGATTACAAATGCGAGTATTTTAGTTCATTACAGTCATACACTGAACTATGTACTGTATAATCTTTTCTCAACCGGTGGAATCATCGGTGAATAGAAAAATAGCATTGATTATACGCAAAACGGCAGCTCTGCCTTGAACACTTGAAAGTCACAAAATGCTTAAAGCTTACTGATATTTTGAAGGAGTTAACATTTCGACAAGGGTATTTTCTTTTGAAAGGCATAGTATAATGGCCTGCAAAAAAAAAGTACCCTGGTGGAGATATTTACTTTTTTAAACATCGGCAACCATGAAATAATGGGTCTGTTAAGTAAAATGGGGCTCTTGCAAACTTTTTCTATACGCAAATAAATAGTCCAATTTGATGGAATGACCAGCGGAAATTACAAAAATCACACTAAGAAAGTCTAAAATTCAGTAATAAACTCACAAAACTGCTTTAACTTCAAGTTTGTGATGGCGGTTCAACGCAGGTATCATGGGGGATTCCTATCTATTATGTCACTTTCTCTGCGGAAACACAGAGATCTGTCTCAATTTAGATAGGAATCTCCCATGATACCTGCGTCTCTCCGCCATTAATCCCGATTCTGAGAGCGAATTTCGTGATTTTTTAGTGTACTCATCGTCATTTTTACACGTTTTTATGCAAGAATCAACTCTTCAATCCCCTATAGCAAACGTTTGCAAGAACCCCATTAGCGAATAGATGAACCGTTTCTATATAAATAAGCCGATTTTATCAAAGCTCTCTACTCCGATGCAGCCGGTGGAGATCGGTTTACCGGAGATGGAGGAGATGCACTTTCATTTTCCGCTAGAAAACACGGATTAATTTGACTAAATATACAATATTTTGATGAAAAAAAATCTCTACGCCCGCCTGTCAAGAATGTCGTTACGAATCGATTTTTTTTTTTTTTTTTTTTTTTTTTTTTTTTTTTTTTTTAAATAATAATAACATTTTATTAAAAAAAAAAAAAAAAAAAGTCTGACTCTTGAGCGGCCATGAGAATGTCGAGATGACGCGATTGCCGGCTGACAGCTGAACGTCGAAATCGCATACGTGCACGCAGATTCTATCGTTAATCCGTGGTCGCAATCAAATCAAAAATCAGATCAGGATGACCTTTACCATTGAAATGAAGCGGTGGTACTGACACCGAATCTCAGAAAGGTCAAAGGACGTCTGAAACGTCCCTAAGTGTAAAGTTTGAAAAGATTTACACGCTTCAGTTCAGTTTATGGCTGTAATGCATAAAAATATTCGCTTCTGCAATCTTTTCTCAACCGGTGAAGTCGTCGATGACTTTAAAAAACTTGCGGATATTTTAATTAATTAACGGAGTTTCCAGCGACTGAGAAAATATTACAGATCTGAGTATTTTCGTGCAATTCAGTCATACATTGAACTGAACAGTGTTATATTTTCTCGACGGGTGGAATCATCGGTGAATTGAAAAATGCAATGAGCTATAACTTTAGAGTGGCACATCAAGGAACGTTCCGCTGGTTCATTGTTGTCACCTAGGGCGCCGCCATCTTGCCGTAAAAATCGATTTTGAGGTTAAGTTTTGTAGGTTGTTTCCGGTCGTTTCGTAAACAAACTCGGGCATCGCCGGAAACGACCTACGAATCTGCCGTCCAAATTCCCGCCAAATTCCGAACGACCTACAAAATTTAACCTCAAAACTCAGAATCTGCCGTCCAAATTCCGCTTTTTCCCGGGATTCCTTCTACCCTGTGTGGCACAAGGTGGACCAGCCCGCTGCCACTCTAAAGTTATAGCTCATTGGAAAAATGTCATTCATTATACGCAAAATGGCAGCTCTGATTTTCGACAAGAAATATACGATTCACATTTTCACACGTTTAAGACAGTATTTGCATTCAAATGTTACTCTATTTAATTGCAGTTGTGTGCCTTAAAATATCAACTTTATAATTTTGAACCATATTTAAAAATTCCCATTTCAAAAATAAAATCCTGTATTTTGTCTAAGATTTTTGATCTCTCTGCCTTTGAGCACATTATAGGTCCAGTAATTGAGAAAAATCAACGCAAAACAAAAATTTAACTCTTACCAAACGCTTCACACAAAATCAAACATGATATACAACTCATGATTTTATCATCCAACTTACCTGAAACAGACGAGAAATGAAACAAAAATTAGATACATAACGGTAAACTAGTCATGTACGATTTGAGAAAAAGGAAAGAAATGAAGAAAAAAAAATAATAATAATATGACAAACTGTAAGAATCATTGCAATGACATAGTAAATAATATATATCAACATTTACTATAATTTCAAATTGTAGGGTGACATTTTTTCAGTGGTCGCCTCAAACATGCACCGGCAAAAAATCGTCATTTCCTAGTTCAAACTGAAAGAAAAAGACATTGTTAAACTATGTGTTACGGTTTTGTTGTAAGCAACCCCCCCCCCCCCATCTATTTTGTTCAGCATGTCTCAAGGATCATTTTTGAACACATCAATAGGGTATACAGACTCTTGGGTAGGGAAATTTTTGGGGATGATTTCTTTTTTTAAAAAATTTCCCACTTTAAACTGTTCCACTGTTGAAGTTTCACGTCCCATAAATCCTCTCCATTGCCATACTAGAGCTCGTTTCAGAGGTATAGGCGCACCTAAACTATAATCTTTGTCGAATTTTCAAAATTAGTTCCTTCAAATCAAAACCGAACTTGCCTCTGACTTTTTTCTTTTGCTTTTAAATTGTTCCTTGTTGAAAAGTGAACACTCGATTTCATTTTTAATCATTTCCATCGAGTAATATCAGAAATAATGTTCACAAATTCCAAAGATTATCGGTCTAGGTGCGCCTACACTTCTGAAACTACCTCTATAGCTCGTTGATCGTCACAGACCAAAGAAAAAAAGAGGGGGAAAAATGCGGATAACCTATAATCTGATTGCGTGGACTGAAAAAGAAAATTCCTAGATTCTAAAAAAATTACCAGAAGCACAACAATATATCAACCAAAGAGAGTCAAGTACTTTCACACCAGAAATTTTTTTTTGTAACTGTATCGGAATGTGGTCAAATTACCATAAATTCCTCCAAATTTTCAAAAACAACGGTATAAATACCACAATCCTCGTAAAAGTACCAGACCTTGCCTCGGTTATTCAATCCTTGTGATTCTGGAAAGCTTTTTTTTCACTTTATCACTCTAACAAGGTTAGAAATTGAGAAGTATTGCGATGGCGCAGATACATGTCTGTCTGTATCAGGGCTGCCGTTTTGCGTATAATCAATGCTATTTTTCTTTTCACCGATGATTCCACCGGTTGAGAAAAGATTACACAGTTCAGTTCAGTGTATGACTGTAATGAACTAAAATACTCGCATCTGTAATCTTTCCTCAATCGGTGGAAACGCCGTCAATTGATTAAAATATCCGCAAGTTTTTAAAAGTCATCGACGACTCCACAGGTTGAGAAAAGATTACACATGCGAGTATTTTAGTTCATTACAGTCATACACTGAACTGAACTGTGTAATCTTTTCTCAACCGGTGGAATCATCGGTGAATAGAAAAATAGCATTGATTATGTACGCAAAATGGCCGCCCTGGTCTGTATCCAAGCATTACTTTTGAACCATGCAATCGTCCGCATGTTTCAAAATTTTGCAGAGAAGTTGCTTCCAGCATTTCTCAGAGGTTTTTTTTTTGTTTTTTTGTTCTTTTGCTTTCTTGTTTTTTTGTTTTTTCCAAATTTTAAAGTGTAAGCAAGTTATGGAGAGTAAAAATTTTCCATTAAAATCAATAGGAAAGTGGATAAAGATAGGGAAAAACAGAAAAATTTCAATTACAGCTGTTAGAATTTGGATGAAAATTTGGAAAAACATTCCAGAACCAGCCTACTGTAAAATTAACCCGTTAAAAGAGGGTCTGGGGGTCTCTCCCAGAATATTATGGGGGGTCTATGGGACTCCCCCAGAATATTATAGGGGGATCTAGGGGTGCCCCCGAAAATTATAGGGGGGTCTAGGGGTCTCCCCCGGAATTTTAAAGAGGGGTAAGGGGGTTTCCCCTGAATTAATAAGGAGAGGTCTGGCGGTTTCCCCCAGAATGTATGGGGTCCTCCAGATTAAGTTTCATGTACTTACATGACACTTAAGATTGTGTTCGAGGGGTACTCGGGTACTCCCTACAGTTTAGTTTCAGAATGGTATTCCGTTTGTTTGTATATACGAGTGGTAGAGATAAAAATAATTTAAATGGCAACATGGCGCAGGGGGAAAAAATCCGAACTGAGGTAATGATATATTAATGATGCAACAATGAGTGTCACGAACCACAGGCATTTTCAAACAACTTTTGGGTTTGCAAGCAGCAAATAAAGAGTAAAGAGATAAAAGGGATGTAGAAAAAAGAAAAAAGATAGTAATTAACGGGGAGGATAAGTGAAATAGTCGGATCATATAGTAGGGGGAACAATTAAACGACAGCCGAGCGTCTATAAGCATTAGAGATCTGTTTCACAATTTGTTGACTTGAATGCGCGAAACCGTCGAACTGAACGTGACGACAACTGTCAGCGAGCGAGCAGCCGTGAGGTTTTTTCTTATTTTTATTTTTATGTGTATCAATATCGAAACATGCCATTAAATCTATACAATCACCATTATGAGCGAAGTTGGAATATGGTTTTGGCGAATCCCTCGAGGTAAGAAAACAAAGGGTCACGTAGAAATTACAGCGTTTAATTGTTCCCGAAGGGCTAGACAAGTCGCGACATGAAAATAATCGACGGCGAGAGAGAGAGGGGGGAGAGAGGAGAGAGAGAGAGAGAGGGAGAGAGACGGAGGGAAAGGGAGAGAGGGAGAGAGAGAGGAAAGAGAGAGAGAGAGAGAGAGAGAGAGAGAGAGGAGAGAGGAGGGGAGAGAGGGAGAGGAAGGAGAGAGGAGAGAGGGAGAGGAGAGAGAGGAGAGAGAGAGAGAGAGAGAGAGAGAGAGAGAGAGAGAGAGAGAGAGAGACGGAGGGAAAGGGAGAGAGGGGGAGGGAGAGGGAGAGAGAGAAAGAGAGAGAGGGGGCGGAGGGAAAGGGAGAGAGGGGGAGGGAGAGGGAGAGAGGGGGAGGGAGAGAGAGAGAGAGAAGAGAGAGAGAGAGAGAGAGAGAGAGAGAGAGAGAGAGAGAGAGAGGGTAGATATACAGACAGAGAGACAAGAGACGAGAGTGTCCGTGACATAGTGTAAAGTTGAATGCAATAGATGAAACACTAAGCGCTCTCTATCCACGGTAAATATTTTTCCGGGGGGAAAAAAACGATCACTGAATGGAACTGTTGCAAGCTTTTGCCATAAGCGTAGGCGGAAATAGGGAGGGGGGCTTAGACCCCAGCCCCCCAAAAACACAAAACGTTTAATCATTTGGCCATGTGATTTGGCACATCCCAAGATGTCGGTTCTCATGGAGAATTCTAGGAGCAAAAACAAACAGGTCGTTAGTTACAGAATGAGTTTTCCCATGACGTTTGCCTGAATGGGTCTGTTGCACACTTCGGCTACAGCGTTTTAAATTATCAATTCCCATGTAAAAAGCCGAGAAAATAACAATGACAGCATCAGAAAACACTGAAATTCAGTATTAAACTCACGAGTTGCGAAAAATACTAGACACTATTCACCCCTGTATCTTTCCACCACGTGCACGATATTTCGCGAAATCAGCGCGGCACATTCAAATAATCACGGCCGACTGTCATCACAGCTGACTTCATAAACAAATAAACAGTAAACACTGACGGCGTCTGCTCGAATTCTTACGTTTCAATATCCTCAATTCCTCACAAAAGGTTGTGAAAGGTACGGAAACCGATATTTGTGTCGAAAACTTATCAAAATGAAACAATAACACACAGGAGTTTCAAGCATGATGATCGAAGTTGGAATTATCCTTGGAACTACTGTGTGTTATTGTTTCATTTTGATAAGTTTTCGACACAAATATCGGTTTCCGTACCTTTCACGACCTTTTGTGAGGAATTGAGGATAATGAAACGTAAGAATTCGAGCAGACGCCGTCAGTGTTTACTGTTTATTTGTTTATGAAGTCAGCTGTGATGACAGTCGGCCGTGATTATTTGAATGTGCCGCGCTGATTTCGCGAAATATCGTGCACGTGGTGGAAAGATACAGGGGTGAATAGTGTCTAGTGTTTTTCGCAACTCGTGAGTTGAATACTGAATTTTAGTGTTTTCTGATGCTGCCATTGTCATTTTCTCGGCTTTTTACATAGGAATTGATACTTTAAAACGCTGTAGCCGAAGTGTGCAACAGACCCATTGTATGAAAAAAAGGGTCATCAAGGAGCTCGATGGCCAGAGTTATCCAAGATCAAACGCATAAGAAGCAAAAATAAAAAAAGGTGGTCGATTTTTTTTCCCGCCCGCTCAGCCCCCCTCCCGCCCCCAGAAAAAAAATCCCTAGTTCCGCCCATAGCTATAAGCGATTTTAGCGGGCCTATATTTGAAATCATTCAGTAAGTCTGGTAGACTGGATAGATGTCAGGCTGCTATTAGTCACTCTTAAAGTGTTTATCGAAAAGTATATATACTCTGTAACCAAGTATCCCTTCGCTACATTGCAGCTAGCAGACGGATCTTTGGTTACAGAGGTATACTTTTAGATAAACACAATATAGGGACCAAATACCAATGGTAATCCTCTATTTAGCAAGCCGACAAGTCTCATCCAACGTGGCCCTTGCCAGGAGCGGATACAGGGAATTGTCTTTCTCTCTCTCCCTCCATTTGAACTTGTGTGTTGGAAAAGGACAGCAGAGGGGGCCATCACGTGACTTTGGCCCCCTCTTCTGTCCTTTTCTAACGCACATTTTCAAATGGGAGGAGAGAGAGAAAGACAATTCTCTTTATCCGCCCATGGCCCTTGAAAACTTTTGCTATATGGGATTGAAGAGTTGGTTCATGCATAGAAACCTGTAACAATGACGATGCGTACACTAAAGAATCACGAATTTCACTCTGAGAATTGGGCTTAATGGCGAAGAAACGCAGGTATCATGGGAGATTCCTATCTAAGTTGAGACATATCTCTGTGTTTCCGTAGAGAAAGTGACATAATAGACAGGAATCTCTCATGAAACCTGCGTTCAATCGCCATTACAAACTTGCCGTTATGGCAGTTACGTGAGTTTATTACTGAATTTTAGACTTTCTAATTGTGATTTTCGTGATTTTCGCAGGTCAATACTTTCGATTGGACTATTTATTTGCTTATAGCAAAAGTTTGCAAGAGCTCCGTTACTTCAAAGATCGGCCCACAGGGTCGATTCAGACGTACAAATAAAAAAATAAAGATAGATACAAGAAACACTATAAACTTACGAAATCCACTCCTCAACTCACAAAATGATTTTAAGTTAGTGTGTGAGCGTCCCATCTAATAATACTACTACTCCATTAATCAGTGCGGTCAATAAGAGACAACTTTTTCTTTGGATTTTCTTTATCCGGTGGCACGATACCACTGATCGATTTGTGAATCTCTACTCTGGTGGCTTTAGTAACCCTGCGAATCATCCTCTCCAGGATAGGAAGACTGAGACAAAGTTGAGATGGGAATCTCCCATTTATTATTCAGTGGTCAAACCGCCATTTATACTCGCGTATCGTAAAACTATTCGCGGCAAATTTGACGGTGAGCCGCAAAATGATTTCAACGTGGAACCCCCAATAAGCTCCCCCTTCCCCTTCAAATGAGCCTCATAGCAGATCCAATGTTGTACATACCTGTTTTAACCTACCTTGAGCAAAATTTTAGTCCGGAATTGAAATTAGCTATTCTTAATATCCCCGTTGGCGATGCGACATAATTCAAAGTGGTTTTTTTCATCACGTTAGTCGTCCTGACTTCATAGAAATTCGATGAGAATCAAGCATAAAATTCCTTTAACAGGGTTAAACTAAACTTCGCTTGTGACATCACACTGAATGCTTCTTCCGACTGTTTCAATGACTGCGGCACAGAGCTATTTTTACGTCTGATTTACGTGAGAGTGGTTTTTAATTTTTTTTTTTATTTGATTATTTGGTTCACACTCATCGCATCTTTAAAATCTCTCTCTCTCTCTCTCTCTCTCTCTCTCTCTCTCTCTCTCTCTCCCCCCCCCCCTTTCCACTTTTTAACGTGATTCTTATATTATAGAGCTACATCTTAATTGTTACATTTTTCAACTCGGAATTGAGACATATTTTGCCCGGATTTTCAGCCAGAAATGGATTCCACGGGTCTTCCGCGACGGATATCCCATTGAGAACGTTGAAAGAAACCTGCTCATTGATGACTTAAAATAACAATTTCAGGTTTCAGAAAGAAACAACGTCAGATAGTTTGTTTCAAAAATGTAGGCGCATCTAGACCGATAATTGTCGACGAATTTTTAATTTTCATTCCTTCAAATCAAAACAATACTTGCCTGCGCGACTTTAACTCTTGATTGAAAAGCGTTCCTCAGGAAAAAGCTATAACGCTCAAAATGCATTTTCGTTTCTTTTTACCATGTGGTATAGGAGAAACAACGTTGGTACATTCCAAAGACTATCGGTCTAGGTGCACTTTTGAAACGATCTCTAAAGAGAAATCACGTAAGTGTGAGAGAGACGGAATATGACGCGAAAGACCCAACAAACCAACTATAAAAATCAACGAGTTATAGCGATAGAGAGGATGTACTATCGACGAATTAAAGATTGTCGCGAGATTTTCACACATTTTCAGCTATGGGTGTGAGTGTGGCACTGATCTGCAGCGGCTTTCCCACCCCCAACCGCACTGGTCTCTCACCTGTAAGGTGTGAGGAGTATGAAGAGTGGCCGAACCAGAACCTTGAAGGCGAAACTTAGCTCGTGAAAATCTCGCGACAATCTTTGATTCGTCGATAGTACATATGGTAGGTACATCATTTTGAAACTTTAAGGAGGCAGCCATGATGGAAATCCAGTGGCGTAGCGTGCAATTTGGCAACATTGTAGTTCGTCCATTTAAACCCATGAGAAATATCGAACTATCGGGTGTTCGGTGAACACCCTCGTATTCGACCTTTACCATGGGTTTAAACGGATACAGTGCAACGTTGCCAAGTTGCACGCTACGCCACTGTGGAAATCTCCTACAGGCATATCTCACACGGTCTCCCCGGCAAAAAATAAATAGCCCGGTTTGGTCCTAAAAACGTCCTGGGTGTTTTTAGGACCAAACTTGGCGATTCATTTTTTTTGCCGGGTCTGTGTGCTTGCCTCATATTTTTTAACCATAACAAAAAAATTGTGACAAATCCACTTGAAATTGGTTTTAAACGAAAAAGCAAGTGTCTTGAAGTGGCTATCTGGACACAGAAATTCAATATAGCTACTTCTGCTGGAAGGTAATTTGGACGATAAAGAAACTGACACATGACAGAGACAAGCCAAAATTTCTCAACAGGAAAGTTTATTAGAATCCTGTGTCCAGATAGCCTATCAAAAACAATAGCACTTTCATTTCAAACCAATTTCCACTGCGTTAATTACAATTTTTGATTTAAGGTTAAAAAATATGAGATAGACAAACCAGAGGGCCGATCATTTACTTCATCGTTAAACCGATCGATAAGATTGTCTAGTGTCTATGAGTGATTCTATTGGTCGAAAATTGTAAAACTTGGCTGTTGCTATGGTAACCATCGTTATAGTGTCCGTTTTTTAAAGGTTACTCATGAATAGCCTTTATAAAACGAGACTCTTAACGATGGTTACCATGGCAACAGCCAAGTTTTACAATTTTCGACCAATAGCATCACTCGTAGGCAGTTTTATCGATCGGTTTAACGATGAAGTAAATGATCGGCCTCCAGAATCAGATCGCCCGTGCTGTCACACTTTGGGATAGGACTTTTAACACGTATCATCCTGTCTATTGCTACACCTCGCTGATAAAAAAAAAAAAAATAGGTATACGAACTAATAAGAAACTGGAACCAAAAGCTGAAGATTCACCTAATAAGATTTCCCCTTTAAAACTTGGCAACACTGTGAAGGTGAATTGACAGAAATCAAGAGGAATCCCCTGGAGGCTTATCGTCTCCAGCTACGAAGGTGATCATCTCTCGACAGAGGAGCTGTCAAGGATTTCTACACGCGCTCCATCACGCACACTTCGACACAAATACACACACTCTCACACGAACACGCACACAAACACACACATAGACATCCCGCATTGCGACGCGGCGGCTGGGATTGTGTGTGCATTTTAAATTTTTCAAGATTTGTACGAGCTTTGCTTTACGCATCAGCATAACTGCCGGCCAATAAAACGGAGGAGAAGACATGGATCGGAGAGAAGAGAAGAGATCACATTGCAACGTTGCCGTTCTTTAAAAATACCTAATCTAATGGACCGACTGAATTCATCGGTGATTTCCTACAGTTGGTCCTCACCCTTGATGGATCGTCCATACATTTCAAACGGCACTCACAGAAAAATAGAAAATAAACTTTAGGAAATACCCCACGAACACTTTCTCACGTCAAAATTATTCTAGGGGAGACCCCCAGACCCCCTATAATATTCAGGGAAAGACCCCCAGATTCCCCTATAATATTCAGGGAAAGACCCCCAGATCCCCCTGTAATATTCTGAGAGAGACACCAAGATTCCCATGTAATATTCTAGGGGAGACTCCCAGACCACCCTTTATTACTCTGGGGGAGACCCCCAAACCACCTTCAATAATCTCGAAGAGACCCCCAGACCCCCCTTAAGGGCTTAATTTTACAGTAGGCTGGTTGTAGATTGTTTTCGCGCATTTTCATCAAAATTCAAACAGCTATATTTGAAACATTCAAATTTTTCCATACGTTCACCCATTTTACCCTTTTCCCATTGATTTTAATGGGAATATTTTATCATACGTAACTTACCTGCAATTTAAAATTGCGGATCACCCCCCCAGATCTCCCCCAGATCCCCCTGTAATATTCTGGGAGAGACCCCCAACCCCCCTCAAGTGCTTAATTTTGCAGTAGGCTGGTTGCATAATGATTTTACCCATTTTCATCAAAATTCAAACAGCTATATTTGCAACATTCAAATTTTTCCATATACACGTTCACCCATTTTACACATTTTCCCCGTTGATTTTAATGGAAATCTTTTATCATACATAACTTGCCTACAATTTTAAATTTCGGGGGGGGGAAGCCCCTCTGAACAATGGTAAAAGTAACTTATGTGCAAAATTTTGATGTATATGGACGATGGGTTCAAAAGTTATGCTGGGGTACAGACTGACAGACATCTGCGCCATCGCAACGATTTTTCAATTTCTAACTTTAACTTTTTTTTTTTGTGTGGTAGCGCTGACAAAACCTTTGGTAGAAAAAGGATCCAGAAAGTGAGTTCAGTTGAGCGTTCGTTACACCCTAAAAGTCAAAATATTTCTTAAACGGGAAAAAACGAAAACTCTTGAGGTGTTAGTACATAGGCACCGTTTGGCACAACTTAATCCTGTTTCTGATTGGTTTTTTCAACATTTTTACCAGCTTTTTCCAGTTGCAAGGAGTCAGGAGACCCATTCGTTTCGTGCGTTTTGGCCCTCTTGCTCTTATCCTCTTGATAACTCTTCACTAGTGGATCCAAAAAATTGTCCATATCTTTATCTTTTTCCATTAGAACACATGTGTTAGAAAAGGATAGAAGAGGAGGCAAAAATCACATGACTGTCCCTGATCTATCCTTTTTTCACACACTCGTTCTAATGAGAAAAGAGAGAGAAAGATACATTTTTGGATCCACCAGAGTGTATCCCTTCGAGATGAAATTGAGTGAGAAAGTTCAAATTAACGGTCACGTGGAAACAAGTGATGAGTGTTGACCGAGATCTCTTGGTGACCCGTCTAATAGGTCCATCCATGCAGACGAGATGAGTGTAAGAAGACAAATCGTGGTAAAATGACTTTACAAATCCGAAGAGAAGAGGTTGCGCCTCACAATGGTCTGAAATCGAAAAAAGTAGCCAACAATCACTGAAAAAACCCATCGGAAATCAAAGTTGCCAACCTTTAAAGCTTAGACAGTAGTTTGTTCTAACTTTTGTTGATCGGTCCTGATTTTTGTATTTTTTTTTTTTTTTTCTACAAAAATCAGGACCGATAAACAAGTGAGTACCAACTACTGTATGAATATACAACCTGATAAAGTTACTAAACAATCTAAATCTAAACTTTAAAGCTTAATTTAAAAACTTTCTAGTGCTTTTTCTAGGTTTAAAGTACTTGTTAAAAAGGTTCGCTGTGATTAAAATTGGCATGGAAAGTTGGTAAATGATGAATTGGTGAGAAATTTACTTTCTGAATGTTTGCAATTTTTTTATGATCTCAGACTATTGTGCGCCGATGCGGGTGAGACGCGGCCCGCGCATACTACTTTGTAACTTCGTCGAAACAAATGACACCGGTGACAGCAGTTCACATGACATCTAACACCTCAATACATTGTGTAAAGACCCTGCTGGCTGTTTATGTCTATACTGAGACAAGACTGCAATACTTACACGTCATGACAGTGGACCATAAAATCAAATACTCACGTATGATTAGTGATAATGGTAACAATTAGATGCAAGAAGAAAATGTCTTGGATTTCATTTAGCTACTAATTGTAAGCGTTTGAAAATACCTTGATCTCTTGTGCTTTGCTTTGATCGAAGATAATTAATCCAAGGTCAAGCATCCTTAGACAAGCCATAGAACATCTTTATTTTACAGGGTGAGTCAAAAGTACTGCTTGCACCCTATTATGATCAGAGATGCACGAGTTTGATGATAATTGTTCCCTACCTCCTGGACGGGCTTAATCGTGGTTGGAAGAAATGGAACCATGACAGTGGCGTAGCGTGCAATATGGCAACGTTATACTGTGTCCATTTAAACTCATGATAAAGATCGAACTGTTGGGTGTTCTGTGAACACCTTCGCATTCGACCTTTTACATGGGTTTAAATGGACACAGTACAACGTTGCAAAATTGCACGCTACGCCACTGAACTATGACCTTTCGGTGCAACAGCAATACCCCAAGGTAAGATGCTGATAGAATATTGGGGGGAAGAAAAAAAAATATATTTCCTAAATTATAGGAATATTGCCAGAAGCACAACGATATGTCATAAGTCAACTGAGGAGTTGATAACACGCTCATTACACAATTCTGGTGTTTCAATCAGAATCTAGACAGCAGAATTTCATCAACATTTTCAAGAACTAATGTACAAATACCAGAATTCTAGTAATAGTACCAGAAATTTTCTGGTTTACAAATAGTAGTTCTTCTGGTATTATTGATAACTCTTTTTTTCTTCCAGTGCATAAGCAACAAGTCTTTGTTTCACGAAGGAAAAGAGAAATAGAGGGAGAGAGAGAGAGGGAGAGAGAGAGAGAGAGAGAGAGAGCGCTTCTTTCGATGCACCCTGTACAAATGAGCGAGAACAAGGTTTTTGGTTTCATTTCTTTTTTTTTTTTGTTTTTTTTTTTTTTTTAAATTTCGGTTGATGCTGTTTTATAAGAGGGGGTCGTATTTTCGAGAGAAGCTCAGAATCGGGCGGTTTTTGCGCACAAAGGAACCAACTATATATTGGAAATCAACAGCAGTTGGGCCCTATGCATAAAGCCGCCTTATTCTTCAAAAAAAAAAAAAAAAAAAATCTTCATTGAAAAAACGCCTTTATTTAGGCTTTACTTTTTTCTTGAAATATTCATACAGCTTCATGCGCGGCAGGAACATACACATTAAAAACCTTGCGGCAAATTTAGCCGCCGCGCGCCGTAAAAGTTCCTGTTCAATAAAAATCAACACAAATAATACCTGCACATACGACATGCAAAATAGTGTTAGAATACATATGTATATTCAGAGTTACGCTGGCAGATTTTTTCTTCTTTTTTCTCCCACATTGAATTTTACCAACCTCGAATTATACCCCAGCCTTTAAGATTACGATTGCAAAACAAGCGAATCAATTTTAAAACCTGATGCTTTCTCTGTCATGAGGATTTATAGCTGGAAAGTTCAAGCCCTTAATCCGAATATCTTTTAATTATTTCAGTGGCGTCGCGTGCAATTTGGCAACAAAGTATTCTATCCATTTAAACTCATGTAAAATATCGAACTCAGGGGGTGCACAGTGCACAGGGAAAATTCGATATATTTAATGAGTTTAAATGGAGCAGTTGCATTGTTGCCAGATAGCACGCGACGCCACTGAATTATTTTAATATCATAGTTTGCTTCATCAAAATGTCTAGCTCGGCTGGAAGCTGCTCAAAGATTAAAAGTCTACGATTTATTATTTTCCTTCCTTTCTCTCTTTTTTTTCAAAAGGTTTGAAAAATCAAGTCCGAGAGATTTTTTTGAAGATGCATGGTCAAAAAAAAAAAAAAAAAAAGGTCGTCCAAATTTTTGGAGGGCCTGCCCCCCCCCCCCCAATCAAGTCAGAGAGATTTTTTTGAAGATTCACGACCAAAAAAAAAAAAGGGGTCATCCAAATTTTTGGAGGGCCTTGCCCACCTCAAGGAAAATCTGAAATGGCGCCCCTGACGGTCATTTATGACTTTGACTACAACGAGGAAACTGCACTGAAAAAATAATTCCTGAACTCTAGTAATATTACCAGAATCATAAAACTATATGTGAACCACAGAAAGTCTAGTACTTTGACCAGAAAATTCTAGTGTTAATACCAGAATATGGTTATAGAACTAGAATTTCCTGCAAATTTTCAAGAACTATGGTACAAACATTAGAATTCTGGTAATAATTGAAGGGTAGAGTGGATAAAGAGGTTATGTGACATTTTGGAAAAAAATTAGTTAGCACAGTGGATGAAGGAGTTATGATGGTATCTATCTGTAAATTTTCCAACTATATAGGTTCAAAAAATGTAGGATATGACCCTACTTTCAAAGCTGTTGCGGTTGATGTTTAGCTAAAATGTCGAAAACGTACATACTTTGAACTTTAAAGTTGATTTTTTCAAAATCAAAAAAGTGTCACATAACCCCTTTATCCACTCTACCCTTCAATTGTACTATCCTTCACATTGGTATAAAAATCATCATGCTTCTGGTAATCTTTTTTTTAGTGTGAACTAGTGGCACACCGATAATCTATAACAAAACGTGGGAGCATAGTGTTGAAAGGGTTATATTAAGAGCACGGCACGGGGCAAATATCGTTGATTTTCAACTTGACAGTCGGAAATTTTTCTTAAAGCAAACCAGAAAGTAAACCAGTTCTTTCAGTTTTTCATCGGGTTTATTGACAAGTTTCGAAGAGAGCCAATAAACAATGAAATGCAGACAGAACCGCCCAGGGCTGCCGTTTTGCGTATAATCAATGCTAATTTTCAATTCATCGATGATTCCACCGATTGAGGAAAGATTACACAGTTCAGTTCAGTGCATGACAATGATAAACTAAAATACTCGCATCTGTAATCTTTTCTCAACCGGTGGAGTCGTCGATGACTTTAAAAAACTTGCGGATGTTTTAATTAATCAACGGAGTCTCCACCGATTAAGGAAAGATTATAGATGCGAGTATTTTAGTTTATCACAATCATGCACTGAACTGAACTGTGTAATCTTTTCTCAACCGGTGGAATCATCGGTGAATAGAAAAACAGCATTGCTTATACGCAAAACGGCAGCCCTGGAACCCACCGAACAATCCTGAAGCCCGGTTCACAAAACCAAATTGCAGGTAAAAATGTTGCTACAATAGTCGAGCGCGTCAAACGAAGACTCGTTAGATAGTGGGAAAGCTGTTTTCCAACCAATTCTCTTCCACCTATCTTGAAGAAAAGTAATGTCATCGCTATTAATAGACAGTCTTTTTTCTTTTTCTCGCTTTCCTTGGTGCAAGTTTACGATAGACAGTTTGAAATTTATTTATTTAATTTGGATAAACATTTTATTTTATTTTCATGCTCACGGAGGTAGATAGCACGTTTCTCTGAAACCAACGAAGCTCGTAAACATGAAATGCACGGACGGGCACAGGAAAGCGTCTGTCTCTCTCTCTGCTCCTATTTGAATGAGTGTGTTAGAAAAGGACAGAGATATGAGTTAAAGTCACGTGATGACGTCATGTCATTATTGAAATAATTGGCCTCAGTTACTTCTACAAAGTAGAGTTGAAAATTGTATTTACACTAAAAAAAAATAAAAAAAAGACTGGTAGAATTTACCATCTGCATAGCTCACTGGCGCAACCAGGATCTCTTTCATCTCTCTCATTCTCCATTTGAATGCATGAGTAGGAAAAGGACAGAAGGAGGGGGTTTTACCCCTTTGTCCATCCTTGTCTAACATACGTTTCTTAATGGAGAAAAGAGAGAGATGAAGAAACTCTCGGTGCGCTACTGGCATAGCTGATTTTGGAGTCTGCTATCAAGTATGGTCAATGCAACGTACCTTGAGGAGATATACTATCAAGTATGGTCAATGCAACGTACCTTGAGGAGATATGTATCAACAAGTTATCTTAATTTCTCGCAAGGTACGTTGCATTTACCATACTTGATAGCAGGCTCCAAAATCAGCTATACAGATGGCAAATTCTACCAGTCTTTTTTTCCCGTGTACAGAGGATATATTATCACGATTTTGCATTTCACTCTCCATATAAGCGTACAGGTACCAAGACAACCCTAACCTCAAAAAAAAAAAAAAAAAACAGCCTGGTATGTTTAAACACTGTATGGTTTTGACTAAAAACTGAACGTTGCAAGTTACTTCACCGTCCGAAATCAAGAGAAAACTGCGCAGTTGTGAGGTCACGTCCGTTCGTTGGGCTGGTTCAATTTCGGGCTCTACGCACTTTGTACAATAATTTTAACGGGTGTACAATAATAAAAAGCCGAGTCAAGTTAAGAGCAAATAGGCGCATTCAGGATATCTTCTATCTTCCTCTTTTTCGCCTTGAATTAATGAATTGAAAAAGGATGAAAGAAGAGGATTTCTAATCCCCTTCTTCTCTGTTCATTTCTAACACGTATAGTATGATGAGAGCGGTAGCTGTACGATAAAGAGAGATGACGCATGCGCAGACCAAGAGCGGATACAGTAATTTTTCTCTCTATCACTCTCTCTCTCCTTCAATTTAAACGCATGTGTTAGAAAAGGATAGCAGAGGGGGAATCACGTGACTTTAGCCCTTATATCCATCCTTTTCTGACACACGCGTTCAAATGGGAGGAGAGAGAGAGATAGACACACAAAATCCTGTATCCGCCCATGGCGCAGATGCCAACAGCCCTCTAGCACAACGCGCGGGCAATTTAAAAACACGCAACCTAACTTCTACGCGATTGGGATCAGAAACTGCCTACTTCCTCGGCGGAATGGATGGGACACATATTATATACTTCTCTTTTACAAGCAACTATACTTTGCGAATTTTTCAAGAAAAGGCAGATCTATAGCTTGTCTTTCTCTCGTGTTCTCCTCTTATTTGCGCGGCGCGGCGTGGCTTGAGTTAGAGAAAAAAGATATATAATATACATATAGAGGCAAAAAAATCGCGAGGCTGAAGCCATGGCTAGAATCAAATTTCAGATCTTTCTCGGGTGAAAGCCATGAAAATTGCTTTCGGACCTATACAAATTGATCATTCCAATCAAATGTTCTCGCACAACCAGAAATTAGCTTCACAGATCATAGCACAACAACCCTAACCTCAAAAAAAAACACAGCCTAGTATGTTTAAACACTGTCTGTACTGTAAGTCCTATATCTCTAAGTGAGACAGCATGGGCGATCTGATTCTGGTTTGTTTGCCTCATACTTTTTAACCTTACGTTGAAAATTGTAACTAATCCAGTGGAAAGTGGTTTTAAACGAAAGCGCAAGTGTTTGAGAGTGAATACCTGGACACAGAATTCTAATAAAACTGTCCAGGTGAGAAAATTTTGCATATTTCCGTTATCCCTTAGTTTCTTTATTGTGCAAATCCTCCCAGAAAAAATAGTTACATCGATTTTTGTGTCCAGATAGTTACTTACTCTAAAAAACTTGTACTTCGTTTCAAACCAATTTTAAATGTATGAGTCACAATTTTTTTTTTTTAAATTTATAGGTTAAAAAATATGAGGCAAACTAACCTAGCCTGCTTGAAAAAGTCCGTAAGAGATTTCGATCATGGCGTTGCGTCCGTTCTACCTCAACATAACGTCCTACAAATCCTCTCTACCACTATAACTTGTTTATTGAGGACGAGCATATGTATGCCCTCTGTTTTAAACGTGGGTTTTCCCAAAGAATTCCTCAATTTATCCAGGATGTGCGAGAGGAAACGAGCCTCTTCAGAACAGCAACACCCCATGTCTCGAGGATGTCGATCGCGGTTTCAATTGGCTTTAACAACGCTTTTACATAACCTCAACTTTGAAGAAACGCTTTTATCAAACTAGCCGACCTAAAAATCACCGCAATTATTATAAAAAAAAGGAGATACAATCTTTAGCGGTTTAAATTCGCCAATAATCTTGTTCGCATATCATCTATGACGTCAGGTAATTGTTTTTTTCTTTTTTTCCTTTCAATCAAAGAGAGTTAACGACCTGAAAAACTTGTTGGGGAGTTTGAAATCTTGATGTGAACGACTTTCGGGACGCGGATTGAGTGAGTCAGATCATAGCGTGCAGATATTATCTCTAACCGGTAAAATTGAACTAAACCCTCATTAACGCAGAAAGAAGTAGAACCAGGTGTAAGTAACTCCTCTGGTCTCTCTGTACACCTTTTCTTTTGTCCCATAATGCAATTCTGAGAAAAAGCACCGCAAAGGCAACGAGCTATAGAGCTCGTTTCAGAAGTTTAGGCGCACCTAAATAATAATCTTTGGCGAACTTTCAACTTTTGTTCGTCTTAATCAAAACAAAACTTGCCCACGACTTAATTATTTTGCTTTTAAAGTGTTTAATTTTGAAAAGTGAATAATCGAACTCGTTTTCTTTCATTTTCATTGAGTAATATCATAAATAATGTTGAAAAATTCCAAAGATTATCGGTCTAGATGCGCCTACACTTCTGAAACTACTTCTACCCTCAGAGGGGGGTCCTTAAGGTGATTCTTCAGCGTTCAGTGCCGATTTCTGCCACTAGAGCGCTACCGTTCGATTTATGTCAAATATAAGGCGAAAAGTAATTTATATTTTAGAAAACGGAGTGTCAGATACTAGATAACCATCTGAAGAACGTATCTGCGAAACATATCGTAAATAACTTAAAAAATAAGGCTGAACGTACCTAAAAATGAAATATCACAAATAGATTCTTGTATCGAAATGCGATAAGTCATTTTTTGGTACTTACAGCCTTATTTTTGTAGTTATTAACGAGATTTTTTGCAGAGGCGTTTCTTCAGATGATTATCTGGTTCCTGACACTCCGTTTTCTTAAATATAAATTACTTTCGGTCTATAATTCGATATTAATCGATTGGTAGCGCTCTGGTGGCAGAAATCGGCAGTAAATGCTGAAGAATCACCTTAAGGAACGTAATTTTGAAGACCCTACGGCAACAGAGGCTGCCATGATGGAGATCTCTCACATAAGTCAAGTTAAATTAAGCCAATGAAAGAGGTAACCCTTAACTTTGCCTCTTATTTTAACCCTTGAGTAGGCGCGCTCCGTTTTATGACACGAATAGGCGCGTGGGTGACAAGGGTCACCCAGCACTGAAAATGGCTGTAACTTTTAAAGGTTTCAACGAAAATTAGCGTTTTTTTTGCGCCAATAGAATCCGTATACCACCTAATTGTCTATTAATGAGAAAAGAATTGAAAAAAATCATCCATCAACTTTTCAGGTCGAAAAAAGAAAACAGGAGAAAGTCGAAAATTCATTTTTTTTTCTAAAATGACGGTTTTTAGCTTAACAATATCAAACTTAAAAAGAGTCAAAATTCTTGAAATTCAGAAATCCTACGTGAAAAACCCTCAAAGGGGGGGGGGGTGACCCCCTACGATGACCTTCAAAAGAAAATCGTCGCATCGAAATCGTCTTTGAATGATTCTTCAACCCGAACAGTTTTTGATTTTTTTAGGCATATATTCAAGTGCCAACTCTAATAAACTCTGAAAGCCCTGAAAACTGCAAAATTCTTTAAAATAGTCGAGGAATGGAACAATGATAAATTTCCACTAAGACACTTTCTTTTGAAAGTCACAACAAAAAACTGTCTCAGGCCCGATGAAATAATGCGCTCAATCGCGGTCGAACATAAAATAAGCCACTCGGTTAAAACAACGTCAGTTTAGTATTTCATAACTTTAATCTTAATCTAATTGCTTTCAAATGTTTTTGCAGACACGTTAATTGCATGGTTGAACTGATTACCCAGCAACCGTGACAGAGGCGTATTCAGAATATCTGTCTCTCTCCATCGCCCATTTGAACGTATGTGTTAGGTAAGGACAGAGATAGGGGATAATGACACGTGATGACCAATCCCTCTATCCTTTTCCAACGCATCTATTTAAATGAGCAAGCGAGAGAGAGAGAAAGACAAATTCCTGGATACGCATGAATGGTAACACTCTATTTTGTTAAATCGAAACGCGCCAGTAGGTAGCGCAAGTAAGTTAACCGAAGATTCAACGAGTATGAATACGATAAGTAGCGCCTTCATTTCTTGGTATAGGCAAACACAGAACTGTCAAGTAGGAAGAGTTGCTCGGCCGTGATCGAGGCCACACGCGTTCAGGCGTTCACGCAAGGCTACTGGGACCAATAAATGTTCGGTACAGACGCACGTAGGAGTATTTGACCCGAAAACCTGGCCAAAAACGGAAAATTAAAAAGTCGTCCAAAAAACAAACTATTGATGGTTTTTGAGAGGTAAGTAACCGCTCTATTGCGTTATAGATGTGTCGGAACATCTACGTTTATCTACTGTTTAGGGGACAACGTGGAACTGAGCGCTCGACGCACCTGCGATTGTTCACAGCTCGAAGCGCTGTTAATAATCAGTCAACATTTTCCATCGAGGACAAGCGTTGGGGCATCCAAACATTTCAGCGATTATGGACGTTGTTTTAGATGGTATGTGCTTCATTTTGATGGCAACAATTTATTTTTCCGTGCATTTTTGACCCTTTTACATCTAATTTAAAATGGACATGAAAAAAATCTCTAATTTTAGGCTCTTTCTTTTTAAAAGAAAGCAATTTTGAATACGTTCCGGGCAAAACCGGGCACAACCAAAACAAGGGGGTTGGAGTAGACCCTTTTAGGCAACTGCTTTAACAGTCAAAAATTGCAAGAAATTGCCCCTTTTTTTTAAAAAAAAAAATGTTGAAGTCAAGCCTTTTTTATGAAATTAGCGTCAATAACAAGGCAAAAGAATGAGCTATCGACCTATCGTTTGAGCCAAAATTCTTAATTTTTTACCCCTTTTCCAACCATCAACCGTGCAATAGAAGTTTTGAGTTTAAATTGGAAAATTAACCAAAATCGATTTTCAAATATTCAAGAACACGCAAATATTTTTGGCCAGGTTTTTGGGGTAAATACTCCTACATGAGACGGTCCTGCACCCAAATGATAGGTGTGCTGTGCACCTACGACCATTTAAAAGCACACGTAAACGCCCACCATCCAGCGTCTTTTGAGGACCGTCTGTACCGAACATTTATTGGTCTCTGGATGGTTAGGTTAGGTTAGGTTAGGTGTTGGGCAAATAGGGGTGGTGTAATCGATTACACGATTACCAAGAAATCGTAAGCATCGTTACTTTGGATGATTTTACGCTACCACGCATATAAAACAGATGACATGCTCGTCCTGGAAAGTTCAATTTTCAAAGTGTTACATTTTGTGTGTGTTTCTTATAAGTTAAATGGATTGTTCTTTTTCATCTGACAATTTGAAGACATCAGAGAGAAATAGAGTCGGAGCACTACGGTAAAATACATAGGGAAGATTTGAGGCACTCTGAATTTTCGGGGATTCAACAAAACTACGTAAAACAACAGTCAACGCACCTTCTGATGTCGCGTGGTGCTGAACGGTGACGTTCGGAAAACACGGGGGGATAGGCGGGAAGTGAAGAGGAGGGTGCTCACCATTCAACACCATGCGACGTTGACTGTTGTTTTGTTGAATCCGTGAGAATTCAGAGTGCCTCAGCTGCAGCCAGTTAGTGCTCTGTCTCATTGTCTCTGGAATACATATGAATAAAAAAAGCCAGCCCGTTTACTTGCTTTTACAGGTTATATTTACGGTTAGATTTGACGCACAACCAATCACAGCCCGGTCAGTTGCCGAAGATTGCCGGAAATGCTTACTTTCCAACATTATGGACCCGAATATGCCCGAAGTAAAGAATTTTCAAAATGAATTAGAGAGTTTCCGCTCTGATTAGACTATTAGAGTATAATTAGGTTAAAGGAGAATTCCTCAATGAAACAAGAAAACTGCAATACGCAGTGGAGGTTCGTACATTTCGGCAGCATCAGACTTCCATCATTTAAACCTACGTAAAATAATCGATACTTGGAAGGGCAGTCTGACCCTCCAATCGATTTTTTTACACAGGTTCAATGGCAAAGTAGTATGGATGCCAGATTTCAAGCGAGCCAAGGCCAACTGCAATGAGTAAGAATGAAAGAAGCAGAAATAAGGTGCTTGCGCTACGCGAGTACGCGATAGCACCTAAAAACAAGTTTAACGAGACAATATTCTCCTTCATCAACGACTGCTGGTTAACCGCGCACAATCAAGCACGACGTGTTGCATGATTGAATTCTTGAAGGAGAATCTTGCAACAGATTTGATTCTTCGCTGCATTATATCAGCGCGAGTTACCCTAGAAACATTGCCACTTGAGGAATCGCGCAAAGAGCTTGTCTCCTTTTCTTTCTTTTCTCCATGGTTAGAAAAATAATACTAAACTAAACACTTATAAGCCCGATTGGATTTGCGGAAAGGGGGGGGGGCAATAAAATGCTCGATTTGCAACTATTATCGAAACTGCGAATTATTGGCAACAAATGTTGAAATAATAACTAACTGAAAACTCGTGATTAAAAGTTTATAATAAAATCGAATCAAATCAAATCTTCAGTACTCACTTTTCAAAAAACGTCAACTTATCCGTAACATAGAAGTATTCCATTACATTCCGATCGAACATCTTATCTTATACACCATCACAATTCAGTTAAAATTTGACCGCACCAGATGAAAACGCGCTTTTATTTGACCAGTGGCATATTGTAAAAAAACTCGATTCCGAACCCGCGTAAAAATTAGACCATAGTGAAGGGGGAGGGGGCACTGGGAGACCTCCTAGCTGCTTCCGGACATTTAATTTAATATAAACACATTTTCACGCTACTTTAGCCCTGAAATCAAGTAAACAACAAAATGTCTTGTTATGGGCTCTTGAATTTCAATACATACCGCGAAATTTACGCATTCAAGTTGAGAGTCATTTTCAAAAAGTCACATTCGCCGCACCAAATGGAATCGTTATTTGTGCCCTAATTGCCACGGACTCCAAAACAACTCTGGACAAATCACATAAACGTGTATCATCTGTGCATATCTAAAAAGTACACGAAAAAGATTTCGTCACATAAAAAAAAAAAAAAAAAAAAAAAAAAAAAAAAAAAAAAAAATCAGTACTCTTGGCGAGAGAAGTAATTTTTCACCAGTCACACAAAAGTACGAATAATTTTATAAGGTTGCAAAAACGACTTTCAGAAAATAGAACTAATTTGAAAATTAAAATTGATTTTTCACCATATTTGCTATCCGGACCCCAAAACAACACAATTCAAAAACACACTTCGGGGAATCATCTGTGAATCTAAAAAGCGCACAAAGCCGATTTCATCACAAAAACCATCAGTACCGCATGCAGTTGTACTTTAACCAGTGAGAAAAAATGCGAATAATTTTGATAAGGTAGCAGAAACGATTTTCAGGAAATAGAACTAATTTGAAAATTAAAATTGATTTTTAAACATTTTTGCTATCTGGACCCCAAAACAACACGAGTCAAAAACACACTTCGACGAATCATCTGTGAAAAAGCACACAAAACCGATTTCATCTTAAAAACCGTCAGTACCGCATGTGTATTACTTCCACCAGTCAGAAAAAAAATACGAATGATTTTGATAACATTTAACGAAAATATAGCGGTCCTTCGAATGAGGATCAGTTGCGCGGACGATACATACACCGAAGGCAAGGATAGGTCTAGGGTCTTGGGGTCTAGGACCGAACCAACTACCGAGCGATTGATAGCGACTCTTGACCTAAAACCGAACAAAGAGCATGTATCCGCTTAATTTGACTGATCTGTGGTCAGTGGTCCAGATGCTCCATGATTGAGCGACTGAAGTGCCGTCGGGAGGCTAGCTATCATGAATGACTTCGTGAGTCTATTCGGAAATCCGTCGCAGATACGCGTACTTATACACCAGCGCTGCCATTCTGCGAATAAACACACGCATTTTCCCATTAAACTCTATGCAAAATGTGTATATTTTCAGCCAAATTTGGCCACACTGACTCACACACATACGATAGACCAATTTCGGAGTAATGACTTGCTTCCTTCCTCTCTCCCAGTCCTTACCCCCCCCCCCTCCTCCGCCTAGTACTCCCCGCTCACTATGATATCCTTTATCAGTTTTTTCAAATCAAATCCATTTATTATCTTCCATTAAAAAGTGGCTGGTTATTTTCTGCACAGACTGGGCTGCGAATCAATACATGAATTTGTTGGTCTCTATCTCCTCCCATTTGAATACATGCGATAGAAAAGGACGGCGATTGGGGCTAAAGTCACGTGATAGCCCCTTCCCCAATTTTTTTCGAACACATGTGTTCAAACGGTCGCAGAGAGAGAGAGAGAGAGAGAGAGAGAGAGAGAGAGAGAGAGAGAGAGAGAGAGAGAGAGAGAGAGAGAGAGAGAGAGAGAGAGAGAGAGGGAGGGAGAGAGAGAGGGAGGGAGAGAGAGAGAGAGAGGGGGAGATTCCTGTATCAGCGTAAGACACAGGGTGTTTCTGGTAAAAGGTACCACTCTGAATTTCTAGGAAATGGTCGCGAATTTCAAATAACACAAAAATGGATGTTAAATTGTGGACCTTGCCAGTTACCGGACACATGAGCATCATTTCGTTTCAAGGATTTGAAACATCTCGAAATGTGAGGAAAATTCGATAAGCCCCCCCCCCCCAAAGGTTATTTTATTCAGCGTGTATGTGTAAAGAAAACTTTCAATTTCAGGGAAGAATGTGTGCAAAATGTGTTATTGCCTAAAATTTTCCTAAATTGCAAAGGCAAATGGATATTAGCTAGGGTCATCAAATACCTCGATGGTCAGGACTCAGGAGTTCTCAGGGGGTAACCGTCTTCACAAGAAAACAAAAATGTCAAAGCTTTATCTCTAACGGAAAATAATCTTACTAATTTACATTTTTTTGTTTATTTCATTTTATTTCATTCATTTATTAATAAATCTATCCATCTATATATTTCTTTATCTACTTATTCATATATTTATCTATCTATTTATTTATTAAATTATTTATTTGTTCACTTGTCTAGTCTACCCTCTGACTGTGCTTACATTGGTTACCCCTCTTTCCTCCCGCCTGCTTTCCGCCTTATTTGAAGCCCAAACTTTATGTCAAATTAACTCACGACGTGACGTCGAGTTTACTGAACGCTCCAAATACAAAATTTGCACGTTTTTTTCCGATATAGAATTAGCGTAGCTATATACAGAGCTCCATTTCCTTGTTTCTCCCACTCCACATAAAACGCGTTTCCAATCCTTTCGGCAATGGCTTTGGCTCTCGGGCAAGGCTGACATTCGGGACCAAAGGGGTTTTCGACCGCAAACCGCGCAACGAGGAGCCGTCATGTCAGTTTCAGACGTCATGCAGTCGGTTGTCGTACAGTGAGGCGTGCAATGAGGCAACGTTTCTTTATCCCCCTTTAAACACATCAGAAAGGTCGAAATGTCTAGTCATCGCCGATGACCGCTTCGCTTCGCTCCGTTCGATTTTTTTCAGTGAGTCTAAATGGAGAAAGTACATTGTTGCCAAATTTCACGCCTCCCTACTGAGCAAAATAAACTTATTTGGCGACTAAAAAATCAGTAAATTATAAATCATGCACCCTAAAATGTTCCTTTATAAACTTTCAAGCCTGATTTTTTTTTTTTTTTTTTTTCACTTAAACCACTTCAAACGAATTGATTAGTATGTAGTGCAGATTGCTTGAAATGGAAGTAACCAGAAAAAAAACATTAGTGAAAATAACCATACGGATACACAGAAAAAAATGGTCATGCTCCAGACACGAACTTTCCGTGTTTTAGACACGAAATGTACACACCAGTACCAGGACGAGTTCTGAGCGCGATCTATTTAGGTTGAGTTTGTGTCTGAAACGCACTCCGTCGTGTCCAGAACCTGAAAAGTTTGTGCTCTGAGCACGTACCGTACTGGTGTGTAGATAGAGCGTGTCTGGAGCACTTGCTTTTTTTTCTGTGTACCTGATTTTGGCATCTGCTAGATGTTATGGTAAACTTGACCAGAAATATGGTGCATTTACAGATGCTTTGAGTCAATTCGACATGCAATCAGCTAACATCACCTAGTACCTAGTCAAAACATAGTATACTTCTGGTTAACATTACCATAACATCCAGCAGGTGCCAAAATCAGGTATCCGTATGGTTATTTTCACCGTAGTTTTTTTTCCGTGTAATTTCCTCAGTTAATTAATGAATTTTGAAAGTTTTTAGAATGTGCGCATCGTGATTTTTGCGATGGTTCCGTCAATGTATAGTTGTATGTCGTATAGTTGTGTCGTATAGTCTATGTATAGTTGTGATACAAGGGTCATTCGACCCTCGTATCACCTGCTTTTTTTCAGTCCGATTCAAAGTGAGAGTATTTCGTCGAATATCGAATTTCTGAGAGTCATCAATATTCAAACTCGACTATATTTTCCCCGAGTTTTGGCCCTTTCGGGCGATAATTTCGTCCGTTTTTTCGTATCTTTGACTGTTCGCAATTTTTACTGGACGTGTATAAATTTTAGTCTGTCGGTTTTTGGAAATCCTCCATGCCAAGAGAAAGGTCGAGAGAACAACGACCACTGCGAGGGGTTGGGGTATAGCCGGCATAGCCACATTGTTGCTAATTAAGTAATAGTGCATTACTACCTGAGTTCTCACCCGCCTTCTTATCGTGAACAGAGTAGAGTGTAGCGCGGGTTGCTTGAAATGGAAGTAATTTCCTGAGTTAATGAATGAATTTTTAAAGTTTTTAATGTGCGCATCATTATCTCCGCCGAATGGAGCTCTTGAAAGGTGTTGCTGTAGACAAATGGCCTATCAATTCGGAAGTAAAATGCTGAGAAAATAACGATGAAACCATTAAACAAGTCTAAAACTCACTCTTCGCAGAGTAAACTTAACCTGAAATTTCGGGTGACCACCCTTGCATGTATGCAGCAACCTTGGATTCGGACCCCAAACAAAAGAATAGGACATGAAATTAAGTGCCGTCTTCCGCGTTTGCTTACTACGCAACGTAGAACTTTTCTGTAGTTATCACCGTATTCCTAGTGACAAAATGTGTATAAATGGACCTTCAATTCCTTCAAATTTACTTTTTGAAAGGAAATGCATTAATCTCATTGTTCAAATTCGTAGGTTATGTTCTTTTGTTTGGGGTCCGAATCCGAGGTTGGTGCATACATGCAAAGGGTGGTCACTCGAAATTCCAAGTTAAGTTTTCTCTGCGAGGAGTGAGTTACAGACTTTTTTAATGGTCTCATCGTTATTTTCGCAACATTTTACATTGGAATTGCGATCCATTTGCCTACAGCAAAACCATGCAAGAGCTCCATTTTCCTTTAGACTCAATGTGTCATACTGCTGCAGCCAAAGTGCGCAACAGACCCACTCAATAAGAAAATTCATTTTAATTGCTTCTAAATGTGCCGATTTATTAGTCGTCAAATACGTAATTTCTGCTCAATTGTGCGCCGTGACGTCTCGCACGCGACGCACGGACGGATGTGATGCAGAGAAGCGCCGCGCCAGGACGTCTGCGTCTGGATGCGTCTTACATATCTACATCGACGACGCAACACGCGCGACACGTCACGTCACGTCTGCGGCCGGGATTCGGGCGTTTGCGTCGCGCTGCGGGAAGAAAGCTCCTCCGTAAAAATGCGACACCGTTAAGTGTGCACAATGGTAGGATAATTAAACGCCGTAGGTGATTGGACGCGCCAAGCTGTCGAGCCTCGACGACGCTCTTAAACTCACCATTAACCCGTTTCTCTATTGTTTTTTCTCGTTTAAGGTCCCATTCTTTGATTTTTTTTTTAAAGACATTCTTGTGGGTATATCGGAAGGAGCGGAAACCAAACTGTGAATAAGCTCCTCGCGCGCGCGCTCTGGAGTCTGCAGACGACAAGGCGTCAAAGTATTCAGAAAAGCTACTGAGATATATCCACGAGGTGGACATCGTATATGTGTAGAGCTCGTTTCAGAAGTGTAGACTGTAATCTTTGGCGAATTTTCAATTTTCTATCCTTCAAAGTAGAACAAAACTTGCCCTCGACTTCAAACTTCAGATTTTAAAGCTTTCCTCGATAAAAAGCCAACTCTCATACTTATTTTCATTCATTTTTATGATGTGATATGAGAAATAATGCTGGAAGATTCCAAAGATTATTGATTTAGATGCACCTACACTTTTGAAACGACCTCTTACAGTGAGGGTATCATTCTAGGACTGAGTTGGGCAAATGGGGGTCGTAATCGATTACACGAGGGCTGATTTTTTACAAGCCCATCATATTAGTTGCAGAAGAAATAGATCTAATCGAAAAGACCCCAAAGTTTACGAATCATCTGGGAAGAATACATTTAATTATACATCCAAAGGCTTGACCATTGCTGACGACCCAGTAATCGTGTAATCGATAAAACTTCTATTTGCCCAACTCTGTTTTAGGATAACCTCGGTTCGACGTAATCACGTTTAAAAACCTAGAAACCTCACTTTGGCTTATTGGTCATGGAAAAATCTAACTGATACAATGGTTGACCTGGAGCTCTCTCTCTCTCTCTCTCTCTCTCTCTCTCTCTCTCTCTCTCTCTCTCTCTCTCTCTCTCTCTCAGTCTCTCTTTCCTTTTTTTAAATTCATCTATTTAATTATTTATAATTACTCGTATTTATTATTTTCATTGATTTACTTATGATGTTAACATTTTTCATTTTTCTGTTTACAAGTTTTAATTTTGAGTTCCAGTTTTTGTTGTTACATTTTAATTATTACAAAATTTTACTTACTATGTTATAATTAAGTAGTTGAGTGTCAGAGATGATTATTTCATGGCCTTAACTTTGCTACTCTAAATTACCCTTGAACTTTGCTGCAGAAAATTCGGCGTTGGTTGCACAAAATTAGCGCAAAAGTATGATCAGAATTTAAAAATTCGACGTTCCGAATCCCTCGTTTCCATGGAACAACCATTTTGATTTTGCTCTAAAGGACCCTTAAATTTTGGTGCCCAAAATTTGGCGTTGGCTGCACAGAATTGGCACAAAATTACGGCGAGATCAGAATTTAAAAATTCGACGTTTCGGATCTCTCATTTTAAATGAGCCGCCAGTTTAATTTTGCTCCTGGACCTTATAATTTTGCAGCACAAAATTTAGAGTCAGCAGCACAAAATTATAGTACAGCTTGAAGTCGGTTTTTAAAAGTGGCTCGGTTAGGTAGAAATAGACCCGTAATGGCCGTAATCATGCTACTTTTATGAGATCTGACAATAAGCTTGTTGAACGCCTTCAATTTCTGATACAGGCAAGAACATGTACGCCCGAGGCGGATCATTTATCTACCTATTATGATGCAGGAGATTTTGTGGTGAGTGTAACAGCGCGTAGCTCGGAATCGAATTTAAATTGACAAAGCGATAGAGCGCAGCGAGGAAGCACACCGTACCGCCGCACAGTGGAGTAATTTAATGCGAGGGGTCGGACACGGAATATAATACTAGCAATGGAACTTTGAATGTTTTTACCGTCAAAAAACAAATTATACAGAGTGATTCTTGTGGGAAATTTTACAATAAAACCAACGAAACCATTTTCACATTTCTAAGTTGCAAATTAACAAGAATCTACGCATTTAAAGTTGCGACGCTACGTCCGGCATTTCCTATCGACTCGCTCCACTGAGCGCAGCGCCGCGCCGCCGCTCTATGGATTGAAACATAAAATTTCCCCGGACATAATTTGAAAAAGTAAGGTTATGCTACTTCAAGTCAAGTTCAACTTTTCGCCACCTTGATCGGACCCCAGCTGTCAGAAGGAGCTCGGATAATAACGAAAAATATGCCGAAAATTACGATGCGCTCTCTCAAAACTTCTAGACTTAGAAGAAAAAAGAAAAAAAAGAAAATAAAATCGATGTACATGATGCATGAACCTGATGCATGTCTCCACTACCTAGATACTCTATTAAGCGGCAAACTAGCCGCCAGTATATAAAAAGAACAATTTTAATATTCGAAGCTTTCTTGACCTTATAATGCAACGCTCGAGGCTCTATTCCGGTTTTCGGTTCTAAACATACATACATAGTCTTGAAATGGAGCTGTTGCAAACTTTTGCTACAGGCTTATTAATAGACTGTTTTAGTAGAGCGATATATCGTATCGATTGCCGTCCGAGGGCCTCTGGTTCCAAACAAACTCTGGTTCAATGTAATTTCCCCATAAGCGAACTTTTGAACGGAAATTTAGGGTAATAAATCGAAAAATTAATGCGACATTTTTGCGATTATGTATTCTACGTCCTCGAAAATGCTTAATTTTGCCTGATTCCACCGCTAAAACTGCCGAAATCAACAAGATATTACAGATTAAACGATGCGTTTGGAGGTTGGAATCACCCAAATGTTGTTGTTGTTGTTGTTGTGGAATTGGATGGATTTCGGGCGATTCTAACCTACAAATGCAACGTTTAATCTGTAGTAACTTATTGATTTCGGCAGTTTTAATTAAGGAACCAGGCATAATTAAGCATTTTTGAGGACGTAAAATTCATAATCGCAAAAAGGTCGCATTAATTGTTAGATTTAATACCCTAAATATCCGTTCAAAAGTTCGCTTATGGGGAAATTACATTGAACCAGAGTTTGTTTGGAACCAGAGGCCCTCGGACGGCAATCGATACGATATATCGCTCTACTAAAACAGTCTATAGCTAATTAGAGAGTAACACCCTGTAAAAATGACAATTAGCGCACAGAAAAATCGCGAAATTCACTCCAAAATGCACAAAACGCTTTCAAACGCGAGACCGTAATGGCGGTTCTTGTGTGGTGTCACGAGAACAATTCGTGAGGATGAAGCTTATTGAGATGGGGAAACCCATAGTATGTAAAAGGCGGTAATCAGCGTCATTATGCGGTCTCGCATTTGAAAGCATTTTATGAATTTCTGTAAGCTTATCGTCATTTTTATAGGGTTATACCCCTTAATCGACTACTTATAAGCCTGCCAGTGGCGGCTCGTGCAATTTGGCAACAATGTTCTCCCTCCATTTGACTCAATGTAAAACAATCGAATGCTGGTGCACCATCGAATTGATTGTTTTACATTGAATCAAATGGAGGAAAAACATTGTTGCCAAATTGCACGAGCCGCCATTGCTCTATGGTCCCAAATAAGCTCTGATTGTTAATGTATAATGTTATTTTCCCCATTAGCGTATTTTTGAACAGAAATTAGGGTCGATAAATGAGAGGAACTCACTCTTTTCGGCACTTAGCAAATGTTGCTAATTTTCGCTGCGTGCTGCGACGGAGGTATAGAATCAGTAATAACAACAAGTCAACACGTACGTAGCTGTGAATATATGTATACGAATGATTTCATGCTCTGCGGTTTTACCACAGAATAATACAATCAGAACGGAAACTCTGTCGGATTTTGAAGCAAATTCATTTCGCGTCCGCCATGTTGGGATATAGGATGTTTACATCTGGATTCGCGCTCGAAAAAAACGTTTAGGACATGATCCGCGAAATTTTCATTCTGAAATGCCATTAGAATAAAAGTGAGGCCGGAAACTTAAGATTTCCTTCCAGAATTTACAGAAATATATGAGTTTCAACACAAATCACACACGCCGCCATGTTGGGATATAGGACCACAGCGTTGCCTATTGGTGCCGGTAAATTCCAAACTTGCTTCCATTGGCTCTTATGGGAGTTTCCGTTCTGATTGTATTATTCTGTGGTTTTACTTTCGACGAAGACATTCCCCCGAAGGCGCAGGCAGCATGCAGCATGGAATCATGGTTCCACGAGGCGGGCGCTTGGTCACTGGTCACTACTCACACTAGTCAGATGTCCTAGCAATCCTAGCATCACAGAATAATACAATCAGAACAGAAACTCCCACAAGAGCCAATGGATTAAGCAAGTTTGGAATTTAACGGCACCAATAGGCAACGCTGTGGTCCTATATTCCAACACGGCGGATATGTGTGATTTGCGTTGAAACTCATTTATTTCTGTAAATTTTGGAAAGAAATCTTAAGTTTCCTGCCTCACTTTTATTCTATTGGCATTTCAGAATATTTCGCGGATCATGTCCTATATTTTTTTTTTCGCGCGCGAATCCAGATGTAAACATCCTATATCCCAACATGGCGGACACGAAATGAATTTGCTTAAAAATCTGACAGAGTTTCCGTTCTGGTTGTATTATTCTGTGCTAGCAATTGCTAGCATAACAGCAGCGTGGATGCATTGCACAGAGCACAGTGCACAGCAGAGCAAACTGTGCAACTGTACTTTATATTCGAAGCGTCTTTTTCCCGAAAAGTGATGGGGGGGTTGTCACTCTTTCGAGACGCACGCAGAAAAAGAAAAGGGAAAAAGTCATTAAATTTTAAACATATTGAAGGTCGATCGCGGACCTGCCTCCGAGGAAGAAAGTCGATCATGACTCAAAAAAAGTTATAGATATAGACGGCTTAGACGCCCCTGCTTTAACCCCTATTTCCCTATTTTTCTAATCAATGCGTTCAAATAAATAAAGGGAGGGAGAGAGAGAGAGAGAGAGAGAGAGAGAGAGAGAGAGAGAGAGAGAGAGAGAGAGAGAGAGAGAGACCGAGGCGAGCTCCTAAGCGCACGCCTCTGAATGCGTCTGCGATTCGTTTTCTGGTGGAGTTGACGCGGTTTATTTGAATGCTAATGTGTCAGACGACTGTTTCTTTAATAGTCGATTTCACTTTAATAACATTAAAGAACTGGTAAAAAGCAGGAAAACAGTCTAAATTAGAACTAGAACATTAATGACAAGGCTCTTGGTCGGCGTCTATTTCAGCGTTTTTCCCGACCTTTTCCTGCTATTTCACGTGAGTTCAGAGTTGCTGGGCTGCGTTATGCTTGTATAGTACGTTCGAAAAGTACTGACAAGGCCCAAGTCAAAAAAACTAAGTACATCGATTCAATAAAAGAAAATAAAACACAAAAAATAAAAATAAAAAAATAAAAAAAAAAGTGTCGGCTCGTTAGTTTTGGCTCATGCGTCCATTGAATTTTAATAAGCAATTTTACCGCAGCTGCAAGCTAAAGAGCTGACTTGTCAATGCTCATCGAAATTAAATACGTGTTTTGACTTTGACCTGATGTGGCAGAGAATTTTTGGGACACAGTGTATGTTTGAGCTCCACCAAGTAAAGTATTAATTGAAGCGGTAGCTAGAATTAGGGCCCAAAGGCGTATGGGTCCCTTTTTCGGAGAATACGTAAATCAATTTGTCATACCCTCAATTAGTCATACCCAAAATTTAGTGAAAAAATATGAAGTTTTGATGGCAGGAGAGCAATTTGAAGATCATGAGTATTGGATCGTTTACATTGGTAATGAAAAATTTAAAGCTGTTTTTTTCAAAACTTGATTTTTGCCTGAGTGGGCCCTTATTCCAGCTACCGCCTCAATTAAAAGTGTATTCGTTTTCCATGCAGAAATGTTGACACAGAAGAGTCATATCAAGACTCGTCGAGAGGCAAACTAACCCCCCGTCCTGCTGCCTCACTTTGGTAAAGCAATTTTTTGCCAATTTTTGACGATCTCGAGACTACAGTGCGCTGTGCGCAGAGGACCCGCAGCGGGATTATTACAAGAGGAGTCTAACGAGACTTGATTGAGGCATTAGAACGATAGGGTGGACACGATATGAGGATCGGAAACAGAATTAAAACCTATCATCGACCGACCTGCTAATTGTAAGTATGGACTTAACTATGGGTTAAGACAAGTTGACATGATCCGTGCGATCGAAACTCAACAGTCAATACTCAACACAACTTCGATCCCAGTGGCGTATCGTGCAATTTCGCAACGTTGCAGTTCGCCCGTTTGAACCCGTGAAAAAAATCGAACTTTTGGGTGTTCGATGAACGCCTTTGCGTCCGACTTTTCACATCAGTTGCGTTTAAATGGACACAATACAACGTTGCCAAATTGCACGCTACGCCACTGACCAGATGCAACAAGACGAACAATTAATGGCACATGATAAATGATGTTGAATTAAAAATCAAGTACTTACTTTTAGTACTTAGTGCATTCAAATGTTTGCGTCCCTTTGTGTTAGCATAATTTTTTTTTTTTTTTTTTTTTTTTTTTTTTTTTTTTTTTTTTTTTTTTTTACTGCATGCAACGGAGGTGTTCATAACACTATTCGCAGACTGTAACCATAAGTTCATCAGCTGGCAACACTGTCAACATGAGCTATAACTATAGGGAGAACCGCGCCGTATTCACCTGCAGCGTAACAATGGAAATTGGACAAAACGTGTCCATCTTTAAATTTACTATCGATTCCATAAGGTGGGAGGGGCTAAATAAATCAAGGTTTTTTTGTTTTCATTCAACTATTTTTTTTTTTTTTTTTTTTTTTTTATAGGTTACTCAATTAAGTATGTATTCAGCAAATCCTAACGTAAGCTTGCAGCACGACTCGCACACCTAATAGGTCAAATAAAAGATACAATAGTTGATATTATTTAAGTTTTGGCACCATAATATCGCTATGGGTCGATAGCCCTGCTGTAAGGGGTGGCCATTTTTATTTGTAAATATTTTTGTACAAACAAAACCTTGTTTTTCTTAATAAAACGTTACATGTATAAAGAGAAAAAAAAAACAGTAAATGACTCTGTTCTGTTCCGTTTCTTTGCGGTCTTCTTTATTCTTCTTCGTTATAGACTAAGCTTTATAACTGAACACCTTAAGACGACAAATTTGCTAAGCAATCCTCAAATTGCATTTTCACGACTAAATCCTCTCACATAGGTACACACAAGAGAAAAAGTTAGTTTATGACCTTAGCAGTATTAGACCAAGGAATGAATGGGCGCGCGAAAAAAAAAATAATAATAATAACAATAATAATAACGCAGTGTCCGGATGTGAGACGGATGGCCTCGCATTTCGTGTGTATTTTACAAAGTAAATAAGCATTAAAGATGAGTCAATTGCTTGTGAATGTCTACTCCTATGTAAACCGTTGGACATACTCAGAGTGTGGCTAACTATAGTATAACTAAGCAGCACTGGCGAATCCAGGATATTGTCCTTCTCTCTCTTTTCCCATAAGAACGCATGTGTTAGAAAAGGATAGAAGAGGGGGCGAAAATCACGTGACTGCACCGAGTCTGTCCTTTTCTGACACGCGCATTCTAATGGGGAAAGAGAGAGAAGGACAAGTATCTGGATTCGACCAATCAACAAAATCAGAACGACGATTGATCATTTATACGAACAAAATACGAAAGTCACTCAAAAAGTAAATTTTGCCATCACATAACTACCACAGTATAAGAGCGATAGGAAAAAGCCAAAGCCACAGTTTTGTTTCTTGTATCCTCAGATTTTTCAAAAAGCCTATACGTTTTCGAAAATTGGTTCTCTAGATCGCGAGGAAATTAACTTTTCATGAGGATTCCTCTTGCGGCCGAGTGCCCACCTCCCTGTCCGCTGGCGTACACTACTGGCTACTGCGGCTACTGGACTCGCAAAATGTGTTATTGGTTGATTACTTAGAGAAGGGTTCGACAGTTAATGCGGAAAGATACTGTCATGTGCTTAAACAGTTACGATCAACAATAATAAAACGGAAACACTAAGGATTATTAACCCGCGGACTTTCTTTTCTGCACCACACTAGACCTCATACAGCAAAACAAACCAAAGCTTTACTGGCGTCATTCACTTGGGAAATCCCCCCCCCCCCTACTCGCCAGATTTGGCTCCCAGTAATTTCCACCTCTTTCCACTACTAAAGGCAGGTCTTGCAGGACAGCATTTTTCCTACAATGATCAGATTCAAGAATGCCGTGGATGAGTGGTTCAAAGCTCAAGACAAACAGTTTTACCAAACTGGCATCAAGAAATTAGTGGCGCGGAACCAGAAGGGTTTGGATAAAAATGGTGAATTAGTTGAAAAGTGAGGTAAGGCTTTTTAAAATTAAAATGTTGGCGTAGAAAGAGAGGGCGGGAGAGAGAGTAAAAAACAAAACCTGAGGTGATTTCAATTTGAACGATAATCGATGGAGCGCTGAGTGCGCTCGATCGACACAGCGCAAACCGTTCAGTGGTGGGCCACGCCGCGACAAGAGGTGCCCTCACAAAAAGTATAGATTTCTTTGCAATTTAGATTTCTTAATTAGATTTCTTAATTTTAATAGATTTCTTCGCAAATCAAGGAACTTTCCGCTGGTTCACTGTTATCACCTAGGGCGCCGCCATCTTGCAGTAAAAATCGATTTTGAGGTTAAATTTTGAGGATCGTTTCCGGTCGTCTCGTAAACAAGCTCGGGCATCGTTGAAAACGACCTACAAAATTTAACCTCAAACCTTGGAATCTGCCGTCTAAATTCCGCCTTTTCTCGGGATTCCCTCTACCCTGTGTGGCACAAGGTACCAATCCGCTGCCATTCTAAAGTTATAGCTCGTTGGATATAACAAACAAAACCGTGGCTTTGGATTTTTTCTATAGCTCTTACTTTTGGCGCCATGAGATGGCGAAACTTACTTTTTGATTCACCCTCGTAATTCTCTCCATTTTAAACCTACGGAAAACAATCGATTTTCTGAGAATTCACTGAATTCTTGAGAAAGCGATACTTTTGCATAGGTTCAAACATACCAACTAAAAAAAAAAAAAAAAAAAAAAAAAAAAAAAAAAAAAAACAGAAATCGTTTGGAACGTTTATTCCTGCGAAAAAGTAAGGGATGAGGAGAAAGACAGAGTAAGGATTGAGAGAAAAGAAAGAGAGAGAGAGAGAGAGAGAGGGGGGGGCGGAGAGGATATGGGCTATTGGGCTATCCTCCGAGGCTCTAAATCGAAGCTGCGGGCTTGACTATCGACATTCTGTGCGCGAGGTGTCTAAGAAACGAATACGGCAGAAAGACGAAGTAAAAGTTGGACTTGAACAAGTGTTGTCTATGTATTGTCTAGTATTGTTCGATCAATGGAGTGGTAAGAGGGGTCGGGGGGGGGGGGGGTTAGACGAGTACGAGAAAAGGAGGGGGCAACCGGGTACGCGGTGGGGGGGGGGAGGAGCTCAAACGTGACGATGATGAAAGGACAACGGAATGTTTTCGAAGCTTCGATGCTTGATAAATGGAATGCAAATGTGGGCTTAGCTATAATATGTATGTATAAGTATAAGTTTAAGCTCGACTGCAGCTAGGTGAGATTTTATCTTTGACTCTTCGTCATGACGCCAGTCTTTTCGGTGTCCGACTTCGCGACGATCTTTGCGCGGTCAGTGACGCCGCCTTTGAATCCATGTACAGGTATCTACTAGGCAGTAGACATGGTTTCGAACCTCGAACTGCTCCGACCGCAATATGGGTCTGTTGCATACTTTTGCCATAGAGAAATGGAGAGTTGATTCTGGTGTAAAATTGCGAGAAAATCTCATTCAGAGCATAAAATAGTCTCAAGATCCACTCATAAACCCACAAGAGGCGTTTCAAGGAAAGCTTTAAGATAGCGGTCGAAAGGGCGAATCAACCCTGCATGCATGCACTACGAGCAGCAAAGATGGCCGACGACGGTATTGGACAAAGAAGGTATACTTGACCGGCGTTTCGTGTAAGTACTATGAGGAAATAAGACGTTTGTTTACATTCTATAACCAACATTATAAATTGCCGTCATCCGCGGTCATCTTTTGGAGCTCTTGGAGCATGCATGCAGAGTTGATTCGCCCTTTCAACAGCGTTGAGTTTTTAAGGGGAGTCGGACGGCTTATCTCAGCCCATGTTAAACCATCAATGTTTAAGGAACATTTTCTCAGGAACTATTCAACCGATTTTCAAAACTTTGGCTTGTTTGATTTGTCTTATTGTCCTGCACACTTTAACACGGGGTTTTAAAAATAAATTGAATTTTGTAAGTGTTATGATTTTTTAAAATTTAGTTCCTAAAACTAATGATTTTTGGGCACTGTGAAGCTCATAAAAGTTGAGCCAAACAGAATTTTGAAAAAAGCCCGGGTTAAACTGTGCAGGGCGTAAAGACGAATCAAACAAGCCTAAGTTTTTCAAAATCGGTTGAGTAGGTCCTGAGAAAATGTACCTTTTGTGTGAAAAAACACAAACTGGGGGAAAACACGCAATTTAAAAATTCCGGAAAAAAACACTTTAAATGCATAATGCGCTTAACTCTGTTTTTCTTTTTTTCATGAAATTATTCTGAAAGAGTAGACTACTTATTAAAAATAAGTGAACTTGGTCTTAAATTAAAGCTGATGATATATGGAACAAGATTAGCTGAAAAAACAATTTTTCAAAATTTTGACCGAAATCCTCGTCCGACTCCCCTTAAGTAGATTTCGTAATTATTTAGTGCTACCATCGTTGTTATTCGAGGTTTTTACAACTGGACTGCGACCCTTAAATCGCCTAAAACAAAAGTGTGTAACATTGCAAAAGCCTCATTGTAAGTAAGACAGTATATTCATAAATCGAAAAATCAATTGATTTAAAAAACAGCTGCAGGTAAAATTAATAAGAAGTCGACGACGCGACGGGCACCCCCAGAGAGCGAAAACAATTTTCACGTAAAAGAGCAGATATGCGGCTTCCGTTCCATAGAATCCCCTAAACATCGATTCTTTTCCAAAAGTTTAAATAATCCACGAGTTGCCACTCTAGTCACGAGACATTTCTTGCGTTATGGGCACAAGATGAGAACAGTCACGGCTTAAAATTCCTAGAGATTACCCCTCCGCATTTTGATAAAGAGGGCGATATAACTGCTCTGGCAATTTGCCCGACTGCTCAAATCGACAACATATATTCTGCGCGGTACAATGTCTAAAATGTCTTCCTATGCGCAGATCGGAGATTCCATCCGAGTCATGTCAACAAGAAGGCTTCGACATTTTAATGCCACACGCGCGCACTCTCGTCTCTTCTCTCTTTGTCTTTCGCATTCAGTAATTATGTATCAAGACATTTTTTGAATTTTATGCACTTAGCAACAGCCCACGACTCATGACTATACTCAGATGAATCCGCAGAGAAAAATATGAACTAGAAAAAATGGAGGAGGAAGTATGGTGCTAGTGTTATACATAGAGTCCGTATCAGTGGCGGCTAGTGGCCAATCGCAGACTACAGGGGTGTCTCCACCTGCGAATTTAAAAGCGCGAATGAACTGATTGAGCCAATGAGCTTCTTTGTTGTCGATACATCGGACTCGACCTATCGACTTCAAGGCAGCTCATTGGCTCAATCAGTTTATTCGCGCTTTTAAATTCGCAGGTGGAGACACCCCTTACGCGGTGCGAGCGGCCCCCAAACCAAAGCTGGAAAAGGGGAAAGGAAGAAGGAAAAAATAAACAAGAAAGAAAGGAAGAAAAAAAAGGAAAAAAGGAAGGAAGAAAAGGAAGAAAAGGAAGAGAAAAATAGAAAAATCAAAAAAGAAAGAACTCTTTCGCAATGAGGCTCTTGCAAACTTTTGCTATAGGGGATTGAAGAGTTGATTCTTGCATATAAACGTGTAGTAATGACGATGAGTACACTAAAAAATCACGAAATTCACTCTCAGAATCGGGCTTAATGGCGGAGAGATGGAGGGATGTCATGGGAGATTTCCTATCTAAATTGATAAGTATCTCTGTGTTTCCGTAGAGAAGGTGACATAATAGACAGGAATCTCCTATGATACCTGCGTTGAACCGCAATTACGATCTTGTCGTTATAGCAGTTATGTGAGTTTATTACTGTATTTTATACTTTCTTAGTGCGATTTTCGTGATTTTCGCTGGTCTTTCAATCAGATTGGACTATTTATTTGCTTATAGCAAAAGTTTGCAAGAGCCCCATTCCGAGCTTTTAAGACTTTTATCGGGTTTAAAAACATATATCGTGTTGTTTTAAACTTCCTTAGGTACTTACATTTTTTGCAGCAAAATTTTATTTTTACAGAGAAATAACGAAATTAACTCTTTGCGTTAAGTGCCATGTTCGATTGTTCGTGTGTAAAGGACGCCTCCTCCGTTGAACCCGACCAATCAGAACGGACGCTTCCTTTGCCTCCATGGACTTAGTTTTCTTCTTCATTTTTCACACGGCGAGACTGTCTTACAAACACGGATTCTAGGTTATTCCAAAGAACTCATCAACTGAGCTGAACTGTGTAATCTTTTGCTCAATCGGTGAATTAAGAAAGTGTCAAAAGGCGGCAACTCTGAGGCGAGAACAGAGTTGAATGGCTTGATAGAAAAAGCAGTCGCGGAGACGCTAGATAGTTGATTCTAGCCGTCATTTCGACATCGCGACATCGCGACACCGTATAATCCAGGTAAGGAGGAGGGAGGGGAGGGGCGGAGAGGGGAGGGGAGGGGGAGAGGGAGAGGGCGCGGGCGCTGCTCGTACTTACAGTGTTTCCAAGAGAGCCTCTTGAATGGGTTTTGAAGGACGCGACAAGCATGTTTAGTAACGGTCAATGGTCAGTTTAATTCCTAAAATGATAATGCAATTGCATTAGACGAACGCGACTACTACGTTGGAATAGGTATTTGCAACATTCGAACAAACTTATATATGCTGGCATGGCATGCGGCAGTGGTTACCAAACTTTAATTTAAAGGACCGTATTTATTAGACATTCATCACCAACTGATACCTGACAAAAATAGAAAAAACCGAAGATATTATATTATAAAGGTACGCAAATGTTTCAGAGAAATTGGCTTCGATTTCAGGGGCAGATGCAACACTAGACTCCCTATACTATACGAGGGTGGATTTTAAAGTAAGTTTACCTATTTTTTTTCTCGGGAACTATTAATGTTGGTAAAAGAACAAACCCAGAGTTGAAACGTACGTACTCTCAGCTTTTTAACGAGCTACAGTTTTTCAAATTTGGATTACGCGTTGCGCGGAGATTTCGTGGATTTTCCACACCCGTCTCTCCTTCAAACAACGTGCCCACCTTGTTAGCCTCACAGAAAACATGAGTTTAAGACTTTGAAAAAGTAAAATAGAGCTATTATTTTGTTGAAACAAGTTATAACCTTGTTGTGAGGCATCTCACCTCATTTTTTGACATAGTCACCCGCTAGATTCTTGAATTTTTTGTATCTGTGTAAAAATGTCTGCATACAGTCGTTGTAAAATTCTTTCCCCAAACTCCTCAACCAGGTTTTGACGCAAGCTGTTAATCCAGTTTCAATTCATGATGATTGGTTTTTCAGTACTGACCGAAATTTTGAAGATCGATACAAAATGGATCATTTTATCGGTAGAAGAGTAGTCTATTTAGTAAAAAAACATGCACTCAGATGTTATTGAGGTGTCTGATCCGGAAATAAGCGCATCGCCTGCCGAAACTCGCAGTTTTCTATAGCGCGTGAAAAGGTGGGGCACGTTTGAAGGAGAGACGGGTGGGGAAAATCCACGATATCTCCGCAACGCGTTGGCAAAATTTGGAAAACTAAAGCTCGTTAGAAAGCTAAAAGTACGTACGTTTCAACTCTGGGTTTGTTTTTTTTCTAGCATTGATAGTTTCTGAGAAAAAAGAATAGGTAAACTTACTTTAAAATCCACCCTCGTACACGGAAAAAAAAGATTAGTGAAAATAACCATACGGATACCTGATTTTGGCACCTGCTAGATGTTATGGTAAACTTGACCAGAAGTAAGGTACATTTACCGATACTTTGAGTAAATTCGACATGCAATCAGGTAACATCACCTAGTACCTAGTCAAAACATAGCATACTTCTGGTTTACATTACCATAACATCTAGCAGGTGCCAAAATCAGGTATCCGTATGGTTAGTTTCACCGTAGTTTTTTTCCGTGTATGAGTCAAGACACGTAAACGGGAGTCACTCCAACAAGAAGTGACCAATAGGAGACGACTTTCCTTCGACACCGATGCCATCAAGTGTCAAAGCACCATTAATCGGATGTGGATCGCATACTCTGGTGTCTTATTAGTCAGAGAGTCTTTCTTCGCAGCATGGGAAGAGTGACGAAATAAATTAATTAAAACTGCACGTATTCGGTACATGGCTAATTAATTTATTTATTTATTTACTATTTCCTTGAAGTTCAAACGACTCTGGTATGGTTGGAAATTTGAGAACCTATATGAATAAAAAACAAGTTGGAACTTGCAACACTGGAACAGTGTTAGCAAAGAGAGCATGAGTGTCGGCCGTAAATCATTGTAAGTGTGGAGTTCCATATTGATAGTACAAAACTGCGACAAAGTCAATCGCAACGCTGCATTTGTGTTTGTATAACAGTGATCGCTGTAAAAATAACTTGATAGGTCAAAGTGGGAATGAAAATTTACTTATAGCGTGTTGAAACAGTTGTTCACGAGGCGAGGTGAATACTGTGGTTTTGAAAACCGATTTCGATAGTGATAGTTCCTTTAAAATCGGATGACGCAATACCAATCCTAGCAAGCCGCAAAGTCTAGTTTAGTTATTTGGGACTTTTTTAGATTTCTCTCGCCTGAACCAAAGTCATCAGGAAGGAAATTCTTAATACCAATCCTAGCAAGCCGGAAAGTCTAGTCTAGTTATTTGGGACTTCTATAGAATTTTCCTCGCTTGAACCAAAGTCATCACGATGGAAATTCTTCGTCTTTATGGTTTCAGCTCTTTTTGTCTCAGATTAAAAAATGAATGTTAATATTGATCAAATGTCATCCGACACTCATCAAGGCCCTTAAGGAACGTAATATGAACTTGAAAAAAGCTCATTCGATTTTTAAGGGAGCTTAAACGGTCCATGAGAGACGAAATTCGCGGATACAGAGTATCCACAGCTTATTTCAATGTTCGATCTGACAAGACCGTGCGCCTTTGAAAAATCGATATCTCGATAGTGAATCGATGTATTGCAATTCGGTTTGCACCGGTCGAAAGCGCTTGCTTGTGACTGACAACCTCGAAAATTTCAGATCCATCCGAGTTTATTTAATGACCTTACAGGACCTCTCGCGGCCGCAGTTAGACATTTCTTGTCAGAGTTACGCTGAAACGGGGAGTAGTTCCCCCCCTAAGATGATATTTTTTGGCTCGAAACTGCATTGGGCCCTCTCGGGACATCATTGGGACCCGAAAAAAAGCGGAACCGATATAATACGGCACACGACTGGTTCGTGAGAGACGAAATTCGCCTTTTTCCAGCCTCCAGCGCCCCTCTAAGGTCGATCTGACAAGACCGCGCGCCTTTGAAAAATCGATATCTCGAGAACGAATCGATGGATTGCGCACTGCGGTTTGGATTGGGCGGTAGCTTCAGCTTTTAGATGATTCTTGAAAAAAATTCAGATCCATCCAAGTTTTTAAACGGATCTTATGGGACCTCCCGCGGCCGCAGTTAGACATTGTACGTGAGACTTACGCTGGAGTTGGGGCCACGCCCCCCCCCCCCCCCGATATAGACTTTATCGGTCCGACATTTGTCAGGGCCCTTAATGAACTTCATGTGAACTCAAAAAACTCACATATGACTTCTCACGGCGCATGCTAGGTCCATGAGAGTCGAAATTCGCGGATTTTAGAGAATCTTAGATTTCTGACCCTATACCGCGCCCCTTTGAAAAATCGATATCTCAAGAGTAAATCGATGTATCGCAATCCGGTTTGGACCGATCAAAAGAGTAAGCTTACCGGTACTCGCCGTTAAAATTTTGGATCCATCTGATTTCATTTTGAGACCTTACTTGAGTTACTTGGACCCCAGTTGGAATTATTTTTTCGGAGTTACGCTGGCAAGGGGGTCGCTCCCTCTCTTGGAAAACTGTGGAGGGGGCCCTTTGCTGGGGCATACATTCTATTTTTCACCTTTTTTTTTTTTTTTTTAAATTTTATATTTGTGTCTAATCTAAGTTGGGGGAGGAGGAGGAGAGTACCTGCAAGTCAACCGGCAATTTACTTTTGATAGTGGCTGAGGGTCGAGGGTGCGGATTGCGAACTTTTAACTTGTTGTGGGGTTTACAGGGTGGCCGTGTCTAAACTTATGAGAAAAGAAGGCAACCACAGACCGGAAGAACGTTCAATTTCTGGTTCAGAGACCATGGACAAAGACATGGGCACCCGCAAAACAATTGCCCGGAGGGGCAACTTTTGAATGTCAATGGAAGGTCTAGGGGACACCACCTAGAGACGGGCAAGCCCAGAGAACCCCCCCCCCCCCTTCCGCCCAAAATAGAAAATAAATCAATTATCCTTCCAAATGGTAGAAATTGTAAGTGATTGTAGCATGTAGTTGTATCAAAAGTAATTCTTTTTTGACGTGTTTGATATTATGAATAAAGTGACAGCATCAGATGATAAAAATAGTAAAAAGCTAAGTACAACTATTCCTTCTTTATTTTTTGTCCTGATGAATTCTAAGAGTTAACCTATTTAAATTAACAAAACCAAAACTCTTGCCTATACATTCTCTAATCATGTAATTATCGACCAGAGGATTCTGAATTTTCAAGGAAGTTCGCAAAATTCTCGTTGCCAACGGTAGTTGCCAATGTAGACACGTTCATACAGTAGATTTTAAAACTTCTTTCGGCGGGGGAGATGACGGGTGGGAAGGATGGTCGTCTGAATCGGGGGGGGGGGTGGGGTAAAAATCGGGGGGAGGTCTAGATCGGGGGGGAGAGGAATCCTGAAACTGGGGGCGGCTGTATAGTGGCAAGGGGTGGTTGGGCACCACTGCTTGGGGGGGGGGGGCTACTTCCCGCCCTGCCCCCCCCTAAATTACGCCCCTAATTAAAATTGTAAAGTAAACTAAGAATAAAGTTTGTTAACTCTTTTCCTTTCGTTATTATTTGATCTTCGAATGTTCCGATTCTTTTTTATTGTAAAGTTTTGTTTTTTCTGAATTAGGGGGGGGGGCGCCGCGCCACCCCTCGGGGGAAAGCCCCTTGACAGATAAGGGAGAAAGGTAAGTGTGGGAAAGCGCACGGGAATCCGGCGTAGTGTGCCGCAAAAATTACTACCAATGGCGGATCCAGAAAATTTTTTTAGGGGGGGGGGGGTTCACGCCTATGAATTTTCAAATTTGCAGGGAGGAATTTATGGGATTTTCTCTGTTGAAAAAAGGCAAAGGCTACCGTGAGTTGGGGGGGGGGGGGGGGTGCCTTTCCCGAATCCGCCGCTGATTACCATGTAACACTGGGCCACGATGACCGATGTCGCATAAAAACCCGGTAGAAGACCCGTGGCGGGCGTGGCATCCGTGATGGCTGTGAAATTGGGATGAAGTAGATGGACACACATCATTCATGCAATCTGCACAACGCGGCAAGCAACTGTTGTAGGCGTAGGTGCAGTAGTTCGTGGGAGGGCAAAGGGGACGGGAGGTCGTCGCAAAACCATGGACGAAGATATAACTAAGGACTGCCGACTGTTGTTAGTCCTGTTTGCTCTCGACCCCCGCGCTCCAAGCAGCGGTCAGCTGAACTACTCTTTCAAGTGAGCGATCCTGGCGATGTGTCCATGCTCACATGCTGTGCTACTGCTAAAACCGTTGTTGGAGTTGGTCTGTTATGGCATGGCTGTCAACTGTTGTCGGCGACCCAAGAGGATCAGATAACTCAGTATCTCAATGGAAGATCGAAAGCAAGGGAAATTCAGAATCAACTTTGGACAAGGTAACAGAAATCATCAGCAAATTAAAAGAGTCGCCTGATCTCTACTAATAAAACAAATGTCTATGTACTCTTTCTTGTTTGATTCCGTTTTGAGGTTAACTGTGATGTATAGTATTTCAGTCCTTGATTAATCATTTTCGACAATTCAGGAATCTTTCAAGAAATACTCCAGACGTTTGCTTTTTAGCGGATTTTGCTTCCTTTTAATTCGCTGATCATTTGTTCCCTTCGTTCAATCGTGATTCAAATTACCTACACGGTATACATTTGCGGGAAGGCATGGGAGAAAGGGAGCCGGAGCGGCCACCGCTGCAGCGGTTCGCTTTTAGTTGACCCTTACTGCTGCTTGGAGCGCTGCGGTCGCGCTCGAAAACCCGCTAACAGGTTTTAACACGGGCGGAGATAGGAAGTCGGCAGTCTTTAGTTATATCTTCGTCCATGACTCGGAATGGTCTTAAAATTTTCCTTAGGATTTAATCTGGAACGCAACGTTCTTACATTTTCGAAAAGTTAACTCTAGCTCTCGCAATTAACGATTAAAGGCGGAAAAAGCATGGTTTCTGGACCGCGGAACAGTGGCGTTACCTAGCGGATGAGAATCTTACTACAGGTCGCTGAGGATTCACCTTAAAACGCAACGCCGATCGCGTTCCCCAAACGAACTCTTTTAGCGGACCGAAACATCAACAATAACAGGATTGGAAATTTGAAATCATCTAAATGCATTTTAAATCGCAGAATACACGAAACATGGACACAATCCTCTGATATAAAACCCCAATATCTCATACAGAAAATTTCGTTGAAGTCTGATCCAAATTAGAAACGTAATTACATTCCCAAAAATGCTTAACCTCAATCTTGGCCAAAAACTCCCGCCACAAAGAAAAAACGACAAATTGGGAGGACACCGGATTGGCGGAATCGCATGGGTCAATCGGTCCTCGAGGACCCGTTCTCGATACTGAAACCAAGCGATCCCCCGAGCGGACCCCCGAACCATGCCGTTCCTATAAGAAAAGCATTATTGACCTTGTAGAAACGATTTCAATAGAGCATGACACTCATGCTCTAAAAAGTCTTCCAGGGCCGATTAAGGGCATCAAAATAAGTTCTTCTGAAAGTTCTATCATGCGTCAATTGCATCATCAGATGATTTCATTTTAGTAATTTTAGATTTCTGTCGAGTTGATTTTGTATTTACAATCATGCCTATTAGAGACGGTCGCTCTAGATTACAGAGCAAAGCTGCGGGGCTGATTCATCGAACCGTCCAGTCGAATATAGAGATAACTGCAGACTGATTACGTACTTTAAGCACAGAATCATAGATCAGAATGGAAACTCCCATAAGAGCCAATGGAAACATTTTTTTGGTATCTTTTGGTTTCTATTCAAGACGGGCGGTCAAATTTCTGTCTCTGCCTTTCACATAGCTTCCCATACAGGGATTGTTTGGAACTTCTCAAAATTGCGGGGACCAGAAAATATTGATTCAAAACAGTGAACCGAAGTCTCTATTCTGATTATATAGTATTCCGTGCTTTTCAGCGACAAAACAAGACAAACCGGAAATGGATTATTCACACGAGATGTCACAGATATCACAAAAAGAGATAACACAGATATTATTACAGAGCAGATAGGTGGACCCGGAAATTTTTTTCTGAGGAGGGGGGAAGAGGCGTACGCCTGTGAAATTGAAACTTGGAGCGTCGCAGAAAGCACTGAAGCTGTTGCAAACTTTCGCTACAGGCTTATTGATGGTTGATTATGGGGTAAAACCCTGGCAAAATAACGATTATCGCACTAAAAAATAACGAAATTCACTCCCAAACTCATGAAATGCTTTCAAACGCGAGACCGTAATGGTGGTGATTACCGCATTTTTCATTGGGTTTCCCTATCGAAACAAGCTTCATCCTCACGAGTTATTCTCGCGACACCACACAAGAAGAAGCGTAAAATGTGGCCTAAGATTTAGGCGGTAATCACCGCCATTACGGTCTCGCGTTTGAGAGCATGTTGTGAGTTTTGGAGTGGATTTCGTGATTTTTTAGTGCGTTTATCGTCATTTTTAGAGGGTTTTACCCCTTCATCAACTATTAATAAGCTTGCATTAAAAGTTTGCAACAGCTCCATTTTCGGCCAATTTCTGTTAAAAAAAGGCGACATGCATTGGAGGCTTTTGGGTGCCCTCCTCTGCTTCCCCCAGAGCCGCCACTGCTACAGGGTTCTTAATCTAGAATCCAAATCCAATCTGATCCAACCTATACATTTATCTAGAGTGGCGCTTTAATTGGTAACCTGCGTAACCACCATGGGAGATTTTGAGGTTGGGTTTAAACGAGTAATTTGTCCATTTGATTCCGTGTATTTCAATGCGGCGCGACGCACAGTGGATCAAAGCCTGTTTCGATCCACTGTGCGGTGGCGCCGCACCAAAATACACGGAAATAAATGGACAAATTACTCGCTTAAACCTAACCTCAAAATCCTCCATGGTGGCTACGCAGGTTACCCATTAAACCGTCACTCTAGATAAATGTATAGCCAACGAGCTATAACTTTAGAGTGGCAGCAGATTGGTCCACCTTGTGCCGCACATGCGGTAGAAGGAATCCCGGGAAAAAGCGGAATTTGGACGGCAGATTCCAAGGTTTGAGGTCAAATTTTGTAGATCATTTCCGGCGATGCCCGAGTTTGTTTACGAAACGACCTACAAAATTTAACCTCAAAATCGATTTTTACGGCAAGATGGCGACGCCTTAGGTGACAACAGTGAAACAGCGGAACGTTCTTTGGTTTGCCACTCTAAAGTTATAGCTCGTTGGACCCAACTTATCGAGATATCAATCGATCTTATCGAGATATCAATCGATATGCCGAACATCGAATAAGTTAAACATATATAGTTCATTGACACATAATCTTTTACACCCGTCTCAGAGGCGCAGACGTGTAACTTGTCTCAACGCACGGTCGCACGTATTAAAGAATGTACCAGTGGATTGACTCATTCATGTATAAACTCGAAACTTATGTCACATGAAAAGATGGCAGAAACAAGTTTATGATTTCCTCGTTGGCCGATGGCGAGCGGGTGCTCGATCCTCCATACTCGCGGTCTTAAGATGCGGTGTATGATCGCTGATCGCACTTGATCAGTGATCAGTGATCACGGCTCGATGATCGATGGCCCGCAATCCGCGATGGCATGCTCCTATGATTCTTCTTGTTGACAAATTTGTCACTCCTACAGATCTGCCGATTTGCGTAGATTTAAAGGCATTTTGAAATTCAACGAAGATTCCACCGGTTGAGAAAATATTATACAGAGTTTAGCTCAGTGTATGACAGTAATGCACGAAACTACTAGGGTCTTTTATCAATAGTCTCAACCGGTATATTTTAATTAAGTAATGGCGTTTCCACCGATTGAGAAAAGATTACAGATCAGAGTATTTTCGTGCATTACAGCCATAAACTGAATAGAACTATGTAATCTTTTCGCAACCGGTGGAATCATCGGTGAATTTAAAAATGTCATTAAATCTACGCAAATCGGCAGCTCTGCACTCCTGTGGTACGGATGCTGAATTTGGGTTGACTCAAATGGGGTTGTTGCACATTTTTGCTATAAGCGATTTAATAATCGATTCTGGAGTAAGAACCTCGAAAAATAACAATGGCAGCACTAAAAACTTCCGAAATCCACTCTTAAACTCAATAAACGCTGTTATTTGCGTTAGCGGATTGGTGACTGAGGGCAGTAATAATGGGAGGTTCCTATCTTGATTTTGTCACTCTCTCTATGCTGATAAGGATGATTCAAAGAGTAACTATAGTCACCAGAGTAGTGATCCACATCCGATGAATGGTACTGTGACACCTAGTGACACTGGTGTCACATGAAAGTCGTCTCTTATATTTTTCACTTCTTGATGGAGTTACAGTATAGTTAGATGGGATCGAATCTCCCATTATTACTGCCCTCAGCCACAATTACACTCGTGCAAATGAGTGGTTTATTGAGTTTCGGAATGGATTTCGGAAGTTTTTAGTGCTATCCAGTGGCGTCGCGTGCCATCTGGCAACAATGCAAGTGCTCCATTTAAACTCATTAAATATATCGAATTTTCCTTGTGCACTGTGCACCCCCTGAATTTGATCGTTAACATGAGTTTAAATGGATAGAATACATTGTTGCCAAATTGCACGCGACGCCACTGGTGCTATCATCGTTATTTTTAGAGATTTTTACACCAGTATATCAACTATTAAATCGCTTATAGCAAAAGTGTGCAACAGCCCCATTCAAATCGTAGGCGGAAATGGGGGGGGGGGAGACAAGTTTGGAAACGAAAATAGTTCAAGCCATTTGGCCATGTGATTAATTTGGCACATCCCAAAATTTCGGCTCTCATGGAGAATTCAAGGAGCGAGAACAAAACGGTCGATAAATACAGAATAAGTTTTCCCGCAAAAGCCTGGATTGTCAGAGAAAAGGGGTCATCAAACGCATGAAAAGCAAAAAGAAAAAAAAAAAGTCAAACGTTTTTAGCCTGCTCAGCCCCCCCCCCCCAGGAAAAAATCCTAGTTCCGCCTATGATTCAAACCAAGCAACAAGGAACAGCCTGATTTAAGGGTACTGAGAAGTAGAGTTTTGTCAATGTCAAAATTTCGACTAATTTGGTCGACTAACGACCCTTGGCCTGAAATTTCATCCATTTTGTCATATCTGTATCCGTTTCTCATGTGACTTTTGCACGGATAAAATTCATAGTTAGGTGATTCTCGGTATTGCCTCGTCCCGGTGGAGGTTCGAGTCGGACAAAGCCCTCGTGAGCGCAAATGCTTGCATTCAAAGGTTCGGCGTTGCAAAATAGTGCGTTTCTATACCTGAATCGTCAAGTTTCTTCTTCTTGTTATCTTGAACAGAGTATAAGTCCAATAGGTAATTAAATGCCATTTATGTTAAGAATGGGTCTGGATCCCCCAGTATTTTATTTTCAAACTGCCAGTATTTTAATAGCCTTGCCATTGAATCTGTTTTTGAGATTAGTTCAATCTGTGTAAAAAAGATTAAGCAATGGTTACCTAATTATCCCTTCTATATAATTTCTATCTATAGTCCTCCGTCTTGTGATACTGACTTATTCTTCAATAAAATGGAGGAGTTATTTGAGATGTTGTTAACGAAGAAATGTTATTTTTTTATCAGTGGTGATTTTAATTTAGACATTTTAAACAGAAATTGTTCTAAGTCAACTTATTTTCTTAATCTTCTTTCCACTCATAATTTAGCACCCATTTTTAATGATACTCCATCACGTGTCCATAAAGATTCTAAAACCCTTTTAGATAACTGTATTTCTAATTTTCCAGTCAGTAGTTTCTATACTTTTGACCCAGGTTTATCTGATCATAGAGCACAAGTTGTAAATGTTAACAGTAATGCAACAAGTAAGGCTGATATAAAACATGTTAAGAGGCCTCTTTTAAAGCGCTCATGGAATGGCACAAGCAGACTTAACCTACAGTGCTTGCTAACTTATGTATTTTCAATGTTTTTCATCTGTCCCATATCATTAGTAGAAAATTTCCTCAGATTCAATAAGTTGATTTTTGATGCAATTGAAAATTGCTCTCCGTTAAAAGCTTACGATACCAAATACAGAGGTTATCAAAATAATAGTAAAAAAATTGAAGACTTGGCTCAAGAGAAAAAGCATTTTTATCTACTCTTTAAACAAACAGGAAATAGAACTTTTAAAAAAGCTAGCAATAAGGCTAATAAAAAATTGGCGAAAGAGCTGTACAAGCAGAAACGGGCTCATTATGACTCTTTAATTAAAAATTCAAAAAATAAAGGGAAAACGGCTTGGAATATTATTAATTCAGAAACTAAGAACAAGAAACAGGCATTAATAGAATCCATTATTAGCTGTGGCAAAACAATCAGCGAAGCTAAAGATATTGCAGATGAGTTTAACATTTATTTCTCTAGCATGGCCACCAAAAACCACCCGAACAAAATTTCAATATGGGAGGCTTTAGATGTTACAAAACGATCCTTGGCTTCACCTCCACCTATGTTTAAATTTAGACCTGTGAGTATTGATGAACTCCATTCTGTTATTTCTCAACTGAAACCTAGCAAAGATGATAGAAATGGTAACATCCCCACTTTTGTATTTAAGGACTATTTTGTCATATTAGGACACCCACTGTTAGAATTAATTAATTCTTGTCTTAATGAGGGCACGTTTCCTGATTTTATGAAACTAGGAACCATAACCCCGTTGTTTAAGAAAGGCAACATTAAAAATATCGAAAATTATCGCCCTATTACTGTCCTCCCCACAATTGCAAAGATTTTTGAAAAAATTATTTATAATCAACTCACCTACCATCTTGAAAGAAACAACCTACTAAGTGAAAACCAATTTGGCTTTCGAAAAAATAAGTCAACAACTCAAGCTATTCAAAAGCTATTAGAAAGGATTTTTGCTGCCTTGGAATCCAAGGTTCCTGCTCTTAGCATACACTTTGACCTTGCAAAGGCATTTGACTCAATTAATCATGAACTTCTCTTGAGGAAACTGGACATTTATGGTGTTAAAGGCACAGCTCTTCAGCTTATGACTTCATATCTATCAAATAGAGAACAAGTAGTCAAAATAAACACAGCTGATGGTTGGGTGTTTTCTAAGAGTCGCAAAGTCATGGCAGGGGTTCCTCAGGGGTCTATTCTTGGCCCTTTATTATTTAATATTTTCATCAATGATCTCCCAAACTATGTCAACTTCCCAATTTTTCTCTTTGCTGATGACACCTCATCAGTTGTCTCTAGTAAGGATGTACTAACACAAGTGCAGTCTCTCTATAAACAGGTAGAAACTTGGTTTAACATCAATGGCTTAGCTCTTAATGAAACGAAATCCCAAGCTCGAGGATTTGTACCATCTGCTAATGTTAAATTTCCTACTCAGTCTGTTAAATTAAGTAGCTCTTTAGATATTTCTTTGTCTTCATCTGCCAAGCTCTTAGGGATTCATATTGATAATCAACTAAATTGGAAGCCGCATATTGATCATTTGATTGTGAAAATACAGAGCCAAAAGTGGGCCCTGAGAAATCTCACAAAAGTTACATCTTTAAATTGTGTCCTCCTATTTTACCACGCAAACATCTTGTCTCACTTTAGATATGGGATTATCCTATGGGGCAGGAGTCCGCATGCAAATTCTCTGCTAATAGAGCAAAAGAAAATTCTCAGAATTCTCTTTAACTTACCCTACAACTACTCCTGCAGAGAAATTTTCAAGAAGCACCAATTGTTCACCCTACCATCTCTATATATTTTTGAATGTTTAAAGTATGCAGCTTACAATAAATTAATATCCCCTGAGAACATGCGACCACAGCACAGGTACAATAGCAGGCATAAATTTATTTCACAGGAAGTGGCCCGCCTCTCCATCTCTGACTCAAATATTAAAATTGCTGCTGTGCAGCTCTTCAACCGACTGCCTCCAAATTTAAAGAATATTTTTGGGGACGGACAGATTGGCAAATTCTTGAGAGAACTGAGAAATTTTGTCCTACAGAAGGCATTCTACCACGTGGATGACCTAGATTGTTTAGATTAATTTTGGTTGTCTGTATTAATTTTAATTAATTTTAATTTTGGTTCTCTGTATGTTTTGACTTGTACCAGCCCTAAATTAGAGGCATAATGTACTAAATTGTAATAAATAAATAAATAAATAATGCGCATTATCATCAGTTTAAATGTACTAACAATAAGGCAAATTTAAAAGACATTTAAAACTTTTCTTAGTCCGTCGTTACGATGACCTCGCAAGATTTCACTTCGTTTTTGTGCTGGGGGGCGACTGTTGGGAGAGACCGAATGTCAACAAGCAACATTTTCCGCTCATGCACAGGATAGACGGGATTTTTTTCACGTCGCGTTGACTGTCAAAGCAAAGGAATCCGGTTTGCAATTTTTGTACCTCAAGGTGATTCCGTTATCAGGTCAACGTTAAAAGAAGAAAGTTTTCCCTCAAAGGAACGAAAATGTAGCGTTTTCCTTTTCACGTCACAGAATTTTGCGAATGAATTTGAAACCGACATTTCCAGTTCAAATGCGATTCCTCGATATTCATTTTGTACAGAAAATTCCAAGGAAAAGTTTCCAAAAATGTTCAGGTACAGGTATTATCTGCTATCCATTTTTTTCCAGTGTAGTAGGTAATTACTGTAAAGTAAAAAAATAAAAAAATATTTTTCAATGCAACCGAAAATGAAAAACTGCCTTTGATTGGCTAGAAAAGACACGGAGACAAAAGAGTAGGTCCACATTTTTTTGGCCTTACAGAACTTAAGGTGATTCTTCAACGCTTAGTGCCGATTTCTGCCACCGCGCTACCGTTCAATTTATGTCAAATTACAGGCCGAAAGTAATTTAGATTTAAGAAAACGGAAGAAAAAGAAACATAGCATTTCGATACAAGAATCGATTTGCGATATTCCATTTTCTGATACTTTCAGCCTTATTTTTGAGGTTATTGACGAGATATTCGGCAGGTACGTTCGTCAGATGATTATCTAGTAACTGACAATCCGTTTTCTTAAATATAAATTCCTTTTGGCCTGTAATTTGACATAAATTGAACGGTAGCGCTCTGGTGGCAGAAATCGTCCCCAAACGCTGAAGAATCACTTTAACATGCATTAACATTTTCAGGTTCTTTTTGTGGAAAAAAAGATACAAAATTTCAGGAATAGCGAGTAGATTCAAAATAGATGCGCTTAGTGTTTGGATGAAAAGGACAGTCTCCAAGTCTGTGTGTATACGAGTTGCAACGCATGATCACCATTGAATTGCGACTTCCATCAACTCTTTAATCTTTGGAAGTAACTGAATGTATGAATGGAATGTTCGGCGATAAAGTATAAAAAAAATGGTCGGGAGTTGGGTTTGCCCTTCACCCACTCACCCTCTTCAGTCTGCACAAGCTTCATCCCTTAATTTTTTTTACCAGGTACACTCTTGCCTATATCTAGCGCGTGCGAGTCGGAAAAAAAATCACAAAATTCAACGCGAGCTCATAAAATTCGAGACACAGTATTTTTTCTCCTCTCAAAAAAAAAAAAAAAAACTGGTTCCCTGCATAAAATCTGACTTAATACATCTAGAAGCTTAGGATTGGAATAGATTAAAAGCGAAAGAATTGTTAAAAAAGTAAGAAAACAAACAGAAACAAATACAGACAAAAAATATTATTAGGAAACTTAAGAGGATTTGACCTTCAAAAATTACATGCGAGCACATTTTTACACTGATGTGTGTGTTTTTTGTTTATTTTTTTTTGTTTATTTTTTTTTTTTATTTTTTTTTTTTTCAGCTCCTTCTTTTGAGTAGTTTCAGGGCTAGTTATAACTTATAAGCACTTGATGAACAGTTGTTTTTTCGGTTGTGACCAAAAATAAATGAGACCTTCTATCCAATAGTGAAGTCAGACTAATGATATGTTTGAGAGAATACTGGGCATATAATTGCTGATTATTCATTATTAGTGTAAGTGGCTAGTAATCAGTCAGAATAATGTCGCGAAACAAACAAAAAACCGAAAAATGGACGGAGTTCAATCTCGATATTTTCAATGAATGGAATACGGATGAATTAATGGTTTATATACTAAAGTCCCTACACATACTATGAGAGTTGCGCCATGTCATCTTCTTCTTTTTCAAAATGATGAAGAAGAAACGGATCAATGGAGCTCCCAAGAGGCAAAATGCATCAGATAGCGGTTGGACATTTGCCTCTGCCCGCAGTTGCCGCTATTTCGCTACTTCTAATACTACTTAATAGGTTAGGTTTCGATTCTTGACAATAACAGTCGTTATTGAAAGAGACAATGTACTCAAGAATAACATTTAAGCAGAGGAAAAATCAACAATAATTACCGCGGTCACAGGTACTGTAAATGTGTAATAAAAGCGCGCGAAAAGTAAACAAACCCTCCGCCACTTGCATTTGCCTCTTGGAGCTTCCATATGAGCCTAAAAGTGAGATCAAATCAGAAATGGATTCCAACGAGGCGCAAACTATCATGGTACATAGGGACTCTAATTTATACAACACCAAAACTCACACATGCGTAGAATATGTGTTTAAACAACTTTAGTTTCAACATCGGAGCTCACATTTTCCTTATGACTCGACATTTAACAATTTTTTTTACTATGAATATATTCAATTAAACACAATTACACAGCCCTTAAATGTCTCAGTTATTTATTGCACAGCTTCTACATCAAGAGTTAATATCTAAAGCAAGTTTAAGCCGTCGTCGGAAAATACGTAGACAAGATTTGTGCTCGTTGAACTAATCTAAGCTTTGACAAGTGCAGTGTACAGTGTACATACGCGATGTGTTCAGTGGGGAGAGAAAAATTGCCGGACGACTCCTAGAAATCGGCTACCCGCAATACTCATCTCAATTAATTTAAGCATTACAGGTGGCCTTCCTAATCCAAAATGCGCGTCGTTCAACAATCCTTAATTGTCTCCAATTTTACATTCATCATTCATTGAGCGTGAGGATGTAATAACTCTACGAAAGCGGACTGCAAAAAAGCCTTCACGAATTAATCAAAGGAAACCAAACTTTAGTCAGGATGGAATTTTCCCGGATCAATAATTTTTCGGTGAATTTAGTCGGAATTACTAAAATTCAATGTGCGGCGGCCAAAAATCGAGAATAAAGATGCGTGCCTTAGGTATGCTATATGCAACACACTAGCACACAATATAACATTCAACATTGGGTACGCAATAAGCAACACACAATATACCATTCCACATAGAGTATGCAACACGCAACACAAACTATTTCATTTAACATAAGGTATGCACCACGCAACACAAAATATTCCATTTAACATTGGGTAATGGGTATGCAATAAGCAACTCACAATATACAATTCAGTTTGTATAAATTTGGTAGATCAGTAGGAGTCCGTGGGTACAAAAGTGGGGGACTGGGGAGTTTGAAAAAATGTTTTTTTTTTTTTTTTTTTTTTTTTTTTGCTTCCCTGCTTTTCTTGAGCCCTTCTCCGCATATGAGTTGGAGGGGGGCCTTCAGTGTTACGACCTTTATTTTCTCCTTTTTATAAGCCCTTTTCCAAAAGGGGGAAATCCCCCCCCCCCCCCATGGACTACAACTGTAGTAGATTTTAACTCTTTTGTAGGCCTGTACGCGATGTCCAGTTTTGTGCATCGAAGCTCGACATGAAAAAAAAAAAAAAAACGAGATTTTATCGATGCATCGAAACAAATTTTAACAAGTAAAAAATGAGAAACACCTGAAAACCATGATACTTTTTTAAGCTTATGAGATGGTTTAAGAGGAATAAATTACCTTTAGGTCTGTTTTTATTGGAAATATCGATACACGGAAAAAAATGTTCAGTAGACAGCACCTAAATTCAGATTGGCTCAACCTAAAATTTAGATTATATGTGAACACCATAAATTTAGGTGGAGCCACATATTGACTTTGGTAAAGGACAAGGTGAGCGGCTTCATAAAATTTATGTTGCCTCGACCTAAATCTTTCTTCCTTCCCACCTTAATCGCCTGTAGTTTTTAACGCTTTTAGGATAACTGTACCTAAATTTTAAACTGTATCGGCCAAAAGGAAAGTAACTCTTTTTTGACTTTTGGTTCACCACACCTAAAATTTTGTCTCCATCCACTTTCTAAAATGAACAGCGCACTCTATGTGGTAATGTTGGCAACTCATTAATTTTTCCAGTCAATGTCTGTACCACATGCTGAAGATTCCTGGATGTTACATTACACATTTATTCACTGTAGAAGAGAGGCATTGAAGTTACATACACAGACATAGAATATTCAGATAGAGGTTACAAAGTTTACCAGAAGATGCGGGATTTGAACCGGGGACCGCTGCGGTGGATGACAAGTACTTTACCCGATGAGCTACGCCGGCTCGCGTAAGAATGGTGCAAATTATACGTATTTAAAGTAGTGGAATCCTCATACTCGTATAATCCATACTCAACACGTAAAATATGTTGTGAAACTAAGAATGATAATATAATTTCATGATATTCTTTACTAATAATAAAATTTAAATGAATATTATGCTTCCACATTTGACATGGTATTGGAGTAAAATAATACGCAATTTTTACGTAATTTTTACGTATTATGGTAATTTTTATTAAATCCATTATTTGACTTCTTTGTGCTAACTGCAGCACAGGGAAAAAAATACCGTAACCCCGTTCCAATTACCAGAGAGCATGGTCTGTATGGAACACCGTAACACCGTAATGGAACACCCTGCGGTTTGTTTTACCGTGCTCCTCAATAAAATGAAAAAAATAAAAATACAATTTACCTGAGTCGATAAAAAATAGTGATATTAAAGAATTAAGAAAAAAAATGGACCTGGTTCCTCAATGGACGTAACACTGAAATCGATAAAAATTTCTTGCAATCTTTCAAAAAAAGATGGTTTCATTCTCTTTGTTTTTTTTACTTATCTATCAAGTTACATTTCTAACGAGTGTACCCGTTGTTGTTTTTAGAAGGCAATGAGGGGACGCCGGGGACGGATTCTCCATTATTTTATGTTCGTCGAACCTAACTCTCTAGGTTCTCGCCGGCTGAATCGGTGGGACTCTTTGTTTGGTTGAACCTAAAACTTTGTTCCTGACAATCTATACGGATTCAGTGATTTATGTTGAGCCAACCAAATTGTACCGTTTTTAGTGGTGTCTACCTAAAACTTAGAAGATGAGCTGGGAATGCGACTGATTTAGGTAACTCGAACCTAAATTCCCTGGTAAAAATGTTCCATGACCAATTTTACATGGAAATAGATTTCCATGGAAATTGCTCAAATTTCCATGGAAACTGAGTATTTTTCCATGGAAACCAAGTATATTTCCATGGAAAAAGGATTGTTTCCATGGGAATTGCTGTCGTTTCCATGGAAAAATACTCAGTTTCCATGGAAATTTGAGCAATTTCCATGGAAATTTATTTCCATGTAAAATTGGTCATAGAACATTTTTACCAGGGTTAAAGATAGCGGCAACCTAAAATGCAACAGCCTAAAATTTAGGAAGGCAACTACCGTTTCTTAAGGTGCAGGCAACCAAGTGATCGTTTGCGGCTACCTAAATTTAGGTGGCCTCGATCTAAATTCCCCTAACCTAACGTTTAGGTTGACAAAAGGCCGAAAATTTTTTTCCGTGTAAATAACGAAATTCGATGCATCGATTGAAATCAACACTAGCATCGAATCCGCCTTCGATAGCTGGAAATTATAGAAACTTTGATCAATGCTTCTCCCATAGTCCCATGTATATAGAGGACGTTCTGTTAACATGGATTCTTCTAAAATTTCAAAAATGTACAACCGAAGCACATGAAATTTAAATGAGAAAAGGTCATTCGATTCACCGGTAAATTTCCAAATTTTGTGAAACTCCACTTTCATAACTCAGCCTCACTGAAACGGTTTACTGAGTAGCGAGAAAGTTGGGTTTCCTTCAACAATCTCTTCTAAACCGCCGAATCCCTTTCGAAAAACATTTAAAGCTCGAAGTGAAAACAGCAAGTCTATTCATCCACCACATTTTTACGGAATCTGAATAAATCACGAGGCAACGAAAGAATTTCAAAGACGCCGAAGGAAATCCACTTGACTGTTACCGTCGAATAGGACCGTGTAGAAGTCAGAAAAACACGAACAAGCATTCATAGCGAGACAGATAAACATCTTATACACCAAGGGTCTCAGTATCTAAAAAAAAATAGTTAACAGTGCATTAAAAAAATAAAACAAACAGGTTTCTCGAGGTTAAACAGAAAGGAAGGAGAGAGAAAAAAAAAAATTAGAGCGCTCCGAAAAATCCGGAAATTGAAAGAAGTGAAGACTAGCAACTTTGGGTGAAGGCGCACTAAGCATACTATAAGAATATCTACTTGCCCTCTCTTCTGAGCGCAACTCAGGATAAGGAATGAAATATTTTACCCCGAGCAAGGAGAGAACCTTATTAATTGCACCTAGATTCTATTATTAAGATCCGACGTTGTCAAATTTCTAAGGGTCGAATATTAACGATACATAGTCATTGGCCGCGGCGCGGGCGTAGCGTGCAATCTGGCAACATACGTTTCATTCTTTTTAAACCCGTGATAAAGGTCAAATTCGAAGGTGTTTGCCCTTCATGGAAAACCCAATAATCCGATATTTTTCATGGGTGTAAAGACAAACTGCAACGGTGCCAAATTGCACACTTCGGCACTGGATATATTAACAACTATTGGAACCCTTATACCAGTGGAGCACAATGGACTTTCCAGTGGTGTAGCGTGCAATTTGGCAGCGTTGTATTTTTCCATTTAAAACCATGTAGTCGAATGTGAGGATGTTCACCGAACACCCAATACGTCGATCTTTTACATGGGTTTAAACGGACGAACTGCAACGTTGCCCAATTCCACGCTAAGCTATAATACGACTTTCCTGGACATAATTTGATGAATAAAAATCAAGATTACGAGACATGTCTGCTCGTAAGTCTGTTTCCCCATTTAAAATTACAATGACGGTGCCCCGGAAGAGCAGAGGGGACGTTCTGATGAGCCCTGCGCCTTGTCAACGATTAAAAGCCCAACATGATAATAATTTAGCGAGGTAACTTAAGTGCGTGTGGAATTATTCATCAAAGATCTTAAAATGAGTCAAGTGACATGGTTTTTGCAATAAAATATCAACTCTATAATGTTTGTTAAAAACAAAAAACAAAAAAAAAGGCAACAATTTTCCAAGTCCGGAAAAATCCATGTTCCGATCAAGTGTGTGGCGGTGAGTTCAATCTGGCGACGATTCATACATTCCATTTAAAGTCATGAAAAAGGTTGACATACTGGGAGAGTGCACATTGCACTCCCTCGAATCGATATTTCACATTGGTCTAAAATTTAGACTCTAAATGGATGCAACGTTGCCATATTGCGCGTGTCGCCACTGCATTATACACTCCAGAAGTCTTTATAGCAACCCCGAATCCAAAAATACGCATGTCTCATGACGATTAACGACAGGTCTGCTCGTAAGCATAATCGTCCAATATCGTGATTTCAATACAAAGCTACGAACAACTGAGTTCTCAAACTTTTTTACTCCACGCGAAGAAATACGCTCTAGTGCTCGTGGAATGCGAAACATCGATCTTTTAGTCTCTACTGTATTTAAAACTATAGAAAAGTATCGATCGTCAAGGGGGCAAGGGGGGAGGCAATTGAACCACCAAGAAATCGATACTTTTCTATAGTTTTAAATGGAGTGGACATCGATGTATCGAATTTCACGAGCCACCACTAGTACCCCCTATACGTATAGAATTCTAAAAGTGCCACCAAACGCAAAGATTTAACACGGTTGCCAGGTGTTGTTGAAAAAGTTACCCATTTAACCGGATGCGTTACGTCGTGTGTAATCTGGCAACGCAACATTTTATCCGGCTACCATCCAAAAGCGCCAAGTGCCTAAAAAGATACGTCAAAAGCGCCAAAAACATACACCAAAAGCGCCAAGGAATTTTTGAAAACGTAGTCCAAAACCGCCAATTTGTCCCGAAATCAATAGTCCAAAAGCGCTAAAAGAAGAAAAGAAAAGAGAGCTAAAAGAAAGAGGTGATTGGTTGACAAAAAGTTCTCAAACTTTGCTTCATACATGCAGCAGTAAAGTGTGAGAACTTTTTACCCCCCTGCCCTGTGCAATAGTAAAAATTTGCGTCGGTACGATGAATCTCACATGAAGATCATACATTTATTCACACTTAGAGGGTGTAAATGGCCCCACACTATAGGCTGGGCCGAAAAAAGCGAATTTCGGATTTCGAAAACGCAATAGCAAAAAAAAGTTGCTCTAAATGGTCCTAAAGACGTGTGTAAAATTGCAGCCCTGAAAAATAATTTTTACTATCGCCGCAACGCCTTTGAAATTTCGTCAATTTTGCGAAAAAAGCCAAAATTTCACAATTTTTGACAATTTGGCAACCGTGTTTTGAGGTCGATATTCACCGATATTTTGCCTCACACCAGCTTTAATACACTTGTCATCAACTTTTTTTTGCACTATTATTATATATTGCACAAGTTACTATTAAATGTTAACTTAAAATGTAAAGGGAAAATAAGTGACAAAAAATGCATCGTAGGTGTGCGATCTCAATCATGCGTATTTGTTTGCTTATCCTGAACTTCTCGTTTTAGTGTGAGAGGTATCTCACTCTCTCTATCTCTTCCTCTCCCCTCCTTTTCTCTGTGGCTCTAATCTTCTACTCCAAAAGCGCTAATACGGTACATCCAAATGCGCCAATTCTGGCGGTTTTGGAGTCTCCATTAGCGCCAAGAAAGAATTGGCGGTTTTGGATTTGACCCTTTTGAGAATTGGCGCTTTTGGACTTTTATCTTTTATCCATTTAGATCAATGTAAAATATTGATTTGCGGGAGGTGCACAAATAGTTCGACCTTTCACGTGGGTTTAAATCGACAAAATGCAGCGCTGCCAGATTGGACGTGACGCGCGACGCCCCGGTGCGGTGTATTCAACACAAACACACACAGTCACACTCAGAAGAGATTAGGAAGTAGACAACATTATTCAAGGTGATCTGGCAACTGCGTGAGTGGCAAAAGTAATTAAAAATTAATTCGGGTAGATTTTGTGATTTTTTACTGCTACCTTGAGTGGTGTGTCTCTCGAAATGTTGCGTTTGCCTTCGGCGAGAATTTTTTGACGGTCGAAATGATAAGAAATTTAAATCGTAAAAATCATCAACAATAGACTATGTTTATATACAGATCTCGTATTCATGTAGCTTCGTAACTGGTCACTGGTAATTTTACTGTGAAGCAAGAAGACGGACAAGACTGCATTTATTTCAATATTTTCAAAAAAATAAAAAAAAATCGGACGATGTACTTGCGGCGATTTTTGAATTGAGTTTACGCGATTATTTTCACGATGCTTTTTTCTAATTGCTTACTAATTGTTTTATTTTTATATTTCTCCGATATCATTTTCACAAAACTTTAGGCTCTAACTTTTAACTTTGACTTTCTTTTTGTAATTTTCTTTATCCTGTTGAATCCATTTAATTTCATAGTTAAGACCTTCTGGCAAAATTTTTTTCCGTCCTTTTAAATCATTTTATGAGTTGAAAAGTGGATTTCGTAAAATTGTAGAGCCAAATTCGTAATTTTTTTAGGTTTGTACATCGGAATAGACTCTTAAATAGCCTGCAATGAAAGCTCAATTTTAATAAAAATGGTAAAATAATAAAGTAAAACTCAAGGTGCAAAAAAAAAATAAAATAAAATAAAATCTGAATGGGGCTCTTGCAAACTTTTGCTGTAAGCAGATGAATAGTCAAATCTGATGTAAAAACCAACAAAAATCACGAAAATCATGCATTTAAAAAAGTCTAATTTTTCATAATAAACTCAGAAAACAGCTGTAACGGCAAATGCCGATCGTAATGGCCGAGCCACGCTGGTATCATGGGAGATTCCTGTCTAACCTGTCACTTTCTCTACGGAAACACAGAGATATGACTCATTTTAGATAGGAATCTCCCATGATACCTGCGTAGCTCCGCCATTCATGTCCGATTCTGAGAGTGAATTTTGTGATTCTTAAGTGTGGTCATCGTCATTTTTACAGGTTTTTATGTAAGAACCAGCTCTTCAATCACCTGTAGCAAAAGTTTACAAGAGCCTCATTGTTGTGAATAAAAAACTGAAATTGTGTGTTATTACTTTTCTAATCAGTAGTTTACTAATTGCATCAATCGATTGTTTACAAGATCGAAACGGCGCAAGTTTAGGAGGCGCGCGACTTTCACCGATTTGAATCTAACGCAAATTCCGCGGCTGCTGCAGCAACGCACGCGCGTCGATTCAGTTGGAACGCGTTGAAACACATTCTAAACAAGCTCAGTAACAGAAGAGGTGAATGGACAAACGAAGAAATGAACTTTGACCTTTTCACCAGCCGATGCGATTGAGATTGTAGGTGTTTAGATTTTCGACGGCTTTGGCTGCAACATTACAGTCTGATTTTGCGTAAGAGCTCGTAAGATACTGCTACATCATCGAGTTTTATGTGTAGATGGATGTGAATACTGAAACATACTTGGAGCCGAATCCAGTTGGAACACTCAAAGTCAGACTTAAACGTCCACCCGTTGCCTCGAAACCAGAGACAGAGACTAATACAGAGACGGTGTTTTATGCAAAAAGCATAGGGCAGATTTGAGGTACCTACGGAAAATCAAATTGGGTCCTCAAAGTAGCCTCCAAAGTGACCATTTGGTGACCAATTTGCATCATGCATTATTGTCAATTATTCGTAAAAATAACGAACATTTCGTCGCCCATCAGACATATACATGCGTAAATCGATTTTTGCAACTTTTCAAGAGAGCGAAAACAAAATTGACTGACTCCTTAGATTTAATCACTTACGTAAAAACGTTTTCCGTTACAATCGGGGTTTCCGTTATATTTTCCGTTATTGAACCAAATTGAGGAAAAACACAGCTGTCAAATTGCACGAGCCATCAGTGGCGCCGAGTTATTCGTTTTCGTAACCCGATTTCTCATGAACAAAATCTACTTCAAATCGTTAACATTTGCAAAATTAGGTTTGATTGAGCGCCTTCAATTACTAGAATAGGTAAAATCAACTCTGTGGAGTACGAATATTTAACTGTTCACTAAATTTGAGCGAGTTATCCTCGCTTTCTATGCTAGTAACCTGGGAGTCCTACTCCTGGGACCAATAAATGTTCGGTACATCAGACAGTCGGAAGACGTTGGATGGTAAGCGTTTACGTGTGGTTTTAAATGGCCGTACGTGCTCACCAATCATCTGAGAGCAGGACCGTTGGTACCGAACATTTATCGGTCCCTGGACCCAACTAAATGTTCGGGAAGGATAGTCGACAGTCCTTTGGTCTCGACCCCAAGTAGCGAATCCTCGCTCCAGATTGGTTGAGACTCTGTGCCTAACTTTAAAAAATAAGGGCCGAACGTCCCGAACATTTTTTGGTCCCTGAACCTGGTATAGTAAAAGGGTTGGCGAGATAGTTTTCCGAGTCGTTTTATTGCCTTACCACCATGACTTCAAGCATTAGAAAACATTGCTGCCAAATTGCATGAGCCGCCACTGTCGGGTGCGGCATTGAAAGGGTAAAATGACAAAATAATTCTGTAATAACGAGGAAAATAGCCCCGCACGGAGAAAAAAACTTCGGTTCATGCGGAACACCGAAGGTGTTTGGTTCCAGTAACCGAAGTTTTCAGTTGAGAGTACCGAAATGGTTCAGTTGGAACGAAATGTGAGTCATAGTATTAGTCACACTTACCGAAACCTTCGATACTCCTAACTGGAGTTCGGTACTCACAACCGAAAACTTTGGTTGCTGTAACCGAACACCTCGCGTGCTCCATATGAGCCAAAGTTCAGTTCTGATAACCGTTTTTTTTCTCCGTGCGAATTTGAAAACAAAACTGTCTATATAGTTTGAAATCCATGTGAATTTATGGTTCATATTGATACAGAAAAAGTTTACAAATGATCTACTGATCAGTGTCGATCGATACTCCCTGATCACCCAACAACAATGAGACTTCAGCAAGCATTACAGCGCTACCAAGATGGTAAAAACGGTCCATATTCAGGTCCATAATCGGAAACACAATTGTTGACAGAATGGATATGTATCGTATGTACATTGATCCATTAAGATACGTAAGTCGTAAGGGTATCGTTAAGGACGTGAATATGGATAAGAACACGTATATCCACACCACTGATCCATACCATACAAACCAATACGATATCAATAAATATCCATACATACCCATACTGTATGGGAAATTGGTTATGGACCTGAAAAGACCATTTCCACCAGGGTATCGGACTGATTCGTTTTAGAAGGATCTTGGCCCTCATAAACGCCAACCAAATTACCCCAAGTCACCGTTAAACTATATCTTAACGATTGGTTTGACGATGAGGCAAACAATCGACCCGCTGCGCTGGTGATTTTTTGGCCTTTACTATCGAGTAATTACGATACAGACCAGAGGGCCGATCATTTACTTCATCGTTAAACCGATCGATAAGACTGTCTATGAGTGATGCTATTGGTCGAAAATTGTAAAACTTGGCTGTTGCTATGGTAACCATCGTTAAGAGTCTCGTTTTATAAAGGCTACTCATAAGTAACCTTTAAAAAACGGACACTATAACGATGGTTAACATAGCAACAGCCAAGTTTTACAATTTTCGACCAATAGCATCACTCATAGACAGTCTTATCGATCGGTTTAACGATGAAGTAAATGATCGGCCCTCTGAGACCCCTAATATTGTCTATAAACTTCATAAACGTAAATACTATCAAACGCAAACGTTTCAGCGGTCAAAGATTCGAGATAAGCGGCGAATCTTCGTGTAATCAAATCAACGTTCTGCGCTCCAAATACTTACATTCTTGACAGTCAATACTTTTGCGTTTGATAGTACGTAGTCGAAAAGACGACGAAACGTTCAATGTTTAAACGCGGCGTTTCTGGAACATTTAAGCAGAAAATCTTCCTTTGATAAAATAATGAAATGCAGATTTTGCGAAGCAAGTTTAGGTAAATAAACCTCAAGAGGACATTTGAAAGGAATGCTTCCTTTTTCAAGATAGCTAGCAATTACACTCGTTTCACAATAGATTGACAACAAAAAACAAAAGAATAAAAAAAAAAAAAAAATCTTACGTTATACTGTCGCTCCAGCTAAACATCCTCCGAATCTTTTCTTTCTGCAGAACGGCATCCTTTTTTTGCGGGTCATCCATTTTTCACGGCTGAAAAAAAAATCAACACCAAACCAAACTATAAATCACCGCACAGTCCCAAAAACAAATTTTGGTAAAACACTCAAAAAAACTCCACAATTTCACGAAAAACAACCAAAAGCACTGCCCGCGAGAACGGAAAAACGGAGGAAAAAATCAAAACAAAACACACATCCGCCAGGAAACCAAACTAACGTCTTCACAGGTTAAATCCTTCGCCAGAAAAACGCATTTTTCAAAAATGGGACAGAGGGGTGAGGGAGCTTCAAAGGGGAGGGCGTCTTAAGGGGGGCGCTGCGATAGATAAGATGAGGAGGTGCAGAAAAACACAACACACGCGCCACAAAAAAAAAAACGAATTCGGTTTTTTAAAGGTTAGATAATGTTGACGATAGCCGAAGCGAAGAGACAACTCTCACTCTAAACTTCTTTGGCCAGGAGTACGAGCGCGTCTGGGGCGCTGAGTCCGTCCGAGTATGAGGATGGGGGATTGCGAGAGACACACACAAGAAGTTGAGACCCGCGACCGGTGTGCGAGAGTGACAGACTCATAGGGCGAGCGCGTTGGAGCAAGAGAGAGGGAGAGAGTGTGTTCGCGATGGGCTTTGCTGCCTGGTGCTGGTGTGGCCAGGGTAAACGGAACAAGACCAAGAGTAAAGTCTACTCTACCTGCCTCCTTCACTCCTTGCCTTGCCAGTTGCCTGCTCTGCCTACCTATGCGCTGCCATGCCCCCCCACCCCCACCCCCTGCCTCTGCTCTACCTCACCTGGGCATGGAGAAAGTGCTTTGCTTACATACGATAGGATACCTGTCGTCATTGCGTGTGAGCGGCTTACAATGGATGGAATCGAAAGATTTTTCGAACTAAAAAATGCTTTTGGTGACGTGCGGCTCAGTAATGTGCGGGAAGGACTGCAAGCGGCGATTTTTTTTTAACTGGAACGCGATGGAACGCTGCTGCGAAGAAAACAAAAAATAAAATGTAAGAAATACCCCACGAACACTTTCTTGCATCAAAATTATTCTGGGGGGCTCCATTAGAACCCCCCCCCCCTTTAACCTCTCATGGGCCTGGCTCGAGTATTCTCATTTTTCTTCTCAATGCTATTTCATATTGTCTCAGTCGTCATTTCGGATAAAAATGACTATCGATGAAAACAGGTACAAAATGCGGTTTCGTCGGGCGCCTTCAATTCATCGTATAGGCAATTCCAACTCCCACAAGTGCGAACAGTTAACTACCTTCCCTATATAAACGGAAGAGTGGCGTTCTTTTGAACTAACCTGGTCGTTGAAGGGTTAATACTCTGGGGGAGACCCCCAGACCCCTATAATATTCTGGGGGAGACCCCTATATCCCCTATAATATTCTGGGGGAGACCATCAGACCCCCCTCGAGGACTTAATTTTACAGTAGGCTGGTTGCAGAATGTTTTTGTAAATATTCATCAAAATTCAAACAGCTGTATTTGAAACAATCCAATTTTCCCTTCCGTTTGCGCATTTGATCTATTTTCCCATTGATTTTAATGGAAACTTTTATCTTTCACAACTTGCGTTCAATTTAAAGTTTCGAGAGAAAAAAAAGAAAAAAAAAAAAAAAAAAAAACTCCCTCTGGAAAATGGTAAAAGCAACTTCTCTGCAAAAAGTCGATACTTATGGACGATGGTTCAAAAGTTATGCTGGGATACAGACAGGCAGATGGACATCTGCGCCACCGCAATACTTTCTCAATTTCTTACTTTGTTAGTTGTGAGAACGTAAAAATCAGTTATGAGAACTGAACTTCGGTTCATTTGGAACGCCGAGGTGTATTCGGTTGAAGTTGCTATAGTACCGAACTTCAGTTACGAGTACCGAAGATTTATTACAATAAGTATGACTGATACTGTGATCCACTTTTTTTTTTTTTAAACTGGAACGCGATGGAACGCTGTCGCTGCCGCGAAGAAAAAGAAATCAGTTATGAAACCTAACTTCGGTTCACGTGGAACGCCGAGGTGTATACAGTTGCAGTTAATAGTACCGAACTTAACTTCAGTTAAGAATGCCCAATACTTATTCCGGTATGTTTGACTATTACTGTGACCCATTTTTTTTTTTTTTTATTATTATTTATTTTTTTTTTAACGGGAACGCGATGGAACGCTGCGGCGAAGAAAAAAAAATCGGTTATGAACTTCGGTTCATATGGAACACCAAGGTGTATTCAGTTGCAGTTGTTATAGTACTGAACTTCAGTTAGGAGTGCCGAAAACTTATTCCGGTATAAGTATGACTAATACTATGTGATATACTTTTTTCTTTTTTAACTGGAACGCGAAAAAAAATCGGTTACGAGAACTGAAGTTCGGTTCATAAGGAACACCGAGGTGTATTCGGTTGCAGTAGAGTCCCTATATACTAGGAAAGTTGCGCCATGTCACGAAGAAGAAGAAGCGGATCAATGGAGCCCCCAAGAGGCAAATTGCAAACGGAGGGTGACCATGCATTTGCCTCTGCGCTGTTGCCGCTATCTCGCTATTTCTAATAGGTTAGGTTCCGATTCTTGACAATAACGGTCGTTATTGAAAGATATAATGTTCTCCAGAATAACATCTAAGCAGAGGAAAAATTAGCAATAATTACAGCGGTCACTGGTACTGTAAATGTGCAATAAAAGCGATAACGCGAAAAGTAAACAAACCCTCCACCACTAGCATTTGCCTCTTGGAGCTTCCGTGTGAGCGTAAATCTGAGAGCTAATCAGAAACGGATTCCGACAAGGCGCAATTCTCATAGTACATGGGGACTCTATAGGTTGCAGTTGTTAGTACTTATAACTTCAGTGAAAGGTTGTATCGAGGACTTCGGCAAGTGTGACTAATACTGTGACTAAAATGTCGTCCCTATTGAAGACTCTTCGGCTTACTCTGGAGCTCGGTGTTCCCTACCGAAAACTTCCGTTAGTGCAACCGAATTATTTGGTATTCTACACGAACCGAAGTTTCTTTTCCGGTGAAAAAAAAACGCAATGTTTATTTTTTTGTTTTCTTGCGCTAAGCCAGCGCGATTTGAGTGTTTCATCAAAACGGAACGGAACTAGGGACCAATAAATGTACGGTACAAACGGGCTTTAGGTCGTACCTAAAAATGGCGATTCTAACCTCACATTTCTTTAATGGCACATCGGAATGTTGGGTCCGCTCCCAACTTTACGTTACTTGGGGCGGGTCTAAAGCCTCTCAAACCCACCCTAAGTGCTATTTTGAGGTTAGTTTTGTGGTTTCGCCATTTTAAAACGGTCTGATGCGGTCCGTTGGCTGGTGGCCGATGCTTGTTGAAGTACTTAGGGCGGACTTGGGGCTGACTTGGGGCCGAGGACCGTGTGACCGTACATTTATTGGGCCCAGCTTACCACTCTGAATAAAAGGTCCTTCGATCGCGGTTCTTATAGACTAACCGAGTCAGTAGCGAGGAAAGACATTTGGCAACGATGTAATTTGCTCCATTTAAACTTATTGAAAGAATCGAATGCTTCAGTCATCGGCGATGACTAGATGTTTCGACCGTTCTAATGTGTTTAAAGGAGGGAAAAGAAACGTAGCCAAATTCCAAGCCTCGCATTTGAACCGAAGCAAAAGACCACGACTCGTGAGTAACCCGTTTCATCCTGATCCATAATTTTTCACGGGTAAAAAAATTAACCTTACGGTAACGGATCTCTTGAAAGGCTCCCGTGCGTCTTCAAGTGTAAACTGAGCCAAGTATAGTGGTGACTGGCAACAAACGAATCGGAGCCAAACAATAAACAAGTTCTCTCTTCATGATTTCTCGTTATTTCTCTTCAAATATGTTCCTTGCTGAATAAAGAAGTCGATAGTAGTTTGAAGTCAGCTATATCGATGACCTACAATTTAAAACCGGCTCATCAATGAAGTGTTTGCGAATGGTTGAGTACCAATCGACATACCAATCGGTCAAAATGTATCAAAATTATACATAAAAAGGGGAAATTTTGGACCTTGCTACGCCACTAGCAGAGTTAAAATGTTGATTCCAAGTTTTTCGACTATCGATCACACGGGCGCACAGAATGATATACAATCAGAACGGAAACCTAAATTCATTGGAACATGTTTTTTGTCATGGGTTTTGCTCATGGGCGCTCGCAGAAAACTTTCCAGAGGGGGGCAAAATCCTTGAATCCCAATGAAGGGAAGAAGGAGGTCTGAAATGGATTTTTTTTTTTTTTTTTTTTTTTTTTTTTGAATTTTATATGAAAGAGGACGTTCTCAGCTTTAAAATGATATAATACATTGTACAGTTTAGAAAGAAAATCAATTTTTCATGAATTTATGAAGTAGAGGAGTCCTTATCAGATAAGCTAATTTTTCTTTTCCTTTTTGCGATACTGAAAAATGTTGTTTTTTTACCTTTCGGTGCATTTTTCTCAGGAACTAATAATGCTATTTTCATATTTTTTTTTTTTTTTTTTTTTTTTTTTTAAATTTTCCTCAGAACAAGCTCTATAAGCAGGACTAGGATATTTTGAGTATCTCTTTTACTTTCTTTTCTATAGACATTCAAAGCATGTGAAAAAATCAACCAAACTTTCAACTTAGAAAAAAAAAAAAGTTTTCAATGAATTTTAAAAATCCTAGTCCTGCTTATAGCCAACACTCATATACAACTTCATGCAAAATTGCAGCCTTGAAGGTCAAATAGTTCCTGAGAAAAATGCACCAGAAGGGAAGCATGTTTAACATGGTTTAACATATGACCTCCTTCTCCCCTTAAAGGTTTAAGGACCTTACCCCCTTCCCAAACGAAAAAGGAGACAAAAATCAACTTTTATTCCAAATGGTACAATTTTAAGCAGTTTCAGGTGTATCAAATACTAATTGTAACAATAAGTAATAATAATTATGACGTGCTATAAAACCATTATGTTAGAAATTATGAATGAAGTGACAACAGATGATAAAGATGGTAAGAAAATTGCATACTACTACCGTGCACTCACTGCATGGGATTTTGTTTTTCCAACTAAAAATATAATTTTTTAATTCAGTAAGAGGTCAAATATATGGGAAAACAGCAAAAACAAATAATTTGATAGTTTTTTGGTAAAAACTGTCATTTTTCCATCATTTTACTCGTTTTTTACACGCGTGATAACGCCAGAAGAAATGGCGGGAAAAGAAAAAAAGTCAACATTTTCAAAAACAAATTAATTTTTTAGTGTGATTGGATTTTTCAAAAAGCAAATGCCAAAAGCTTAGTAAAAATAATGAAACTGGGGTTGAATTGAATACGGGGGCAAATTCCACCCCCCCCCCCCACGCCACGATTTCCATTATTAAATGCATTATACCGAGTGCTGGTAGTCTTTTGAAAAATATTTTTGAGCCCGTTTTTATGTTTTCTTATAATGTGACACTGGTGATACAATTTAAAATAAGTCAACATATACATCACAAAGTCTGATATAGGGCTTTCTACAATATGTGACACCGATGTCACACTATGCAGTGCGCGAGATTTCAATGAAATTCCGTTCTATCGTGCGGTTTGAAGTAGGCAGGGGGAAGGGGAGGGGGGGGGGGAGGGGGGAGTTGGCGAGAGGGGCTACACGCTCGACGGGGGGGGGGGCAACTCAACTCAACGCTCGCCGTGAGCGTTTGTGAGTAGGTCTACGAGACGGACGAGCTAAAAGGAAACGGCTATGTCATAATAGTGACGATTGTAATATGCATGGGTGCACTCCAGGACTAGATCTACCGAACGTCCCTCAGCTAGTTGGTTGTTGTCACCAGTCACCACACCATGCATCGCTCAATGCAGTAACTCGCATTACTCCGCTGACATAATGTTTGCCTACCCGTCTAGGAGCTGCTTTACCTATGACTCAAGTGACTCAACTCTCATACGGTTCAACCAGAGTCCCTTGATGGAAATATTGTATAGAAAGTACCGATACGACACTTTAGACATTTGAAAGGGGTCGACCACCGCCTGAACGTTACGCACCCCTACTAGGATACTTAAAAAGTCTCCTCTGCTCTTCCGGGGCATCGGAAATGTTATTATCAATGGGAGAATAGACTTACGAGCAGACCTACTCATCTAGCGAACTTTTAATCGCCAACGTGGCGCAGGGCTCTCCTAACGCCCACTCTGCTCTACCGAGGCATCAGCAATGTTGTTTCAAATGGGGGAATTGACTTACGAGCAGTCAGCAGACCTGTTCAGCTAGCGGACTTTTAATCGCCAACGCAACGTGGCGCAGGGCTCTCAAACCGTCCTATTTGCGCTACTGAGGCATTAGCAATGTAATTTTAAATGGGAGAATAGACTTACGAGCAGACCTGTTAATCTAGCGAACTTTAAATAGCCAACGTGGCGGCGCAGGGCTCTCAAAACGCCCCTCTGCTCTTCCGAGGCATCAGCAATGTTATTTCAAGTGTGGGAATAGCCTTACAAGCAGACTTAATCATTTTGCATTTTTTCAAGCGTCAAATGTGGCACAGAGCTCTTAAAGCGTTCCCTCTGCTCTTCCGGCGCATCGGAAATGTTATTTTAAATGGGGAAATAGACTTGCGAGCAAACCTGATGCATTTATTACAAAATCATGCTTGGTACTTGATGAGACGCTGCGCTAATACGTGCGATTTATCTTTAAATCGGACAGATCGTCTCAAAATTTCCATATTTTCAGTTTAGATCGCGTTGCATGTAAGCTGAGAATAATTGAAGGCGTTCGAATAATTCTCGCCTAGTCGCCTCTTAGTAAGTTTCTTACTCGTTCGAACGAAATGAAGCGTTTTTTTACTCTCCGGAATCCGCACCGGTGCAATAACCCGGAGTTTTTGGAGCTGCTCCGAAGCTGTCTGGTGCAGCACCGGTGAAACGGAGCTGAAGACCGATGAAACGGAGCTCCAGCTCCGCCGGTGCATCGGTCTTCAACTCCGATACACTGAAGCTTGCACCGGAGCAGCTCCAGGCGCATCGCACCGCTAATAAAACAACACTTCGGTGCGCTCCGGTGCTGGAGCACCGGAATAAAAAAACACTCCGGTGCACTGGAGCTGCACCGGTGCGCGCTCCGGAGAACAAAAAAACGCATCAAAAATATAAAAAAAAAAAAAAAATATGTCGGGGCGAATGCATGATAGTTAACTATTCCTACTTACCTGTAGTTGTTTTTGCATAAGTCAAGAATTGAAGGCGTTCAACAAATTGGCTATTTAAACATGCTTAAAAACACGGCTTATCATCGGAGCACAAGTGTTTCATTCTTCCAATTTCACTGGTCTGCAAAAAAAAATGACGAAAATTTCCAAGCCGATGTTTTGGGTGATTCTTATGTTTTTTGGGTCGCTGAACCCGAAAATGACCTCCGTTTTTCTCTATCACCCTCCAGTTTTCCGGGAAACCCATTTTTCTCCGGAAATTTTGCCATTTTCCCTCAAGTACGAAATTATCACAAAAATTGATTGTTTTCTTGCATGTAGAAGCAGGAAATAGCATAAAATCTTCTTTAAAACAAATTAAGATGCTTGAAAGTGATGTTAGAATTAGGTTGGGGTAGGTGAAAGTGACCGGGGGGAGCGCGGGGGGTAAACATTGACCAATTTGCATGGAAAATCGGTAAAAATTCAGTGTTTTTTGTTACATTTGTTGGTTTTTTTGGCCCCAGAACCTAATTTCTGGTCACCTCATACATTAATTGTGGCTTAGGAATTAGCATAAAGCCCTGTGGAGTCCACCACTGTTTGCGGTGGGAGGGGGGTGTACAGTTATTGCATGAAAAGTTTCCAAAAACGGACGGAATGAAACCCTTCATTTTCTGTGTACGTTTTCCGATTGTATTTTATGTGAATGTCTCCGAAGCCCCCTCTCACCCATTTTGCTGCCTTCTTCACCCTCTTTTACTTCTATACATCCCCACCAGCAACCCCCCCCCCCCCCCCCCTCCTGCCAGTTTCTTGCCAAACGAAACGCGTACAATCGCCGGAAAACGCGATTCGCGAACTTTGCTTTGTTTCTGATGAGAATCGTGTTTTTTGTGAACTTTGACGGATATAATATTGGGTTTTTACAACTTTGAGAAAAAAAAACTATAGCCACCACGTTAAAGAACAAGAAAAATTGATTCAGAAATCAAAATTTCAGATGTTCAGCAATATTCTATCATGCCAAACGAAACGCGTCAAATCACCGGAGACCGCGATTCGCGAATTTAAATTGTGATTTTTGCCGACTTTGAGGGATATAATATTGGGTTTTAACAAATCTAAGAAAAAAACCATGGCCACCACGTTGGATTACCAGAAAAATTGCCCTGGAAACCAAGATTTCAGACATGTAGAGGTATTTTATCATACCAAACGGAACGCGCCAAAATGCCGGAAAACGCGATTCGCGCAAATCGGCATTCCGCAGGGCGAAACATATAAATAAACATAGCAAGTGAATCGTGCAAGGAGCAAAAACCGCAAGAATTTATTTTGACAGCCTTTTTTATCATACTTTTAGGCTCATTTGAGCTAAAGAAATCTAAACTCGAATCAGTGCCTTTAGGATCAGGAACACTCATATGAAGTTAAGTCGTTTTTAATCTCAAAAATTAGTCGATTATTTCCAAAATTTATTACGTTATGGCCAGTTTTGGGAGCCACATAGGTCTTAGAGACATTTTTTTTTCGGAACTAACACACTTTAAAACACATGTCCTCAAATTTGTTTGATGATTCGTGCATGGAACAAGAGTTATAATTTTTTAAAGTTAAAATGACCTAATTTTGACGTGACAAAAATAGCGCTACTTCCCGGAAAATACCGAAAACTAAAAACTTCCATAACTACAAAAAACTAAGAAGATTTAGGAAGAACGCATCGATTTAGCCTCTTGAAATGGCGATAAGAACACAAGCACCTAGTTTCAACCAAATCTAAGGAGGTGGGACAGGTGGGTGCCAACTGCCAGGTGCCTGTTCATATTTTTTGGTTGACTTGGCATGGAAAGACCCCGTATTAAACGAATATGATGGCGGTGGGGGAGGGGGGGTTGCCGGTGGGGGTGTATAGAAGTAAAAGAGGGTGAAGAAGGCAGCAAAATGGGTGAGAGGGGGCTTCGGAGACATTCACATAAAATACAATCGGAAAACGTACACAGAAAATGAAGGGTTTCATTCCGTCCGTTTTTGGAAACTTTTCATGCAATAACTGTACACCCCCCTCCCACCGCAAACAGTGGTGGACTCCACAGGGCTTTATGCTAATTCCTAAGCCACAATTAATGTATGAGGTGACCAGAAATTAGGTTCTGGGGCCAAAAAAACCAACAAATGTAACAAAAAACACTGAATTTTTACCGATTTTCCATGCAAATTGGTCAATGTTTACCCCCCGCGCTCCCCCCGGTCACTTTCACCTACCCCAACCTAATTCTAACATCACTTTCAAGCATCTTAATTTGTTTTAAAGAAGATTTTATGCTATTTCCTGCTTCTACATGCAAGAAAACAATCAATTTTTGTGATAATTTCGTACTTGAGGGAAAATGGCAAAATTTCCGGAGAAAAATGGGTTTCCCGGAAAACTGGAGGGTGATAGAGAAAAACGGAGGTCATTTTCGGGTTCAGCGACCCAAAAAACATAAGAATCACCCAAAACATCGGCTTGGAAATTTTCGTCATTTTTTTTTGCAGACCAGTGTTTTTAGATGGCTATAGAGATGTTTATGGCTCCTAATTAAAATAATTATTCCAAAAAAGAAGACAATAATTTTCGTTCTTTTACGGCATTATAACAATAATGCACAGACAGCAATTTGCCAATAACTGTCGATTGCATCAACGTAAATGTCGTAAATCGCCTATCAATAAACGAAAACGCTGAAAACCCTTGTCGGAAAAAGCTCGAAGGTTCGCTAACAAACACTATACTCATACGCTACGTTCGCCTCCGGTAAGGCCGCTTGCATTGAAAAAAATACACGACGACGAATTTTTTTTAAGTATGGGCTTATGACACCACGGCGCCACGTCGTGTCGCACAGTGTTCCAGGATCGACATTTAGCTGGACAAAAGTTAAAATTTGAAGGTCGGCGAATTTAAAATTAGACCCCCAATAACGTCTAAACATACCCTGGTCTGTCGGTTCTTAAAACATTTCAACCTAAGTAATTATCACAGTTAAAAAAGTTATGAGTATTTGAAGTACAGCGCACAAGCTTCTTTTTTTCATATGGAGTCAGGGGCGGACCGTGATCGAAAAAAGTGGGGGGGGGGGGGCTAAAAAGTGATGACCTTTTTTTTTTTTTTTTTTTGCTCCTCAAGTCTCAAAGGATGACCTTTTCCCGGTTGTTAGCCCCTCCGCCCAAAAAAAGTGAACTTCAGCCCCCCCCAAGCCCCATACACGGTCCGCCACTGTACGGAGTGTCTTTACTTCAAGTGACCGTTGGATCATTTTGAACAAAAATATGGAAAATGAAACAATGAAATAGTTTTTTCAAGTACGTAATTTGTTGATACTTGTCAGCAATCAGTTTACATTTTCAACCATTTTAAGTAATTGAACAGCATTTTAGATCGAAACTCAAATTTAGCTTAAAATGGGTATAAATTATAATTATCTACAACTTCATACACTTAGCGCAATGTACAGCAAAGTTAAAACAGCAACCAAAAGTGGTTCTCGAACACCGTAGCTACCCACATCTGTAACAACTTTTCCGAGTTTCCGAGAACCACCTGTGTAAGTCAAAGCTCTAAAATGCCCATTTTTGCCGATTTAATCACTGAAACTAGAGGGAACTTAAGTATAAAGCTTGATCAAGTCTTTTGATTTTGTGTTTAGACTAGATTTCTAATAATTATTCATTATTTTTTTCCTACAGTGGAGCAGAACCATTTTGAGTATCCGGTTCTGAGAAGTAACGGTGCCTGCCTCCGAAAGTCTGAACTGAATCAAAACACATGGGTGAGCGATTGGTTGGGGCAGAGTTTCGACTCGATGCTAATCAACTGCTCACCGGTTCCCTATGATGTAGTTCAGGAGCAGGCACTGCTACTTTTCAGAACCCGATACCTACTCAAAATTGTTCTACTCCAGGGCATTAATTTATTTTACTTTCAGGCAATCATATCACATTTTAACCCTTTCAGTTAACCTACATGGCTCATTGAGTGATAACCCTAGCTTAGCTGAAAATCAACATTATTGCTTACTGGGTTATGGTCCCATGAACTATTTAAAGTTGTGAAGGAAAAAGTAGGGAGGTACTAACCTGATTACGGTTCGTCGGCCAAGTTGGACCATGGACCTTGGTTGGACCTACACCAAACACCTACACAGATTAAAAAATGAATTTACTGTTGGACTCATGGAGATTATTCTCGAGGAAGTCTCCTGCGAAATCCAATTAGGAACGGCACACAATCACGAACTAAAACAGCGGGCGAGTTCTTAAAAATATGACACGGCAACGTTAAAAACTTGACATTTTTTTACGCAACAAAAACAGAATGCTTTCCGACGGTGACTCGCCGAAAGTGGAGTAGAAATTCGTAGGGAAAACTTGAGGGAACGAGGCTAATATAACTAATTCGATTCAAATCATACTTAAACCACGAAACTAATTATTCTTGAGTTTGTGACGAGTTCAAGATAATACCGAATTTTTCAAAGATAAACTTAACCTCAAAGGAAACACGCGGGCGCAAGAGCTCTTTTCGCGCGAGAGCGGTAGAGAGCGACACCTACGCCGAACTTGCAGCCAAAAATGGTTTAAAAAAGAAGCGGTGCATTTCAAAATAACGGAACTGGTTTCTCGACGCGACAAGGAAAGCGAACGCCGAACAGTGATTCTTCGTGGAAGGTGCATTTTTCGAGTGATAAAAATCGGATTTGTTGACGGTTAAGTCAATCCATCACGACCGTAACAAAATCAAATTTTCAAGTCCAAAGTTTTTAATCAAATATTTTAAGTTTAATTTTTAAAGTTTTAAGTTATTTGTAAGTTTTTAAATTTTTGTTTTGACTCTTTCCATTACTAAATGAACTGAAAGAAGATTGGACCTACTTTCTAGACAATTGTCTAGTTCCAACTAAGATCAATTAATACCAGGTCAATCCATACTAACGTTTCCCCCCTATGCGAGTGCCTTTACAGCATTGGCGGATACAGGGGGGTGGCGACCCCCCCCCCCCCCTGTACGGTCCAAAAAGTGGGAAAAGAGGGGAGTGGAAGGGGGAAAACAAGAGCGAAATAAAAGAAAAGGGGGTCACTAAGGGGCGAAAATCCCAAGTTCGCTCCCCCCCCCCCTTCGCTAAGGCTGGATTCGCCACAGCTTTACAGTTGTACTCTGCATAAGTAACAGTTGGTGATTTTGCCGAGTGAACCGCACAACCAGGGTGATGATGCCAAGCAGACTAGGGACTAGATTCCTCACAGAACGGGGAGACGATTTGGAATGTATCACGTTAGTCATGCCTACTTGCTACTAAACTGACCTACTATTAATAGATCTTGGTACAAACTTTTATACATTTATCTCAGTAACTCAGTTAGGCTCGAAATAATAACTCTGGGAAAACTGCAGTTAACAGCTGCCTGGTAATTTTGAAGTGGCTCTTTACTTCAGAAGAATGAACTCAAAATTAACTGAACTGTAAAACTAGACAAATTCTAGAACAAGGAGGAGTGTCAATAAGGCCGGTTTTTGGCCCCAAAAATGGTCAAAATTTAAAATGATCAAAAGTTCGAGTAAAATGGCCATACTTATTCATAAAGCCAAAGGCTTATATTTTTAGTTTTGAGTGGTATTTACGGGTTATTTGAACTTTAATGGTGTATTTTACCATGTAGGTAGGTTCTGTGTTTTTGACGGAAAAAGCCCTATTTTTTGTTAAATTAGTGAATATTTAGATATGAGCCGGACATACTTTTCTCCTTTAGAAATTTTATCAGGCTACTAATAATGCGTAACGTACTGAAATATAGTCACCAAACTATGTCTGGCTTGTACTTAAATATCAACTTTTCTGGTTTTGTGAAAATGGATAACTTGAACGAATTCGATTAATATCCATGCAGTAATGCTTATATTGCAACCTGGCCACCTGGAAAACCATGACATACGTTTTGCAGGTAGCCAAGATGCAATTTTGCTATTATTGTACGTACATTCGTTTTATACGGCGATTTCCGAATTTCTTCAATGGCAAGTTTCGGCGTTTGATGGTCATTGCGCGCGGTTGACCAGCACCTGAGGTGCCAAACAGCAATGACCATCAAATGCCAAAACTTGTCATCGAAAAAACTCGGAAATTGCCTTTTGAATGACTAAACAGCTCATAGCGGTCCAAAAACAGAAGCAAAGTGAGCAAATTTGAGCGTGCAGACAGAATTGAAATACGCCAAAACATACTTCGTAAAATAATAACCAAAATTGTCATCACGATGACAAAGCAAAATACGGCTATTATATAATGAAGGAATGAATTTATAAATAAATGGATGGATAGATTAATGAATGAATGAGTGTTTATTCATTTCCAAAACAACCTTTGACGGTAGGAAAATGGAAAGATTAAAAAATAAAAAACAGACGAACAATAAGTGAAAACCAACAAATGGTAAAATACCTCAGTCTTTAATGGAAAAAAAAAATGGTTGATGTATAACAAACGGTAACTAAATACAATTTTTGATTTTGGTACCACAAATTGAACAGCAACGCACTGCGCTACCTTACGACTAAAAAATAAGACTTAGCATTGTGATACATAGATAAGTACATACTTAGATTCCACTCCCGGTTACTTGAAACATCAAGAAGGGAAGGAGAGAGGAATGACAGGGGGAAAAAAATTAGGTAAATACATAGTAATTTATAAAATTTAAAAGCAAACTAACAAATAAACAAATTTGAATTAACTAATGAAAATCTATTTACAATTATTCACGCGCTTACTAAACAACATTGAGTTGAGCTCTTGACGGGGTAGACCTTTCAAATAAGATAAAAATAAATTTTATAAAAACGAGGCATTTCTCATCTCCAGGAATATTGTATTTACCTGTGTATAAGCGCCTCTGTAAAATTTTCAATCGCAAGAAAAAAAAAGAAAAAAATCAGTGACTTTAAATGAAGAAACAGATAGTCCTGGATGGGGGAAAAAGTGAACTGTTTAAAAATATGTAGCAGTTTAATTTATTTAAAAAATGAGGTGAAAACAGGCCAACATTTTCGAAAATCTAAGAATTGCCCTCTCCTGAAATTTGGTTTAGAGGTTTTATTCCCCGCCCCCCTCCCTTCCCTGTATAAAATTTTCTGTTGGTACCCTTTAAGGAAACTAATTTCCCTTACTACTGCATCAACTTTCCCTGAAATAGTTTTAAGAAAGCTGGGATAACGGTAATGAAAAGAATGCACGTAGATAAGATTAAAGCAACAAATCCATGTTAAACATATCTCCTATGTTCATATTTATGTTAAAATAATTTACTTTCCAAAACTCAATGCACTTTTAAAATTCATTTATTATTGTCTGACAAATTGTGGATATTTTTTTATTTTCTGATTGGTACATATACACCCTGATCAGGGATCATACAGGTCAATAATACAGTTTTACAATCTACAATTCTACAAAGTGATGTTTGTTTTAATTAGATAAAGGTTAAGGCTTTACAGAAAGTAGCTTATCAACTTGATAAAAGGCACCCTCTAGGACAAAAGCCCTCAATTTACAGAAAAAAAAGTTGAATTCGCCATTCTTCCAAAGTATCTTAAAAGCTTGGTGGGAGGGCATTAAAAAGCTGAACGGAGACAATTCAAACATTTGATTTAGTATTATTGGAGTGAACGAATCTTTCAGATGTTATAAAAATATGCTTGGTGTTGTGGCTGTGTGAGGGAGATAGATCTTCTAGTTCAATAACCCTAGTCAGAACCGCATAATTTCTTGAAAGTTTCCCAGGTAATCCTGATAACTTTGAAATATGAGCTTGAACATTTTTCCTGGTTATTTTAGCAGTTACATTAAGATGGAAAAAAAGTCAGTAGGGCTGATGGCGTTTGGCGGGTGTCAAGAGCTCAATTCGTGAATAAAGCACCAAATAAAATTTTCTTCTCAAATTATTCTTTTGTTAAAGAAAGAGACATCGAAGGAATAAATAAAGAAATAAATTAACAAATTAATGACAAAAAAAAGAATGGTTAACAGAAAGTAAAGGAAAAATACTAAAATAAAGTACTAGATGCTTGGAGAGTAACCATCACAGTTCTAAGGTAACCATCGATGCTTCAAAATTCCTTTTTGATTCTACCATATTCTACTTTAATCACAAATTTTTGTTGCCTAATTAAATTAAACCTGAAGCATCCACTGACCTGAAAATTACAATTGCACAGTTTAAAAGAAATACACATTTTCACTCCACAGACTTACGGATGAATTGCGCTAGAAATCAATTAGGGCAGAGAAAAAGTTACATTTAGATGACAATGCTACAAGACAGTCAAACCAGAAGTCCTCCTGTGTAAACCTCTTTTTGCAACTCTCTTGTGTTTCTGTTCTTCCTTTGCAGGACAGTGTTTATTCGATTCTAACAATGCCTCAAAACAGCAACATTTCAATCATGTCATTTTTTGACACAATCACTAATCGGGGATAGTCAGAGAACAAAAATACTTAATAGTAAATGACTAAAGAAAACATTGCACTTGCATAAAATAGTAGATAATAATCTTGAAAGTCAAGCTATACCTGTCATTTATTGAGCTTTGGAGCTTTTTTTCTGAGTTTTGAGTTTTCTTCATTTAATTATAACTTAAAACTTAAAAAATCATTTTTAACCGAGCACTTCATGTAGTCATTAAAATTAGAATCTTTAAGTTTCGTACCGGAAAAAGTAAAAAAAACTCAAATCTTCATAATTGTAAATTATGCACTAGGTTACTGATGTAAAGACCACATGATTGACAGGGAGTTACAAAGATAGTGTATTTTATTTCACCAAGAGTTCGTTTTCAACGATGCTATTAATATCTAATTAAACTGTTGCCGGAGAGAAAAGTGGGTGCGGTTTGAATTGTTGAAACAAGCTAAAATTAGGTTAGTAGCATATGTAAATTATGCCTTTTTCTTCTTTGCTGACAACGATGAAGCTCTTGATAACTTTTGCTACAAGCGATTGAAAAAATAATTCTTGAGTAGAATCAAGCATAAATTATGCACAATGAGAAAAAAATTATGAAATTCACTTACAGACTCACAAAATGACTTTAAGGTGATTCTTCAGCGTTTAGTGCCGATTTCTGCCACCAGACCGCTACCGTTTGAATAATGTCAAATTACAGGCCAAAAGTAATTTATATTAAAGAAGACGGAGTGTCAGTTACTAGATAATCATCTGATAAAGGTCTCTGCAAAATATCTTGTCAATAACTTCAAAAATAAGGCTGAAAGTACCAAAAAATGGAATGTTACAAATCGATTATTTTTGAAGTTATGGACGAGATATTTTGCAGAGACGTTCTTCAGATGACTATCTAGTAACAGACACTCCGTTTTCTTAAATACAAATTACTTTAGGCCTATAATTTGACATTGATCAAACAGTAGCGCTCTGGTGGCAGAAATCAGCACTAAACGCTGAAGACTTAAGTCTTCATCGTTTAGACTCCAAGAGATGTTTTGGTGCGTCTACTTCTTTTTCTTCTACTTATTTTTTTAAAAAGAACTTTTGTAAGCTGTAGCAGAAACACTACAAATCTCTCATTGGCTAATGAAAAGAGGGTGGAGTCAATATTTATATAACAGTTGTCGCCGACAAAAACGAACTGTCAACGAAATAAAATACGTCTAATTACAAGAATAAAGTCAGTAATATAGGCCATTCATTGAGAAATAAAAATTACTGAGCAACACATCACTTTTAGTCAGAAGCAAAATAACAGGAAGAATAAAAGAAACTTAGTGCAAGTTAATTGGTTAGGAATAAAGGTAACTTGCAAACCCACACCAACAAACTGTTAATGCGTGCGGATGAAAATGAAATAACTTGATCGTAGAAGTGGAAATGAGTGCAAAGAATAGAAAGCGGTTACATTTTCTTAAATTATTTCCTGTTGAAATCATTCATTGTTTGTAGAAACACATGATTTTTCATTGTCTTGTTTGTTTGTTTGTTTGTTTGTTTCTCGTACCCTCATCCTTCCCTCAAATTTCTCTTGAGGAAGTCCACTTACTCTAAAACTATGAGTCTTGTGTTTCAAGTGCAATTCTCCATCTGACTTTGCGATCCCAAAATCATCTGTCCAGACGTTATCAAGAGAAACGCTTACATGTGCTTTGAATCACCCTATTTATACACAATGTATTTATTGCGAAAATGTCTGAATGAAAAATCATGAGATTTAAGCTCTTTGGTCGCAAAAATACAAAGGATATCCCTCAATTTAATTTTATAGAATTTTTGAATGCAAGTTGTCACATACTACGTCCAAGAAAGGCTAAGTTTTCAATGGTTTATGGGGGAGGACCCCTAGTTCTGCCACCCTCTTGCTAAGTAAGGTTTCCTAGTCTCTTCACTCAGATCTCATCTATAGAGCAAACTGAAAAATTTCCTGATTTCTCAAAAACAGGGAGCCCCCATTAAATATGTGATGAAGGAGGACCCTGAAAGCTCTGTCTATGCCACTATTGCCACTGCCTGACAACACCCCTCCTCATCTTACGGAGGCTGCACAGGTGTCATTTATGCCATTACTTCAAATCCTCTCCAGAAAAAATTTCAAAACAGTAAAAAACCTTTCCTGAAAAAACCTGCTAAAATCAATTGATATTTTTCGTTATTTTTTTTTTATCTTTTTTATGCCTCATTGCTGAGTAGTGAGTACCACGCACACCAATGGTGGATCAAAAAATATTTTTTTGGAGTGAGGGTGGGGGGAAGGCACGCCTGTGAAATTTGAAATTTGAAGCATAGCACGAAGCATTTTTGGGCTACTTACTATTGTAAAACGATGAAATTTGGGGAAAGTCTCTATGCCCTTTTTTGTATCCACCACTGATACACACACATGCATGGGCAATTTCAGACGTATGCTTCTTCATAGTAAAATACCTGACAAGGTCAAACACTAAGAATGAACTGTTCTAAACTGTATGGTAAAAGTGAGATGGGGGGGGGGGGGGGGTTGAGCCAGTGAGGGTGCAACTGCATAGAGATTTAATGGATCAATTAGACAATTCAAAAAGGCGGTCCATTTATGTAGTGAGTAAGCATTTTTTTTTTTTTTTTTGGTTAGTGGATTACTGATAAACCAGACTCACAATTTACGATTGAACGGGATCAACTATTTTCTTCTGACTGTCAACAATAGCTCTCCATTCTGAATAGAGATTGTCGCAACTGACAACAACAGATTCTCCGCAGTTCAGAGACAAATCTTCATTAAGAAAACTGCAACAAAAGATTTGATGCACTGGGTAAAAAACAGGACCAAGTCTGAATCTTTTCCTCTTCATTGTTTTTTCGTCAAAATTAGACTGAAAGTCGTTGAGTTTGACTAGACTTATGCCTAGTTTTTCCGGATTGTTTCATGATTCCTGGTTAATTTTTGCCAGAGACAATATGTAACAGAGACCATGCAAAGTCTATCTTGCCTTTGTTTGCACACGGTGGAAACTATTTCTTTTAAGGTCTCAACATAACATAGCACCGCAAACATGGACCATACGTTGTCTGATGAGCAAAGTTGTTGGGGTTTTTGCCTAATGAGACTGAAGCACCAAAATTGCATCAGTCATCATATAATCCATGTTGGATAGTGCTCCCTCATGCTTCTTATGTTGATTCCTGTTGAGTTCCGAAAAAAAAAAAGCTAGCCACCGCTCGCACCATGGTCTGGCTAGAGTGCGTGGTCTCTATTATATACTGTCTCTGATTTTTTCCGAAAATTTTCTTAGTCTTTTGTACACTTTCAGTCAGAAAATAGATGACTTTATGACTGACTATGGCATCATCATAAAAAGTGGTGCTTCTCAAATCATATACAAACAAAAAAATCTGCTTTCTTCAAATCTTTCAACCAAATTTTTCAGGAAGCTAATCGCCAACTAACAATAACCTAATTCACCTTTACCAAGCTTTGGCTAAAAAATAAATCGACAGTTAATTTCACTACACCGCTCAGAGGCTTGTCCAATAGAAATTTAGCCCATCCAATATGCACCAAGAATATCGAACCAATAAAAAATTTACTTGTATTAACTTTTAAAAAAATTTTGAGGTCACAGCTTGACATCTCTGACATGGCTATTTCGCCTCAAAAAATTGTATGAATTTTATTTTTTTGGGCACACTCTTAACGGAAACTGGATGAGATCCCAGATCATCATCTAACGAAATTAACAGCTACAAATGAAATTTGCAGTTCTGGAACAGCGGGGCCAGTAAGATTGATTAAACAAAATTTTCGAGAAAATGTTAACAAAAGCAGCACTTACAATGAAGTAGATTCAAACAAATTTTGAAGGTTAACTTTCACACACAAAGTCTACAGAGAGGACAAACTTTTGGGGCTAGAAAGACGAACTGGACGAAACAAGCTATAAATACCGACAAAAAATATGCAAAAGAACGCAGGAAATGGAGAGAGAATAACAAATTTTCCTTGATAAATTTTACTTCGGTGAAAAATGATGACCTCAAAAATTGCATGGATAATATATGGATTCAAAGAAACAAAAAGAAAGGAGATTTACAGTGTTTTCTAATCCTCAAAAAAAAAAAATTCGCTCAAATCAAAGACTTCTGTGACAAATGAAGAAGAGATTTTGAGTTTGATAAGCCAGAGAGGAACCTGGAAGCGAGGGAAATATTTCACGGTGCATTAAGTCTTAAGAAAAGAGATTATGGAGCAGCATAACAGATGATGAACAAACACCAGACAAGGACGAGGGCGAGGTTAGAACTAATGCAGAGACAAATTTGAGACGTACAGAAAAATGAAACAAAATGAGGCAGATTAGAAGAAAAAGAGTCGTCTATTAGGGAAGGTGATCAACTACAGTTGTGGGTGGTTAGAGAGAAAACCAGAACCAAAAAAAAAAACCAAAGTTTATTCAAAACTACTCACTTTTTTCTTGCCTCAGTTTGGCATACTTAAAAATTATGCAACAACATTGGTTTACTTGAGGTAAATCTTTCAAGATTACCTCACATCACGAAACTGCCGTTTATCTAAAGGATGAAAGAAAAGTACATTAAATTGATGTTCACCCAGAAGAAACAAAAATACTATAAATTTGAGAAAAAAAGAAAAAACTTCAATGAAAGAATGAAGTTTTCCACAATAATGATAAAAAATTGCATGTAGCCCTGAATGAGTCACCTCTGCCACTTTGTGATACGAGAAAGGTGGTCTTTGCCATTTTCATGATTTTGAGTTTCATCTCAAAATTTAAACATGGAACTAACTCCAAATTCAACTTGCGAAGTAGGTTTTTTCCATATAAAATCATATTTGCCAAATTGTACTTGGAAATAATATACATACATATATTTTTTTTTTGGAAAAAGCTTGTTCAATTGAATTTTTTGATTTCTGTAGAAAAATTTGACTAGTCAAATTTTCTACAGAGGAAAATTTGATGATTGGAATTTTAATTACAGCAGGAACAGTAGTTCCACACAGCAAGCTTCCAATGCAGTTCACAATTGGACACATGATGCATTCATTACCAAATTTTTAGAAAAACAATTTATTAGCAAAGTAAATTAAATAAATAAACGATGAAAGTAATTACCTAAATTATGGTAATAATAAAAATGACGATAATAATGATAAATAAAAAATAAAAAATGAAAAAAAAGGAGAAAAAAGAGGACTAAACATTTACGACTAGCAAAATTAATCGAGTGAATATACTGAATATTCTTCAAGGTAACAAACGTTTCTAAAAGTTCACGACATACCTATATTTAAAGGATTAGCTAAATTAAATTAGGGGAGGGGAGTTCAAAATAACCGATAAAAAACTGGGTTAGTTTAAAAAATGGGTTTAAAACTGTAAAAAAGACTAATATGACTGAGATAACATTATAAATGATGCATTATTTAACTTATGAATACCCTAAACAGAATTTAAAAAAAAGGAATTTATTTCAGTTTAATTTATGACCCTCCATGAATGAAGATGGGTTACATACTATCAATTCGATATCGGGGTATATCAACTCCAAAAATTCTATTAAAACTAAAAACAAGACTTGCTTGCATCAGGTAGTCCCTAACAGCACAAGAGGCGTTCATAAAGTGCTACTCATTTTGAAAAAGCAGGGAAACAAACAGTCACATCAAAGTTCCGTCTGAATTTTTGGATTCTTTGGATCTTGATTCATACTTCAAAATAAAATCCAGAATCCAAAATTTTACGCATAATTCTTTCCCTTGCTATTTCACAAGGAGTATTACTTTTTGAAAGCCCCACAATGGAGTGAGTCAATGGGAGAGGCTGAACATGGCGTGGCAACTTTAAATGTGTATATCTTTGTTAATACGCAACGTAAAAGTTTGCAAGTGGTTTCGTTGGTTTTCTCGTAAAATTTCCTACAGGAATCACTCTTTACAGTTTGTTTTTAGAACGTAAAAACATTCAAATTTGCATTTTTCATCATAAATTCTACGTCCGAGTCTGACGATCCGACTCCTCCCATTAATTTGCTCCACTGTGCGCCCCTTATAGTAGAACAACGAAAAATAAGAGCTCCACTGAGCTGGCACTATTGTGGAATAATGGAGTCCAGTTCATTGCTATACTTCATTCCAGACTTACAGTTCACACTCAGTGAGATCAAAACTTGACTGAAATATCAAGTCTACTAAAATTTATACTCTTTCGAACAAAATCATGGATGTATGCTGGGAGAGACAACTACATCAAAGTTCTATTTAAGGTGATTCTTCAGCATTTAGTGTCGATTTCTGCCACCAGAGCTCTACGGTTTGATTAATGTCAAATTACAGGCCGAAAGTAATTTATACTTAACTAAGCGGAAAGTCAGTTGCTAGATACTCATCTGAAGAACTTCTCTGCAAAATATCTGATCAATAACTTCAAAAATAAAAAAAACTGAAAGTACCAAGAAATGAAATATCGCATTCTGATACAAGAATCGATTTGCGATATTCCATTTTTTGGTACTTTCAGCCTTATTTTTGAAGTTATTGACAGAGACATTCTTCCGATGATTATCTAGTAAGTGACACTCTGTTTTCTTAAATATAAATTACTTACGGCCTGTAATTTGATATAACAGTAGCGCTCTGGTGGCAGGAATCGGCACTAAAAGCTGAAGAATCACCGTAACAACTCTCGAAACTCAGCAAATAAGGAAAAAAACAGACAAAAATGTTATCATTTTCAATAAGTTGATTTAGGCCGAAGAATTTGAGTAATTCAAGAAGAGAAATTGATTTATAAAAATGCTAATCGGGTAACTGTAGAGAAATTAAAGGCGGGTAATCTCAGCACCCTGGTGCACATTTACGATGTGCCTTTTGATCGTTTGTCTAGCTCTTTCCCGCCTATCATTCACATGAGCAAAGAAAAGCGCTTCTTTATCAATGTTTGCCGTCGACGATTCTAGCCGATCGCCACAGCTCAAACTCGAGTCCGACGAGTTTGCGTTCATATAATTGGGATTTTGTATTAGCAATAAGGACTCGGAGGATTTATTCTCAACATATCTAGTTTTGCGACCTGATGAACGGGACGTTGCGGCTAAATTTGATCGAATACTACCGTCTCTGTCTAAATACCCATAACCAAAACCGTACCCACCGAATGCTTTTGTCGTAAGGTTGTCCCAGGATTTTACTGGTTTCACAGCTTCTTGATTGCGATGATGGTGGTGGTGAGATGTTGCTTTGACCGAATGTCGATGCGCTCGGCTGTCTCCTCCGTGGTTTGATGGAGGATCCCAGAATAGAGTGTCAGAGCTCAGGGAAGTAGCATATGATGGAGCGCCACTGCTAGAGTCGTAGTCCAGACATCGGTTTGAATCACCACTGTTGACTCCTCGGCGACCGAATTCACTTGAGGGGCATGACTGAAGACTGTATTGGCTGACTAGATTGACGTAACGATGGGGTCCAGCCCCACCAGAGATGATTGTCTTAGGATATCGACTTGTGGCTGAGTGGACGATAGAAACTTGAACAGATCGCGCGTTTCCTTTGTCCGTTGGTTCTAAAATGATTAAAATAACAATTCATAGTTATTAAATGTTGTTAATAAACAGGCTTTTGAAAAAATACACATCAAGTTTAAACAAAAAATTATTATGAAGTATAATTGAATTGGCTCATGCAAAAACGTACGTTGTCCAAAATATTTTTATTGAGAAGACAAATATAAAAAATAAAAATAATGAAAACAGGCAAGAATTGGAAATAGGAGAAAAAAGCCGCAGAACAAGTCTGATTGGCAATTACACAGAGGCAGCATCTTCTTGAGAGAGATGTACACTCACAAGGTCAAATATAAAAAAAAGACTGTGGACATTTTTGTAGGAGCCGATTCAACTAAGAGCATCTTCTTCGATATTATCCCCACCCAGCTAAGCCAGAGTGTTAAATACAGATACTAAAAGTTGCACTAACAAACAAAATAGCACATGACAGTCAGTGACCGCAGTTAAGCAATTCACTGCACTGAGCATTGAATAGGAAACATTGTCAAGGAAAAAATAATTTCTTGGCCTTATGTTATATAGCTCCGCCATTATGAGATAAACTTTAAAGTCATTTTGGTTGTCTAAGAGTGAATTTTGTAATTTTTTATAATACTCATAGTTTTTTCTGGATTTTACTAAAAAAGAAACTATACAATCACTTTCAGCAAAATTTAGCAAGAGCTCCATAAAATTAGAACATCAAGGTTCAAAAACTGCTCAGAAAAAAAATCTGATAGAAAGCAGATTTACTTTAATAACCAAGGAACCAAGAAATTTCCCTCTCAAGGATGCAGTACACTACCACCGAACTTACTTTTCTTTGCGTCTCAAATTTACAGAACAAGCTGACCCAGAGGCAAGGGAAATCCAGAGACAATATATAATAGAGATCATGCACTATCTATCTTGCCCATGTTTGCGCGCGGTGGCAACTTTTTTTTTTTGGGGTCTCAACAGAACACGGAAAACATGGTCCATACGTGAGAAAAGTTGTTGAGGTTTTTGCCAACTGAGACCGAAGCATCAAAATTGCAACAGTCAACTCATGAGCCACGTTGGATGGTGCTCCTTCATGCTCCGTACATTAATTCCTGTTGAGTTCCGAAAAATAAGTCGCCACCACACGGCTTGCGCATGGTCTCTGTTATACATTGTTTCTAGGGCAATTCCACCATTTCTCATGAAAGAAAACACAAATGGATTCCATGAACCTTATTTGGATTTAGATGTTAAATACAGTTGAAGTTTAAGCAGAGCAGCGTGAAAAAAACTCATATAGATTGAAGCTGACATGTTTTTTTAACATTGATGAGCATTACTAAAAGAGCATAAATGTCTTCAATAAAGCGCAGAATCCATGGGGAACAGAGAAAAGATGCTTATTTCACTATGCTTTGTATTCTTAGAACAATTATTGTTATTATACTCAGCAAGCATAAAGCCTGTCGCATGACTATCCTCATCTGTTTAGACATGTCCGGGAAACAATCTTGTGCACTACAGTTGCCATGCAAAGCACATTAAAACAAGGTCTCTCTAGACAAATAATTTAATTAATGAAAAACACAGCCTGTGTTAAAAACACAGACTAAAAATCTAGAGAAGTAAAAGAAGGAGGTGGATTGATCAGTTTTCTTGACAACTGAATAAGGAATTAAAATGATTCTCTTTCTGATCAATCCATTTGAAGTGATGACCCCCCCCCCCCCCCCACCGCAACAAATAAAAACAAAAACTGATGGCTCATAGGTTTTCCTGCTGTTTTTCATTTTTTGGTCAAAGAATCAAAATTTGACAGTCAGCCAAGTTTTAGTCGATTTTAGTTTCAAACTTTTCTAAAATTTGATTGATCCAAACTTTGAAGTATTGAAATGTTTGAGTGATTCTGTTTTGATTGATCATTGATCATTGTTTCCATCAATAGACGGTTTTAATGATGACTTGGTGATGATGTCATCTGGTGATGAGCGTTCCAAACAAAAACAACATGTCTCTCTTGCTCTCACGTCACCCCTATGTACTGCTATCTCACTTGTTTCAAAAATCGTACAAAGAGACATTTTTTGTTAAATTTTTTAGCAGAAATGAATTCCTCAAGGCATTTTAATGCAATTATAATAATAATATTTTGTTAAGGCCCTGCATACGAATTTCGAAGCTAGAAAGAGATACATGGGGGTCACGAAAGAGTGAGTGAGATAGTTTGGAACGCTACGTGAGTTTTGTCAAAACCGATTGCAACCGAAGAGTGCATTGTTGTGATTGTTGGCAAACCATTGACTTCACACTAAAACCATCAATCACACAGGCCTAGGATGGCGTCACAACAGAGAAGAAGAACAGGTAAGGTAAATGCAGAAAAGACAGAACCAAAAGTAGTTTATGCGCAAAAATCAATAATAAAAATGAGTTAACCCATTGAGATTATAAGACGTGAATATTATGTCCTCACTTTGAAGAAATTCGGAATACCGATTTCCCCGTTACTTAGCAACAGCATGCCATGTTTAAGAGCTTGCGGCTGTTTCCAATAGATAGCGTCACTCGCTTCATTTAACTTCAGCGGTTTCACCACTAAGTGGGCCAAGGGCGTAGAATGAATGAATATGCTCTGTTGCCATGCAACTTTTTTAAAATTAATTCAAATATCAGTGGGTTAAGGCCTGAGAGCGAGTCAAGAAAAATTCTTGGACAAAGTAATTTAATAAAAAAGCAAACCAAGAGGTCCGACTAACATTAAAAATACAATTGATTGAGGTTAGCTGTATTGCTCAAACACTTCATAGAAAGAACCGTTCCGAACAAAAGGAAATGGGTCAGACGGAGAACAGTGAAAGGTGGAAGAAACAAAAAAACAGCAAAGAAGCAAAGCTGACGCAAAAACAAGCTGCAAAGCGGAAGCAAATTTACCGAACACCAACAGGAAAACAGACCTGTGCCGCAATCATTAGAATAAGAAGATTTACGGGAGCTTTTGGATTTGTGCCGGGAGCGCCTCCTGGGGATACAATGTGCAGCGCTACAACAAGGACTCGCTAGATCGTAAGCCTCGAGACTCGTATTATCTACAGAGTTGGGTTTTAGACAGGGGTTACACGAGTTGTGAAGACTCGTCTTTGAGCTCCTATTCTCTTTTTTTGAATCGTAGAGCGCTGATTTGCTGCTGCCTGGAAATCAAACGTCGAGTTTACGCTTAGAGAGAAACAGAGTGCTATTCAGGGCTTTCAACTGCTTTCAATGGGACTCAAACTGTCAGTATAATTCAAAGTTTACAAATGTAGGTCCAGTGGCGGCTCGTCGAATCTGTAGCCTATTTGTAAAATGAACCAGAGGTAACAGGCTTAAGATTTTGATGGTTTCTAATCTCAAAACTCTCTTTCAGAAGTTAAAAGAGAAAAGAAACTCAAAAAGCCTCCCATATTTTTTTTGTTATCAAGTTTGGAAGGAAAAATAAACATAAATAGATGGTAAAAAAAAAAAAAAAACAGAAAAGAGTGGAGCTATAATATAACACTCTATTTCTTCCTTCAAAGTTCAAAAAATGTACATATAAAAAATGGATGACACAAGTAATAACTTGAATCTTTGAACGTAAACATAGTGAGAAATTACCAAGAAAGAAAGATACGCAACTATAGTAGAGAAAAATAATGTCGACCGCCAACTTACTTATTCACTTATTTCTTCTGTACAATAAATAACACGGAATGTGAGCGAGGATTATAAACGTGCAAAGTAAAAAAAAAACAGTGACCAGAGGAAAAATAATTGTTTTCAAGCCCCAAGAAAAATCCAAAGTTGTTTTTTTTTTTTTCAATGCACAAGGTATGGAACATTATAAAACTCCTTTTTAAAGAGAGAAAGAGAATATCCATGGGCAAGCAAGAAAGAGAGAGAAGAAAGAGAAAGCTCATCAAATTCATCACACATAGTTCAGTTTTATCTTGCTGACAAAATATGTCACAAAAGATTGGAGGACCAACATGGTGGACCAGAGCGGTAAGCCCAACTTTTGAAGAGTTCATTTATTTATTTAGTATTTACTTAATTATTTATTTATTTAAAATGTGTATATAATGCCTAAAGGCTTAAGTGAAAGTCAGCAAACAAGAATTAAGTACATTTGAAAAAAAAATAAATAAACAATTCACATTACAGAAAAATAGGAGACAGAAGAAAAAATCGGCAAATGTGACATAAGTTAAGACACGATCAAAGAGCAGGTCCCCCTAGAAAACATAAAAATTCTAAAATCTTAAAAATGATACCTGGCTCTTTAAGTTGAAAGGAAGTTTGAGACTCAGTTGACAAACTTTCCTTTACTTACTCTGAAGAGACAACTTCTACGATGGATCAAAATGATACTTAAAAGTGATCTTTTAAAATCTCGGCCACATACTTACTTTCCTTTATGAAGCAATATGACAAGAAGGAAGAGGGTACATGGATCTACCGTATATCACCGAATTTAAGCCACACTTTTTTACCCGATTTTACCAGTACAAAATCTGGGTGCGGCTTATACAAGAGGGTTTCCCAAAATAAAATAAAAAAAAAAAAAAAAAAAAAAAGGGCCGAAAACCGTGGTGTGGCTTTGGCCTCGGCTTCACGGGTCATTTTCGTGTGATTTTTCGCTTAGCTGCGGTGCGGCGCTCCAGTTCCGTCTCGTCTCGGCGCGCGGCGCACGTGGAAAAAAGAACACGATTGTAAACAGATGGAGATGATCTCATAGGTAATATTTTTTGTTTCAATGTAAGAAATGTTTTGTTTTCAGAAGCTTTTTTATTTCATTCTTTGTAATTTTGGACGGTTTCCGGCGCAATTTTTTTAAAATTTCGGGAGTCCCGTTTATATTCGAGGATTTTTTCCCCCATTCTTCTGGACCGAAAATTCGGGTGCGGCTTATATTCGACAACGGCTTATATTCGGCGATATACGGTATTGTAAAGTACATGCATTTAAATTAATAAACTCTATCCTGCACACAGATGCCACCGCTAGATATTAATCAGCACTGCATTCATTCGATTTAAAAAAATTTGCCTGCAGTGTTTATTGATGGGATCAGTTAAAATGATCACCTTGAATCTGCCAACATCATAGTATTTCAGGGGCACAAAATGCGCTCTGCTTGCTTTCCACATTTTATCATAACCAGTAACTGATCTTCCACAAAAAAATAATTTTCTGTTCCAACAAAAATTTCAGGAAAGTGATGACCTATTTTTTGCTATTTTAAGCAGAGCTGCCGCTTTGCGTGTAATTAGAAGTATTTTTCAATTCCCCGATGATTCCACCGGTTGAGAAAAAGATTACACAGTTAAGTTCAGTGTAAGACTGTAATGCACAAAATTACTCGCATCTGTAATCTTTTCGGGACCAGTGGAGTCGTTGATAACTTTAAAAAACTGGCGGATATTTTAATTAATTAACGAGATTACATATCAGAATATACTCGTGTATTACAGTCATACACTGAACTAAACTGCGTAATCTTTTCTCAACCGGTGGAATCATCAGTGAATTGAAAAATACCATTAATTATACGCAAAACGGCAGCTCTGCTTAGAAACGACGCTCATCTTCACTGCTGCAAAAGTTTGTAACTGACCCATTTTACAGCAGTTGGTGAAATTATTTAACGGATACTCACTTTTACTTGGTTTAACGTTGGTTACAGTGTATCCATTGGTTCTTTCATAGGAGTGAGATGAATCGTCATAAACACTGCGCCTTCGATTAATATTGTCGCGGCTGTAATGTTGATAACTATTTTGTCTTTGGCAATGTTGATTAGATCTAGGTTGTTTCATCACTGATAAAGATTCAGAGTTTGAACTGAAAAGTAAAAACAAAAGAAAATAATTGAACAATAGATGTTAACCCTCCATTACTTAACGCTTGTAGGTATAGATCAGTTATTCCCAGAATTTCTGGTCTTGCTAATAATTGCTCAGAATGGATTTGATTTTTTGGCATACCCATCTCTACTTTTAAATCTCTTGTTAAAAAGCATGTTTTTGTTTTTTACTTTAATCTTTTTCTTTTTGCCTGCTTTGTCCTTTGTAAAGTTGCTCATTTCATATTACTTTTGTCACGTAACTGGGACTTGTCCCGTTGAAATTAAATAAATAAATAAATATATAAAATAGATATATGTACCAGGAAAAGGGACCTCAACTTAATTAACGAATGACATTTGAGAGGAACCAAATTAGTGAGAAACTGACGGTTTTGAGTTCTTGGTGTGACTCAATTTTAGGTAAACTGTGACTCTTCTTTATTTTTAGAAAGTTTTATTTGGAATCAGCAGCTATTTCTAACTTGGCCTCAAAACAGTTGACCAGTTATCCAAGAGATACATAAGGACCCGGCACATTCTTTATGGGAAATGGCCCCTTGTCCACAGTTGATTTTTTTCAAACGGATCGACACTTGACGAATTCATAAAAATTCAAGGATATTCAAGCATATGAAAAACGAAAAACAAAATCAAGGATATTCAAGGACTTTTCAAAGCACCATGAACCATACTCGAAGAAGTATTACAGTTGGGTAGAGAAAGTCAGAAAAAAAAATAGCTAAAGAGAGACAGAGCGGTGATAAGGCTCTTTGGAGATAAAAATACAAGGAGATAAGTTCATAAAGCCTTTTCAAGAAATGACATGAAAATGCAAAAATCTGGATCATTTTAACTTCTTCTTAAATTTGTGGACTTCTGAAATAATAGGCACATTGAGATAAAAGGAAAAATTAAGAGAGCATACCCTTGCCAACTGGCGAGAAGATATTCAGAACTAGAGCTAGGGGTAGTGGTAGGATGAATGTAAATGGTGCAGCCTTGAGCATCAGTGTATTGGTAAGGCCTGAACATGAGCAATTGTTGAGCTGGGCGGTGATTCACTCCCGACTCAGGCTGGGCAACATCTTCTGTTGACACTGTTGACCTCACATGATCGATATCGCCTGTGCAAAAAAGGGGCAAAAAAAATAACATGAAATGAGATTTAAAAAAGAAAAATCTGTGTTAAAAAAAAAAAAACACGAGCAGAACTACAATTTGCAAAAAGAACTAAGAGTTGGGCCTAGATGAGCATCCTTCAGAAAAAGCTGCTGGACACAAGATAAAAAATATTTGGAAATAAGCTCACCATTTTCAACGGGTGTCGTTGAACTATCATTACTTTTATTGCCCGTCTTCTTCCGAGCTGGTAAACTCCGAGTTTTCCATTTGCCTTCCAGTAATTCCTTTTCCTTTAAACATAACTTTTCTAATTCTAATGTTTTGCTTTGTAATACCCTTTGAAGTTTGATGTACCTCATGTGAAGTTCCACCTGAAAGAATGAAAAGAAAAGAATGTGTAGAATGTAGAAGAGACAGTGGATACATATTTTTTGGCGTGCAACAAAGTCGCCAGGCTATATGATTTATTTTACGAGTGTAAAAGTAATACTAGACAAGCCAATCACCAACTTCTTAAAGTTAGTCCAATGCTTATAGACTGATTTAGTGAGTCGATATATCGTGCGATTATATGCGATATACTCGTCTGGACCTATCGAAGTTCCGACTGGTTCGATATACATGGGTTTTCCCATAAGGAATCGGAATGCGATTTTCAAGCGGAAATTTCGGCCTTTTTGAGACATTTTTTACACGTCGGAGGTTGCGATAATGGAATCTACGTATCCTCAAGTGCCAGGAACCAGCATAAAATAGGGCGATAGCGCAAAATTTAAACTAGTTATGCCGCATATATCGAACCAAGTCGTGAAAGTGAGGTTATGGCACCCCATTGTTTACAACCTTCCTTCCAACCTCTATGAACTGCAAAACTTCCATAAATTTCGACATTTAGCTGTTATTTCTTTAGAACTTTTGGAGGAATAATATACTAGAGTATTGTAGTTCACCTGCTTTGAAATTTTGAGCTCCAATATGCTTGATATTACTCAACAAGTTAGTGTTTCCTCATCATCGCAACGGTACAGAATCTAAGTAGGTACTTTATTGTCGTTTGCCTAGCCTAAAATTTTATCGCTGGGTTACTAACACATCCAAATTACAACAATATGTTCTTACCTTCTATCTGTAATTCAAATCTAGACAAGTTGAAGGGGGAACACTCAAATAAAGCTAGAGGAAGGCTACAGTCAGGAACGTGTGGGAGGACGGTTGATTGATGACGGGACTGAATCACCCTGCCGAAAGGTTCTTTACAGTCGACAATGTTTTTAGAAGTATGTTATTGAAGGGTAAGAGGTAAATGAAGGATACAAGCATCAAAAAAACGAACGAAACACCGGCAGGTTGAAGAATATGACTGAAAAATTCAAACGAAGACTCGGGTAGAGTTACGGAACATGCCTTTTTCTAAAATCTGTGGTAATGTCAGGCATTACAGGACTCAAAATGTTAGTGCAAGTGTGCTACTATACTCTGACACATAATTCCTCCAAAAGTTTCGAAGAAATAACTGCTAAATGTCGAAATTTATGGAAGTTTTGCAGTTCATAGAGGTTGGAAGGAAGGATGTAAACAATGGGGTGCCATAACCTCACTTTCACGACTTGGTTCGATATATGCGGCATAACTAGTTTAAATTTTGCGCTATCACCCTATTTTATGCTGGTTCCTGGCACTTGAGGATACGTAGATTCCATTATCGCAACCTCCGACGTGTAAAAAATGTCTCAAAAAGGCCGAAATTTCCGCTTGAAAATCGCATTCCGATTCCTTATGGGAAAACCCATGTACATCGAACCAGTCGGAACTTCGATAGGTCCAGCCGATTCACTAAATCAGTCTATAAAAAGGGAAGATACATTTAAACTTCACCCACAGTTTGGTCTCATAGACCCATGGGCGGATACAATTTGGAATCCACATTAGAGCTCGTATCAAAAGTGTAGAAGCACCTAGACTATAATCTTTGGAGAATTTTCAATTTTCATTCTTTAAAAAAAAAAAAAAAAAAAAAAAAAAAAAATTGCCTTTAACTTTAAACTTTTGATTTTCAAGCGTTCCTCAATGCAGATCCAATGGTCAAATTCATTTTCATTAATTTCATTTTGTTACATGAAAAATTATGTTAAAAAATTCCAAAGATTATCGGTCTAGGTGTGCCCACACTTGTTAAACTACCTCTCCTAAGACAAAAAGAACGCGGGAAGACGAACGAACATAATAATGTAACACGAGCCGAAAAGCGGCCGCAAAGTAAATCAAAGTTACTCCTTCAATTGAAAGGTTATGCAACCCGCCAGACTCAACGGCAAGGATCGTAAAATCGAGTGCCTCTTTAATCGGAGCTGCCGTTCTGCGTATAATTAATGGAATCTTTCAATTCACCGATGATTGCACCGGTTGAGAAAAGATTACACGGTTCAGTTCAGTGTATTGCTGTAATGCTAGAAAATACTTTGATCTGTAATCTTTTCTCAATCGGTGCAATCGCCGATAGATCCGCAAGTTTTTTAAAGTCATCGACAACTCCACCGGTTGAAAAAAGATTACAGGTGCGAGCATTTTTGTACGTTACAGTCATACACTGAGCTGAACTGTGTAATCTTTTCTCAATCGGAGGATTCATCGGTGAATTGAAAAATGCAATGAAAATTATACGCAAAACAGCAGCTCTGTCTTTAATTGAAAGCGCTGGCTGGCTACAGGGTGTAGTTTAGTACTCAAGCAAGTGACAACAACGGTCCCAAAGACCACAGAGAAACCTTTTCTTGATACAACATTTTTCCTATACCTATGTATATCATTGCTCATTGGCTATTCCTCTGACTTTTAATAAACAAATCACAAACGATGATCCACTTCTATTAAAAGTCTGAGAAAGTAAACAAAGCACACATGAGAGATTAGATTAGAGGACGAGCTCACTAAGGCTCGATAAACAAATATTCGAGATGGGCATTGACACGATTGATGCAATTTTAAACACGACTGCCACGAGGTTTACCTAATTACTGATTCGGCAGTTTTAATGACCCTTTGATGATGGGAGCACGCGCTTGACAGTGGGGATAAAACAAAGCTAGAGGTTAGAGGTCTTAATACTTTAGATGTTTGACAAAAGTGCGGAAATAGATGTTTTTTAAAAGTATTAGTAATATAATCTTTGATTTTTATTTGATTAGTTGTTTGTGTATATAGGTGTCAAAGAAGTCAGTCTAATATTAATGGAAAGAGAATGAAGCCAAAAATCTAACAAAGTCTAACTATGGATAAGAAAATATACTTTCAATAGGTATTGGTGAAATACAAAGAGGATAAAATAGCAGACGAATTCATCGGTGGTTGATTTTTTGTTTGTTTCTTTGTCCCCCCCCCCCCCCCCCCCCCAATTTATTTCTTTCTTCTGGAATATGCGTCATTCTTGCCCAATGCCCATGGAATAGAAAAGTGTAATTTTTTTCATATTTAAGTTTCAACAGGCCGAAAAACTGAGGATCAGTACACGGGACGTAACGTTTTTAGGTTACTATAACGTTTTTTCGGCGGAGCTCTTGATGAAAAGGACTCTTAAAGAACGAGCGAAGAAAAGTAATTTTGACCAAAAATAGCAAGAATTTAAGATAGCCAAATAGGAACGAAGTATAGGCACCTTTCGCACGCAGTCTTCGAAGAGAACGACCATTCTCATGCGAGAATCACAGTTCTTGATGAAATTGACTAGGGTTTTGTGGTCAGTTTTCTCCATATCGTGTCCATTAATTGATAGGATTACGTCACCTGAAACAGACAGTGTCAGCACTTAAGTTAGAGTTGAGAGTCTAGGTCTATAGAAGGGCCTAAAACTTTTTTTTTCTAACTATGGATCGCTCTGGAAAAGCCTCAGGAGTTGTGGATTACAGTGGCGTCTACCTCTACCATAGGCGGACCGTATCAGGGGCTGGGGGGGGGGGGCTAAATCCCCCACTTTTTTGGGCGGAGGAGCTAAAAATCGGGGAAAAAGTCATCACTTGAGACTAGAGAAGCAAAAAAAAGGGGAAAAAAGGTCATCACTTTTTAGCCCTCCCCCCCACTTTTTTTGGTCACGGTCCGCCTATGACCTCTACCTGCATACTACAATGAGGCTATTGCAAGGTTTTGCTGCAGGCAAATGGACTAGAAATTAAAAGTAAAATGCTGCGAAAATAACGATGAGACTATTAAAAAAGTCAAAAACTCACTCCGTCGCATCAGAGAAAACTTAACTTGAAGTTTTTGTTTGAAGTTTGAAGTTTGAAGTTTGAAGTTTGTTTGAAGTCCTGTTTTCAAAAAAGGTAAAAGAACTTCGCCTGATAACTACAGGCCCATCTCTGTTTTAAGTACGCTCTCTAAAATACTTGAAAGAATCATGTACAATCAGCTTAGTTGTTATTTTGAGCAAAATTGTTTGTTAAATCCTATGCAGTTTGGTTTCCGTCGTGGCAAGTCCACAATTCAGGCTGTTCAACGCCTTCTTGATAATGTATACAACGCATTTGAAGAGCGCGTCCCAGCAATTAGTATCCATTTTGACCTGTCTAAGGCATTTGATATCATAAACCATAGCCTCCTCATTAAAAAACTAAAGTGTTATGGACTTGACAGTGTCGCTATTAAGCTGCTGAAATCGTATCTCTGTGGTCGCAAACAAGTAGTAAAAATCGACAGTATAAATGGTCCAGTGTTTTCGGACCCAGCTGAACTCCTTGTAGGCGTGCCCCAGGGCTCGGTCCTGGGGCCCTTGCTATTCCTTATTTTTATAAATGACCTCCCAAATTTTGTTAAATTTCCCACTTATTTATTCGCCGATGACACATCGTCCATTTACTGTGGTAGAGATGCAATTCCTCAGCTTAGGGAAATCTAAAAAAAAATATGCCACTGGTTCAAAGTGAATGGACTATTCTTAAATGAATCAAAAACCCAGGCTATAAGTTATGCTCTAAAAGACCCTAGTATCCCCTCAGGAACTGTGTTAAATTTAAATGATGTATTGAGCTTAAAAACTGTCTCATCTGCAAAATTCTTAGGCCTATTAATTGATAGCAAACTCAGTTGGTCAGAACATATTGATTGCATTACAGGAGCTATCCAAAAACAGATATGGGCCCTTAGAAACCTTGTAAAAATTGTCTCTCCTAGCATAGCGCTGACTTTCTACCATGCTAGTATTGAATCTCACTTTAGGTACGGGATTGCCCTCTGGGGCAGAAGTTCACAAGCTGAGTCCCTTTTCATCCAACAAAAAAAAATTATTCGTGTTCTTTTCTGTAAACCTTACTATTACCACTGCAAAGATCTTTTCATTAAACATGAGCTGCTTACCATCCCTTCACTGTACATCTTAGAGTGCATCAGCTATGCAGTTGGTAATGGCATGTTAACGCCGGATGACCTGGTCCCAAAGCATTCTTATAATAGTCGGCATAATAACATAAAAAATCACAAAATCACTCTAGTAACTTCTGAATCCAACATCAAATTCTCTTCTATTCAACTTTTTAATGCCCTGCCACCCTCAGTCAAAGAACACTTTAGAAATGGGGATTTCTCAACTTTTTTCCGACTACTTCATTCTCTCCTAATTAAACAAGCTTTCTATGATCTAAAAGAATTTATAAATGCTAGCTACAAAATAACAACTGTAAAAATTTAACTGTAACAACTGTGATTTGTTGATTTGTACCACAGTACGTAATTTGTAATGCACCGTATAATGTAACCATGTAATTTGACTTGTACCACAGCTATTAATTAATGGCATCATTGTACAAAAATTGTAAAATAAAATAAAAAAATAAAGTTTCGGGTGGCCACCTTTGCATGTATGCACCTACCTTGGATCCGCACCCCCCAAACAAACGAGGCTGGTGTATACATGCAAGGTGGCCATCCAAAACTTCAAGTTAAGTTTTCTCAGCAAGGAGTGAGTTTTATACTTTTTTAGTGGTCTCGTCGTTATTTTCACACAGGGCTGCCGTTTTGCGTATAATCAATGCTGTTTTTCAATTCACCGATGATTCCACCGGTTGAGAAAAGATTACACAGTTCAGTTCAGTGCATGACTGTAATAAACTAAAATACTCGTATCTGTAATCTTTTCTCAACCGGTGGAGTCGTCGATGACTTTAAAAAACTTGCGGATATTTTAATTAATCAACGGAGTTTACACCGATTAAGGAAAGATTACAGATCAGAGTATTTTCGTGCAATACTGTCATACACTGAACTGAACTGTGTAATCTTTTCTCAACCGGTGGAATCATCGGTGAATAGAAAAATAGCATTGATTATACGCAAAATGGCAGCCCTGTTTTCACAGCATTTTACACTACAATTGCTAGTCCATTTGCCTGTAGCATTGTAGCAAACCCTTGCAAGACCTCCATTCCTGAATTAGCTCAGGTCGGCAATATTTTCCTTTTTAATTTGAGTCCAAAGAAATTTGGTGCAGGGACTAGCAGGGAGTCAAATAATGCAGGAAGTCACACCTATTATCAACCCTTAACTTATATATGCCCAGTGGGTTGTTAACGAATCCGCTGCGTTATTTTAGGACCAAATTTCAGTCAATTTAGACTAATGTTACTAAAAAATCAATTTTGGGAAATTTATACTATATAGCTCGTTAAATTTACTTGCACCTAAAAATTTATGTTTTTTTTTTTTTTTTTTTTTTTTTTTTTTTTTTTTTTTTTTTTTTTTTTTTTCCAATTTTTTCGTGTTTTTCGTTCTCAGATTGTGTTTTTTTGAGTAAAACACGTCACAAATTTTCAAATAATTCTGGTCAAGTACATGGGTTTTCAACCGTTTACAGCAAAAGTGTGCGACAGCCCCATTCTTCCTTGCAACAAAGAAAAGGGGGGAAAAGAGACTTTCGAATCAAGAAAACAAGAAGAAAGTAAATTGGTAAGAGAGTAAGTAGGTAGGTACAGGAAATCACACCGAACTCAATTATCGTGCAGCGAGTGAAATAAATTGATCAACGCACATTTTTCAAGGTTACGAACTACTTTTAAAACGGTCTCTTGATACAAAACTGCCTCAGACTCGCTTTCATTGTGAGGGCGTATTTTCCTTGTGAATCGAATGCACTAAATTAAATGTTCAGAAAAAATTTCGCTTCGCCGAATGTGAGTAAGATAACTAAGCGAATTACGAGGGGAGTGTATAAATCGTATAAAGTTGTGGAACTGACCTTGGCGCATGCCGGCTCTGTACGCTGGACCGTCATAATCTACATGATCCACGTATGTGATCATTTCGATTTCATGCTCTTTCTTGTAATGAATACCGTAACTCTGGAACAACATAAAAAACATACGCATTAGGTGTGATATTTAAAAATAATAAAATGTTGGGAATGCCCCATGAACAATTTCTCAAATCAAATTTAATCACAAATTTAATGGACAAAATACCATGTTACCTAAAAGCACACTTCGCTACTGTTTATCCTCCGTAACTTGCCTACAATTTTGAATTTTGAAAAACCAAAAAAAATTCCCTCTAAGAAATGTTGAAAGCAACTTCTCTGCAAAATTTGGATGCATATATGGACCATTGGTTAAAAGTTATGCTGGGATACAGACGGACAGACAGCCGCGCCGTTGAAATACTTTCTCAAATTCTAACTTTGTTAGTTGTGAGAAAGTAAATTATGTAAAGAAAGTAATTTTATGCTTATTCTTCTACATGTGTGGTGTCGCGAGAACACCTCGTGAGGATGGAGCTTATTGAGACAGGGAAACCCTATGTATAAAGGCAAAGGCGGTATGCACCGCCACTACGGTCTCGCGTTAGAAAGCATTTTATGAGTTTGGGAGTGGATTTCGTGATTTTTTAGTGAGCTTATCACCATTTTTACAGGGTTTCACCCCATAATCAACTATTAATAGGTCTGTTAGGTCTGTAGCAAAAGTTTGCAACAGCTCCATGGACAGAACTGCCAGGATACGAGGATGGTGAAAATTTGTATTTGTTGATACCCAGACCCAGCTCCAAGTAAAGATTAAGAATCAAGGTGCGTGAGCGTATATTATAAGGGTGTGGCTGTGGGTATGAGAGAGAGAGAAAAAGAGAGAGAGAGAGAGAGAGAGAGAGAGAGAGAGAGAGAGAGAGAGAGAGAGAGTGTAAATATTAGTTCGGTGATTAGGTGATTAAACAATTAACTGCATGTATTACGATGGATGATGAGGCCCTTTACCTTTTCACTCACTTTAGCATCACGATCGGAACTTTAACTTGTCATTACTCACGATCGGAACAACATCGTCGGAGATTATAGACGTGAGCAATTAGATAAATATGTTCGGGGTCTCACTTTCATATAATCCTTGCCAATAACATCGTTGATTGAAAAACTTTTCCAGTTACGAAAAATTAAAGATGAGAAAAGAGGATGGATGAGGAGCCTTAAATGAAAAGTGGGACCCGCGCGGGGTCCGGGTAGACTTTTTATCTTCAGCACAGTCAGCAATGTTTTCTTTCAAAACCACGATAGAAAATAAGGAACATAGCAATTTGCGTGTCACTCGCACTTTCATTCATTGAGGCTTATAGGAATTTTTGTACTTCTGATATCCCGACTTCTTTTTTTATTGCGTCATCTTATCGTAACTTCCAGAGTAAGTTCTTCCTGGAGTATGATCGCAGGATCCGACGTTCCTTAATTGTAAATTTTACGTAAATTCATCAACAGCCAAAAACTGTTGACTTTTTGAGGAGCGACGTGTGTATACGGTTTGAACTAATCGACCCTGGAATCACCTATGCCCTTTAAAGACCAGATTTGTTCAAAAGCCCGCCATAGGTAAGGTTAGTTAATTGTTCATACTCGGGGGAGTTGAATTTGCCTATACGATGAATTGAAGGCGCCAGACGGGACCTTATCTGGTGCGTGTCTACATCTAAATCGCGTTTATTTGCAATCAAGAGACTGAAACATGTGAAATAAACTAAACGAGTATACTCGGGCTTGGCCCATAAGCTGTGGTTAAATGCGTAAAGTCCAGAGGCGGCTCGCCAGGTGAGGCAAGTGAGGCAACAGGGAGCCATCGCCTCACTTTTTTGATGGAGGAGAAAGAAAAAATTACGTAAAAAGGTTAAAGTGGTTATTATTCCATCTTTCTTTGTTTCAATAATCCAAAAAGTGTGAATGAAACACAGAATTTTCAAAAAAGTTCAGGTGAAAAGCGTTTAAAAACAAATCCAGTGCACCTCTCATTTTCCTCGCCCCACCTCCACGAGCCGCCAGTGGTAAAGTCTACTGTCTTTCTTTGTAGAAACCAATGTCTTCGACCAATTGAATTCGATAGTGCCTACCCATGAAAGTTTTATCAAAAATAAGTGAAAGTATATGAAATAATAATTATGTGAATTTTGCCATTCCATGAAATTTCAGATCAGAGCTTTAATATAGGCATTAGCGCGGTAAGGCAAATGGATCCGAGGAGATTTACAGGAGCGCGTCTGTTTTTTCAGAGCGATGAAAGTCTAGGAATACAGATCGCGCCACCTCGCACAATTACAAAGCTTATGTACGCACTCGAGAGTACGTCAAAAGTTGAGTCATAACCTAATGAAATACAACTAAAAAAAGTTTTTTTTGTCTCAAGTTCTAGCTCCCCCCCCCCCCCCCCAATCAACTACAATCAATCCGGGTCTACTGAGAGTTGTGTGTCACCCGCTCACCTATCCAGCGCGGCGCGGCTTATGAGGACCAAGACAGCTGAGCCGACGCGACGCACAGTGGTCTGAGATCGTCAAAAATTTGCCAAAAATCAGACAGTAAATTTTTCATCAATTTATCATTTTTAAACTTCCAAGACCAATTTTAATTCCGGAAAACACCCTAAACAAGTAATCTGAACCGAGAAGTGTCATTGAAAAGGATCAAATTAAGTTGATCAGGTCGAAAACGAATAATTTTATGCATTTTTCTCACAGAATTTTGATCACTTTTTTCTCGAACTCAGGACCATCGTGCGACGCGACAAACCTGACAGGCTCATAGTTTATTCAAGACAGAACAGAGACGACAGAGGCCAGAGGACCAGACACTTAGACAGTAATGAGATAATGAGGATAACCAAAACCAAATGGCTCTGGCCCTCGCCCGTACAATAACATTGTTGTCTCGTTTACGAGAAAATCGTCAAACTTTCTGCTCAGCAATTAAGCTGCGGGCAAACCATTTTTCTCGAGTTGATGCAATGGTCGGAACAGTTATAATTTTATGGATGGCGCGTGTGTACTGCGAGCCACAATATCAGTGTAGTTAGATCCCTGGTAAACGTGTTTTATAAGTTTCCATGACCAAAATTCCGTGAACATTATCCGTGGTTTATTTCCGAGGGTAAATATTATTTTTCCATGAAGTTAGAGGGGAAATCTTATGGAATCCCATTAACGGCCTACGGAATTTTCTAAAATTTTATGGAGAAATAATTTTTTTTATTATTATTTATTATTTAATTTATTATTATTTTTCTATGGCATTTCGTGGAATTCCGTGCGGGCACTTTTGTTTTTCCATTAACTACAAGGAAAATCTTACGGATTTCCTGTAAACAGCCCACGGGATTCCATGAAATTTGTCCTGGAAAATCATGGGACACCTTTTCTTTTTACCAGGGATGTTTTCAGTTCGAATCAAAATTGACTAAATTCAAGTCTTCTAAAGCGCAGTGGCGCACTATGTGGTATTTGACCAAAAAAGCTGGCATAAACTAAAAAAAAAAAAAAAAAAAAAATCGCTATTGGGAAAAACTGTTGTGTTATTCAGAATCTACATAGATTTTTGCATTAAAAACTTGTATTTAGCGGGTCTAAACTAGATTAATTCACCTGGAATCCACCAGGGGAAAAATCAGTTTTACCACCATTAAATTTAGCCTCAGCACAAGACTCTAATCAAAGTAAAAAAAAAGTGTTTCAAAAGAAGTCAGAACAAAATTTTTGTACATGGATCATCTTCCTGAAGGTATTTACAATCAGTCTATGCCTACTTTATCCGATTTTAATTTGAATTTGATATATTTTTGCTACTTCAAAGTTTTTAGCTAAAAACGTAAATTTTCCGATTTTCAAAAGGAACTTAAGCTCAAACATCCTGCCACATCCCGCGTGTATATATATGAAAAATGGTAGTCCTTAGTGCGTACTGATAGACCTTGAAGTCAGAAGTTGCGGAAAAACGCGGCTTTTCCGGGAAAATTAGTTCGAATTTTGCGTCTTTGCACGAAATTCTCGTTTTCACGTGTTGTAGAGGCGACGAGTGAAATTTGGCAACACCGTCCAAATGACTTGAAACTCACTATCCACGGGTACTTTTTAACGCTGAATTCAAGTTTTGCATCTGTTTTTCAAAATTCGAAAATCCAAGATGGCTGCCGACCGATTAGCCGAAAAAAATTATCGGCAGCCATCTTGGATTTCCGAATTTTGAAAAATTGATGCAAAATTTGAATTCAGCGTTAAAAGATACCTCCAAACGCCAAATTCCAAGTCATTAGGACTGTAAAAACAGTTTATGCCAACTTTTCCGGTCAAATACCACATAGTGTGGCGCCTGGCGGCTCATACCATGTGGCAACAATGGATTCCCTCCATTTAAACCTATGTAAAATAAACGATTCCTTAGTGAGGCACAGCGGCTCACCAAGGAATCGATTACTTTACATAGTTTTAAAAGTAGGGAATCCATTGTTGCTACATTGCGCGAGCCGCCACTAGGCTTAGAAGACGCGAAATTGGTCAATTTTGATCCAAACTGAAAACATAGTCGGATCGAGTGGAAAAGGTTCAATAATTTTCCACCATGGATTTAGCCAGTGGCGTCGCGTGCAGTTTGGCTACAATGTTTTCTATCCATTTAAACTCATGTAAAAGATCGAATTCAGGGGGTGCACAGTGCACAAGGAAAATTCGATATATTTAATGAGTTTAAATGGAGCAGCTGCGTTGTTGCCAGATGGCACGCGACACCACTGGATTTAGCTTTAGATTAAGCACCGTGGTTTTTGCTAAATTTGATCCTACATAATGTCTCAATTAATTGTAATAAACTCATCGAGACCGTGACTATCTAGCTACGATGAGTCCAACAAACGAGAATAGGATTACCACATCATGCAAAGTATACAACTCTACAATGTGGCAACTGAGAGCTTGTAAAACCGCACAGCGTGTGTATGAAGTGGCCGTTCTTTAAAAGTCAACCGCACAAAGACGCGTGTGACTCGAAATCTTGGAGCTTTGGTGTGAACGGCAATGGATTTGAAATAAAAGAGAGCTTATTCGTCCGTCTCTCTCACCGCTTTGCATCTCATCTGTATGCGTTAATATTACATTCACACACTTCTACGTTTTCTTGTGAGTGAATGTCCACCTCTGTCATCATTTCATGGATCCTGTAACTGCCCAGAACTCGGTCAAAATCTTCCTTCGAAATAGCGTTCAAATTGATATCACTGATTGCGTTTGGTGCCGGAACCAAATCTATGAGCTAAAGTAGGAGAATACAAGCGAGGATTGCAATTTTGCCGCCACTGTACGGTGAGGTGGAGGGATGACATGAATTGCTTTATATCAGTGGCGTACAGCGTGCGATTTGGCAGCGTTGTTTTGAATCAATTTAAATCCATTAAAAGTATCGAACTATTGGGTGTCCGGTGAGCACCTTCGCATTCGACCTTTTACATTTGGTAACAATGATTTTGATTTTTCTCCATTTGATTCTAGGTAAAAAAAAAAAAAAAAAAAAAACAAGCAGGGAAAATTCCAACACGCAGGTGTTGGAAAAGCGTGCCACTAAAGTCTGCTTTAATGCTTTTGCTAGCAATGATAATTCATCAAAGAGGAACCATGTGACATGGAGCTGATCTCGAGAAAATTGAGTCCAAAGTTGAAGAGCTAGCATTTAAACAAAAATCGCGGAATTACTTACGTTTTGATTTCATTCAACTACCGTGTTATGTTTTTGCATTTCAACACCGGAAAAGTGGAAATTCCTATGCAGGAAAGGTACCTCCTTAATTTTTAGCGTTTAAAGTGACTTGGTTCCTTTCTTCTTTTTTTTTTGCATAATCACGAAAAACGAATCTCTAAGAGAAACCAAACGGCAGAGTTGGTTTACGCTGTTGATATTTTAAAATCCGTTAATCCGGACTTGAGTCCGTTCCCAATTCTATAAAAGGAACCAAGTCGGAGTTGGTTCCTTACGTGACTCGGATTAAGGTTTAAGAAAAAGGAACCAAGTTCTCATTTTATTTCATCATATGGACAGTGACTTCAATGAGGCTCACCAGCTCACTTTTACCTGGAATTTTGACGGGAAATAGTTGTTATTAGAAGAAGCACTTGTTGCTTCGAGATTCAGTATTGCTAGGTCTATCAATCAATAACTCAATTTTATCAAAAATGTAACTCAGTTCTTTTGTGACAAGTGCTGTCCAATTGAGCTTCTTTGGTGAGGAATGATGAAAAAAATAAAAGATCAGATGTATCTAAAAGGAGATGAGTCAAAGGCGTTGTTTTTTGTGTTTGTTTTTTGTTTTTTGTTTTCAAAACTTTGGAGGGCTCTAGCTCAGAGGAGAAACATTTGCAGCACATATTCATGTAGGAAAATAAAGCGTAAATAGGTATATGTTGACCCCAAAAATACACTCCATAAGTTTGGCACTTGAGTTTTGCAACACCCTATATTCTTGATATTTTGCTCCCCACCACCCTTCACAGAACACGACACATTGACCATGCAAATTTTTAAAATCACAGTTTGACTGTAGAGATATTTTCTTTTCCACCCCCTTTCAACGAAAAAGGGGAAAATGGATCGCCTGTCTTTGATATGTTCGTCGTATGCGCGTGCACAGATTGTTCGGCTTTACGACTGCCATTTTGGCTTTCTTTATAATGCGTTTTGTGGGTTTATTAATGGATTTTATGACTATTTGATGCCGCCAATGTAATTTTCAGGCAATTTTACGTAAAAATCAAAACTCTATAGCGCTGTAGCAAAAGTTTGCAACAAACCCATTGAAAGCTGAAAAGAGAAAATTATTTGATAAGGCTCGATCTTTTTATACCCACATAAAGTATAGACAATACCTAGATATTTCTAAATCCCTCCACCTTTTAAACGGCTTGTTCAGGCATCGAAAATGAGGTTGCGTTCTTTTGAAGTAAAAAAGTGTCATTTTCGGATGATTCTAATGATTCTAAATAATAAACAGTTTTTTTTTCTTCTTTTTTTCCGTTTTAGGTGCTGTCAGCACTTATTGCGATTGTCACGATGTAGATATGTAATATACATAAATGGAACACTTGCGAATTCATGAAAAAATAATCCTTTAAGAACTAACCATTTCAGGTGCCCTTTACACGTCAAGCATTCTAGGGGTATAGATTAGTAGAAGTGGAGGTTTAAGACGTTTATGGATTTTAATTCCCCCTCCCCCATTTATTTTGTTGAAAAGTATCGAAAGTTTACAGTTAAAACTAAGCCATAATTCATTATAACGCATTGTAATATTATTTTTTTCTGTTGCCGTCGGTCGATATCATTTTTCGTGTTGGAAAAGCAAAGTTCCATATGGACCTATAATTTCCAAAATTTGAAGAAGCTTCCAGTAAAAAATACTGTACACGCGAGAAACTTTTTAGGATAGGTAAATAAGTTATTCCAGAGTCAATTCCGTAGCCCCAGCGAGGAGGCTGTCCTGGGGTGGAAGACACGTGACAGCCCCTCTCACTTTTTAGATCTATTAATGCGAATTTTACCCCCCTCCCTTTGTTCTGGATTTTAAAAACCTTTTTTTCAACAAAACGCCCAAAATTTCCTAAAAAATCCCTTGATTGCATAGACGCTCATATAGGGGTTTTCAATTTGCCGATCCCCCAGAATTTCAAATGTTTCCAATGACCAAGACCTGTTTAGTGTGACGTCATGAAAAAAATTGGTTCCAAAAAAAGGCTCCGCCTCACTCGCGCTCTCGTGGGTTTTCCCATATGAAACACGATCCAAATTTTCAAATACAAGTGCTAGTAAACAACATGTTCTTTGCACCAGTTGTGTTTATCACACCATTGGGTTCCACCCTTATAAAAATTTCCGATTGTTTCAATGAATTTTCCGATAGGATATATATTCCCGCGCTTTTTTTCCCATAGAAATAATCGAAATGCCATAGAGACAATCGGAATTCGTGTAGATTCAAGCGCGCTGACTATAGCAACGATAGGTCTCATGATTGAAATAAGGCGAAATTATCTATGGTTCTATTCTTACAGTTTTTACAGCCACTTTTTTCTCAGTGATAAAATATGAGCCCGCTACCACAAACTTTTTGAAACATCGCGCATCACAATGCACAATCACAGTTATATCGAAGAAAGTCCTATGTTTTGTCCTTGTCACACACTCACAGTTTCTTATGAGCACAAAATTCTAGGATATAGGCTCATCAGCACCATCACGACATGTGTTATACCTCGAACAATAGCTTCGATACGAAGAGAAGTTGGATTGATTGAGTGTCATGGCGGTGATACTACCATAAGAGACCGTGAGTAAGACGGGGACAAAACGTAGAACATCTTTCGGTATAACTGTGATTGTAAATTCGCTTGTGATCTTTTAGGAATTATGTTAGAGTGAAAAGATACTTTAAAATACGTGGAATCTAATGGTGCAATAAAATTTGAGAAAACTGTTCTTTAACTAGCATGAATTTGCGTTCGAAAATTTGGATCTGATTTCTTATAGGTAAATCAACGAGAGTGAGAGATAGAGCATTTGTTTGGAACCAATTCTAATCGTGACGTCATCACTAAACAGGTCTACTTAAGGATATGAATGAGTCCCTCTCTTTTCTATACCCCTCCCGCTCTTTATCAATACCTCGCCGTCACTTCTTTTCGAAACCCTCGTCAAAGAGATTTTGACACATTTACAAGTCTTTACCCTGCGCGGCCCGATCGCTTAATGCACCGTGAAGAAATCTTGTGACCGATGGAGCCCAAAGGCGAGGGGCAAAGAGGGTTCCTGCGGGAGATGTTTCCACCCCCCTCCTGCCTTGGAATTTTGATTCATAGGTTGGCACAAATGACTTAGGTTGCTGGACCTGTATGGAATTCTCGTTCAAAGGAATTCGACTTTGACGCTTAGTAACTGATTGAAATTAACAGGAATACCAAAACTTTTACAATTTTAAGAAAATAGACGCCGAGACCTCCTGGATTGCAGCAATAAATTAACGATTAATGAAACCAGTTTTAAGAAAACACGTTTTTAATTTTTCAAACCTTTCCCGCCAAGGTTTTGCCATAAGCAAAGCATGCAACCTATATATTAGATATGAAAATGAAAACAAAAAGCGTACCGTATATATACGGCACGCTTAAAAAAAAAATCAAACCGATCGATCAACAATCGATTATTGCACCTTGCATAAACGCCATAAACAGGGTGTAACAAAACTCTCGAGCTAAACTTCGGGAGCATATTTTTGAGGCCAAAATAAGACTTTTTTTTTAACCTATGAACAAGGGTCCGAAAATGCCTTTCTTCGGAGCTACAGCCCTCCAGACTTTTAATTTTTTTTTTTTTTTTTTTTTTTTTTGGAATAGCGACCACAGTCATGAACCAAACGTCATGAAAATTATTTCAAACGTATTGAGTCGACTACTTAGCCCACAAACCACCTCATAAGTCGAATAATTGAAGAATGATCAGGAGGCACGAGGGCTTGATTCGAGCAAATAATAATCGTTGGTTGGAATAATAACACATCCGAGCCTTCGCTTCAATAATCATGAACAAACTATTGACTAATTGACTTTGAAACTTTAATGTATGTTAGTTTATGGCACCAGCAGAATACTTTGGTTTAAATTTGCAAGAATCATCATTTCTGGAACATCCTGTAGATGTATATAGTTATATAGCCCTGACCGATGACCCTGGACGAGACCGTGTCATGCATCTCATCGGCGGACGATCAGAATTACAATACAGCAGTATAATAAACATTGTACAAGTGAGATCTCGGCATTCTCATTTCTCAGCTCTTTTATCAGCCATCAGCTAGAAGAGTAGCGGCTCGTTAGTTGTCGACACCGACTCCTCACACCATTACCCATCACCCACCAACCACCAGCCACACTATCCATCCACAACACAACTCTAGCTATGGTCGGGCTGACCTGTCTCGTCTTTCAGAAGGCCGCGCGAAATAAATAAAAATCTAGTCACGCTGTGAAGATCATTGTCGCATTGAGGGACAAATTGCACCGCGGCTAAAGACTTCTGGGTCTAAAAAAAAGTTCCTACGGTGAACCATTTTCTCAAAATTAATCATAGTATAACCCAGGATGATGTACAATGAAAAAAAAAATTACCAGAAGCATGCCGATATGTGAACCGATGTAAGATATGGTACAATTATCAGAATTCTAGCGTTTGCACCATATAGTTCTTGACAATTTTAAGGAAATTCTGGTTCTATAACCATATTCAGGTACGAACGCCAGAATTTTCTGGTAGTACTTGACTTTCTGTGGTTTACATATCGTTGTGCTTCTGGTAATATTACTAGAATTTAGGAATTATTTTTGTCAGTGTATGGTTACCGTTTGGCGTGCGATTTTCAAGGAATCCCTAAATTCAACGGCGAATCCACCGATCGATTACAGATCAGAGTATTTTTATGGGATATAGTCACAGTATGCTTGTCCAACTGCTTAACTGAACTGTTTTATTGTGTTGAATCTTTTTAGCCATCTTTGGTGGATTCACCAATGTATCTAGGAATTCCATGAAAATCACACCAATTAGCAAGCCTGGAAAGATTGACACACCCGTAAAATCTAAATGAAGCAAGTTTTGAGACAATTGTGGACAGTCACTCGGTTGCGGATTTTGGTGATTCAATTTTTAGTTTAATATTTTTTCGTCTTTTGGTTTTCGTTTTTGTTTCTGCGTTTTGTTTTTATAGGTTATTTTTTCACCCAATCGATCAGGCATAATCTCAGTCTGAGACCATGTTTATATAAATGATTCTGCTAATTAGAGAGAGGTCTTAAGGAATCTCCCATGATACCTGCGTTGAAACGCCATAACGAACTTGACGTTTTAGCAGTTATGTGAGTATATTACTAAATTTTTTTCCTTCTTACTGCGATTTTCGTGATTTTTGCTGGTTTTTTAGATCAGATTGGACTGTTCATTTGCCCACAGCAAAAGTTTGCAAGAGCCCCATTGATCTGTTACGTGCGATGACGTTTCGGATCGTTTTTTTTTTTTTTGCAAATTTAAATATACATATATGTGTTAGAGTTTGAGTTTCAACGGCCAAAATCATCCAATGTCTACAATTGACTATTGTCTCGCTGTGATTCGAGGAATCACGATTGACTCAATATAGTCAATCTACAGACATCACAATGACAAGACGTTGAGAGGGAGAGAGTGACACGGTGAAAATATATGCATCAGTCGACAATACAAGCGCATCAAGAACTCTCTGACTCATTGTCAGACAGTAATCAATCGAACACGTATCGACTAGGAGATTGATGCACATCGAATCTTGTGAGTTTCATTCCACTGTTGTGATGCGTGGCCGCGGCTTCGTCTGTGTGAGAATGGTGAGTGTGAGTGTAAACACTGCGCAGCCTTTCATATATTTCGGCCAAGCCGCGGATATTACAGTCATTATCTCTTCATTTAATAGTGATCACCGGAGTTTGCATAGCTCTAAGTAATAAATCGATAAAATAAAGATTAGCGAGGATATCCTCGGGGAATTTTTCCAACGTTGCACGACGTACTTGGATCGTTTGACGCATAACATCCATATCGCTCTCTCTCTCTCTCTCTCCCTCTCTTTTCCTCTCTCTCTCTCTCTCTCCCCTCTCTCTCTCTCTGTTTCTCTCTCTGTTTCTCTCTCTGTTTCTCTCTCTCTCTCTCTCTCTCTCTCTCTCTCTCTCTCTCTCTCTCTCTCTCTCTCTCTCTCTCTCTCTCTCTCTCTCTCTCTCTCTCTCTCTCTTCTCTCTCTCTCTCTCTCTTTCTCTCCCAGAATGTCAAAGATGGGTCTGAGGGTCTCCCCCAAAATAATAGAGGGGGGTCAGGTGGTCTACCCCAGAATATTAGAGGGGGTCTGGTGGTTCCCCCCAGAATTTTAACGGGAGTCTGGGGGTCTCCCCTAGAATATTAAAGAGGGGTCTAGGGGTTTCTCTCAAATTAAGTTTAATGTGAGAAAGTGTTCTTGAGGTATTCCCTACAGTTGATTTTTGTATTGTTTTAACTTTTATTACTTCCTTCTAACTTTTTAACTAGCCACTGAAGATGATCTTAATGATCGAAAGGCCTTTAACGTTTTCATTTTAAATTATGTAAGCTCTAATTTAATTAATTATTAAAAGTTTGACTATTATTATGAATTCAGTTTCATTTTATTTCTCATTTTTTCTCTTAAACCAATTCATATTGTTCTTTGCAATGTTTCGATCAAAACAGGAAAAGTAATAAGACTGGCAACACACCGCGAGCTGATCAACATATAAAAGTCAGCCTTGAAGACGCTCGACTCGCCGCGAGACGCAAGACCGGAACCATGTTTCGGAGGTTATCAAAACTCTCACAGTCACACACACACTCCAGTATCCGGAAACACGCTAATGTTAAGTAAGTACATGTATACAGATAAAGACACACAAACAAACAAACAAACAAACAAACAAACGAAAACAAAGATGCTACGTTAGTAGAGGGAGGAAGGAAAATAATGGTTAAATCAAATATCCAGTTTTCCAGGAACGAAACGAGTATATAAAAATAAAATCGTCACTGACAGACGTATTTTCCTCACGAGATAAGCGTGGAGATTTCTGCTAACTCTCAGGCTGTGGTTTTGGATTTATTGTAGATTCTATTCTCTGAGCCACCGACGCCCCCCCCCCCCCGCGGGATGTTCCAGAGTGTGGTTTCCTCTTCTGTGAACCGACGCGACGCTTGCTACGTTCTTGACGACATGCTCGACACAATTTTTTTCAAAAGTGACTAGTGACGCTATCCATCGGATAAAAATCTGGAAAAGTTTCGCCTGAAGACATTAGGCGAATTTTCGCGATCGAATATCATAAACAATACCAATCTAACTACATATTCGAGGAAACTCAATTGTGTTTTTAGATGTGTTTTCGGGGCATCGATGGCATCAATTCAATTTCGAATTCACCTCCGGACTTGAATTCAAAATCGAATTGATGCCATCGATGACTGAAAACACCGAAACAGTTCGAAAAACACGATCCAGTATCGTAACATCCACTGTTATCATACGTAGGTTGGCAATGATTTTGTATGATTTCGTTGGATATATTCGTCGCGAAAATTCGCTTATTATATAGAAGAAGACTGGCCTCTGCTATCTCTTTGCACGGGGGAAACGTAAAGCCAATTATGGCACGCGCCACGCAGGCACGGGGTAATGGGCAGGGCACTTCCCCGCGCGGGGGTATGGACCAATTTAACATTAGCTCTTATGGAGCCTCGCTCTTCAAACCTATTTTAGTTCATTATTTTTGTGAATAACGGTATAGAGTCTCACATATGTTATACAGTATAGTATGATATACATTTAATCCGAAAATTGGGATCAATCTAAGGCGTCAGTTTTTTTTTTAAAAATCGGAGTTAATGATCGCTCGGTCATTGTTTACTTTAGCACCCATAACCTCTCTGGCGTCCTTTCAATCGTACATATCTAGCGGATAAATAGACTGAAACTTTCGTTTAAGTTCGTCAACTTCAACTTTGACAAATGCTGCATATCATATCAAAGTACTTTTGAAAACTAAAAATAATAAGCATTCTTTTGAAACAGTTTTATGTCTCGGCTCCATGAGCCGCAATATTAATTTGGTCCATACCCCCGAGCGGGGAAGCCCAGCCCATGACTGTAACCGGCTTCAATTCTCGCATCTAGGGACTAGTCTTCTTCTATAATGTCTTTGGGAATCACCCTATGTCTTCAAAGATTTCCACGGCGGAGGCCGGGAGGCGTTTGAAGATTAAAAGCTTCGGATTAGCTAAATTTGCCTAGCTATCGCGATGACGATTTTTATTATGTTTTAACGTTTTGCTTCGTAGAATAGGACTGTTGCACACTTTTATAATAAGCAATTTAATAGTCGATTCTGGTGTAAGAACCTCCAAAGATTACGATGGTAGCACCAAGTACTTTCCGAAATCCACTCCTAAACTCAAAAAATGCTTTTACTTGCACGAGCGTAATGATATGGCGTAGGACAGTAATCTAATAATACTGTGACTCCATCAAGAAGTGACCGCAGAAAGAGACGCTTTTCCTTTGACACCGGTGTCACCAGGTGTCACGGTACCATTAATCATGTGTGGATCACTACTCTGGTGTCTAATTACTCTGTGAATCGTCCTTGACAGCATAGAGAGAGTGACAAAATTGAGATAGGAATCTCCAATTAATTATTAGTGACAAACGCCGCCATTACGCTCGCGCATTTAAAAGCATTTTGTGAGTTTGAGGAGTGTACCTGTGAGTTTTTAGTACTACCATTTTTATTTTTGTGGATTTTTACAACTGAATCAATAATTAAATCTTTTACAGCAAAAGTGTACAACAGCGACATTGTAATTATGTTTGCCCGTTCGAAATTCGGTAATTTTAATTATGGTTTTGAATAAGTAAGTATGAAATGGTCGATTAAACGGAAAGTTCCAAATACTCCGATGGCAAGTTTCGGCGTTTGAGGTTTTCAGCAGCGATTGACCATCAAACGCCCACAAGCAGCGGTGATGCGCTTGGGGGGGGGGGGGGGGGGGGGGGGGCAAAATTATTCGGAGGTGAAAGTATTAGAAAAGGATGAAAAGAAAAATTGAAAAAAAGAAAACAAAAAACGAAATGGTTGAAAATACAGAGAGACGGAAAATGAATTATAATTGAGAGAAAGTGATATGCCAAAATAAAAAAGAAACAAATAAAACAAATAAAATCATCAGCGGAGAGTTGACGACTCATCATCATTCGCACGCATCAAGTTTTGACACATTTTATCACAAGATGAAGACGGGGGGGGGGGAGACCGAAATTTTTCAATTCTGTGACACACTTCATTTGACACACATTTATTGGATTCACTCGCAATCAGATCGGCAGTGCGGTGTGCATAAAAAAAAGAAAAAAGAAAGAAAGAAAAAAAAATGAATAACAAATAACGGTGACCTCCAGACAAGTCGAGGAAGTTTTGGTTTAACGCAAGCGATGCAGGAAACAAAAAAAATTAATAAAAACAGAGATCAGTGATATACCGGTTAGTGTAACAAGATCATGCTCGGGTATCCGGAAAATACGAGCAGTCAAAACAGCGTGAAATGTTCACTGTCATTAATATTATGTGCGGAAAGAAGAGAAATGAGTGAAAGCATAAAATTAAAAAAATTAACAGAAATATGGAACTTTTTTGCAGTGAAATCAATTGAAAACGTATTACTTTTCTCACAATGGGGCTCTTGCAAACTTATGAAACTATAAAAATACTGTAATTAGGTAGTGTAAGTTCCTTTCATTTAATACTTTAAAGAAAACGAAACAAACAAAATTTGCGCATCAGACCCATTGCATTTTGACGTAACATGAAACAACTCTATTATGGCATAATACGGCACACGGCATCACAGATGCGGGTGAGGAGAGAGAGAGAGAGAGAGAGAGAGAGAGAGAGAGAGAGAGAGAGAGAGAGAGAGAGAGAGAGAGAGAGAGAGAGAGAGAGGGAGGGAGGGAGAGAGTGCGAGCTAACACTTTCTTCCTGAATGAAGTATGAGTGGAAGGAGCGATAGTAATGTACTTGTACCAGTACTACTAACGTACTAATGTACTATGATGTGCGTGGACTAAATAGTTGTTTGCAGAGTAATTAATTGTATTTACCTGGAGTGAGAATCCAAAGTATCCGTTCTTCTTCTCCACGATTATGGTCCGACGCCTTCGATCCTCTTCCGGTTTAGTCACCGTTACCCTGTCTGACTTGACTCGCTCCAAAATTTGGTTCTAAAAACAAAACAAATCCCACATTTTTAACAAAGTATTCACCATACAAATATATATTTAATGTGTTATTAATTTAATTAAAAAATAGCACTATTACCACAGAATAATACAATCAGAACGGAAACTCTGTCCGATTTTGAAGCAAAGTCGTTTCGCGTCCGCCATGTTGGGATATAGGATGTTTACATCTGGATTCGCGCGCGAACAAAAAAATATAGGACATGATCCGCGAAATTTTCCTTCTGAAATGCCAAAAGAATAAAAGTGAGGCCGGAAACTTAAGATTTCTTTCCAGAATTTACAGAAATAAATGAGTTTCAACACAAATCACACTCGTCCGCCATGTTGGGATATAGGACCACAGCGTTGCCTATTGGTGCCATTAAATTCCGAACTTGCTTCCATTGGCTCTTATGGGAGTTTCCGTTCTGATTGTATTATTTTGTGCTATTACTATATGATATTATAAGTAAATAATAAGTTTTAATGCCTCGATCATTTCATTAATTTTCATTTTCATTTTCATTTTATTTGTATTTACAAATAAACTGTATAAGTAGAGAATATACCCCAAGAATACTTTTTCACATCAAACTTAGTCTGGGGAAGGCCCCCATGGCCCATACCCCCCTTCAATATTCTGGGGGAGACCTCCAGACTCCCGTTTAATATTATGGGGGAGACCCCCAGACCAGACCCGGCCCCCACTTACGGGGTTAATTTTACAGTTGGGTAGGTGCAGAATGTTCTTTGCGAATCTGAGCGTTGGTGTTTCATTGAACGCTTTAAAATCAAAAGTTTAAAGTCGGAAGCAAGTTTTTTTTTCTTTTTTTTAATTTGAAGGAATGAAAATTGAAAATTCGTCTTGGTGTATCTACACTTCTGAAAAGAGCTCTCGGGTTGGTTTACTCCCAGTAATTTACTCAGCGGGAGTTTTTAAAAAATAATCTCGTAGAAGGGAATGTACTCAATTTTTAGGGGATCGATACATTTTTTCTGATAGATAGAGATTACAATACAGTATAGTCACTGGCGCAACCAGGATATCTTCCATCTCTCTCATTTCCCATTTGAATGTATGAGTAGGAAAAGGACAAAAGGAGGGGGTTTTATCCCCTTGCCCATCCTTGTCTAACATACGTTTCTTAATGGAGAAAATAGAGAGATGAAGAAACTCTCGGTGCGCTACTGAGTATAGTATGTTCCGGTTGGGGCGCAGCCGCAACTTGGCGCGGAATTTGAAAATCAGTTGAAACATCAATTTTATTGAAAATAAAAATTAAAAAAAAAAAAACCATGAAAAAACCAAAGGTAAATTCGGGGCGTCCATCACTAAAAAGTGGATTTTGAAACTTTTCAATATGCTACCATCGTTTCAAAAGCTTAATTTATTTTACCGATAAGAATTACTACACTTCACTTGTTTACAGTAAACGTTTTCCAAAGCCCAATAATTGCGACATGAAAACAAGATTCAAAAAGTTGTCGTCGTAATTCAATTGATTCAATTATAGGTCAAAACCATCGAGGAGAAGTTCTAGGTCGATAATCATCGATGAAGCAAAAAAAGGTGAGGTAGGCTCCGTTCACAATAACAAACGAACGTTTTCAAGCAATTAAAAGCTAAACTCGCAATTAATCTTGGAAAAGGAAAAATTAATTGCTAGTGTGGAAATAAACGAGACAGAAGGCTTTCAAATTAAAGTATTTTTTGTTTTTCAATTCTATAGCGGGAAAAAAAACTCAGTCTTCATAAGTTTTCTTTCAAATTGCTAGCAACCAGTATAATAATTGCCTGAAAACGCTCCGAGTGGACGGGGCCAGAGGGCCTTATGGCATCGAGAATGAATTGACCAGGTTTGTAACGCGGACTTAAAGCCGGGAAAAAAAATGAGCAAGAAATATCAGAACGAATTAAGCGCGCATGGCTGAACAATGACTAAATTTCACGTATTCCTTATCTCTTTTTAATCGCAAGCACGAGACACGGATTCCACATTTTACCTACACCCATACTGAAATTGGCAAGCATTCGAATTGAAACAATTCTATCAATTTGATGAGCTCGGTACAGCGGATCCTAAAATAGATGAAAAGAAAAATACTAACATAGGAAATTCCCCCGTTCATTTGCTGCACGTGGGTCGTGGGGCCTTGGGCCTTGCGGGGGTGCTGTTCAATGGCTTACATTCATAAATGAATGGCTAATTTGAAAAAGGACACATCAACTATTGGTTTCTTATGCTGATGTGCCCTTCTTGAATTAAGCCCTTCGAACGTATAGATACTATTCATATATAGAGTAAAAACTAATGCATTAATGAGGCTCTTGCAGAATTGCACTGCAGGTGATTAAAGAGTTGATTCTAGCGTAGACAACTGTAAAAAAAAAAAAAAAAAAAAAAAAATTGTGAAAAAACTTTCTCATCAGGTGCTGTCGCTCCGAAAACTGATGAAAAAAAAAAACAAAAAACAAAACAAAAACAAACAAAAAACAAAAAAAACGAAAAAAAACCAAACAAAGATAAATAAATCGGATCAGGTGCTGTCGGATGATTTCAAAAGCTAGCAAATAAAAGGAAAGAGGAAAAAGTTTAAAAAGATAAATAAATTAGATCAGGTGCTGTCGGTTTGTTTTGAAAGTTCAAGATGCAAGTCAAAAATGAGCGACAGTCTGGGTGGACCAATAAACATTACGTTTGACACGTGGAAGATGATGTAGAAACGGAAAGGTAAGGTTTATTGGTCCCCCCAGACTGTCGCTCATCTTTGACTTGCATCTTGAACTATCAAAACAAACCGACAGCACCTGATCTAATTTATTTATCTTTTTAAACTTTTTCCTCTTTCCTTTTATTTGCTACCTTTTGAAATCATCCGACAGCACCTGATCCGATTTATTTATCTTTGTTTGGTTTTTTTTCGTTTTTTTTCGTTTTTTGTTTGTTTTTGTTTTGTTTTTTGTTTTTTTTTTCATCAGTTTTCGGAGCGACAGCACCTGATGAGAAAGTTTTTTCACAATTTTTTTTTTTTTTTTTTTTTTTTTTTTTTTTTTTTTTTAATCAATTTTAGGAGCGACAGCACCTAATGAGAAAGTTTTTTCAAAAGTTTTAGATTGTTTGTTTGTCTTGTTTTGTTTGTTTGTTTGTTGTTTGTTATGTTTTTTTATTTGTTTGTTTTCTATTTGTTTTGTTTGTTTCTCTTTCTTTGTTTGCGTTTTATTTGTTATGCTTGTATGTTTTTTTATTTATAGTTTGTTTGTTTGTTTATGGGTTTTCTTTGTTTGTTTTGTTTTCAATTTTCGGCGCGGCAGCATCTGATGGGAAATGATTTTTTCTCAATTTTGTTTTTAGTTTTGCTTCTTCGTTTGTTTGTTTGTTGGTTTGTTTGTTTGTTCGCTTTTCCAATTTCTTTTCCTATCATCTTGTTATGAACTTTTGGTTTTTACTTTCATTTTATTAATCTATTTGTCTAGTTTTGGAATTTAATTTCCATTTTTATTAATTTTTTAATCCTCTAATCAAATTAATTAATTATGGTATAGTGATGTTCGAGTCCGGAAAATTTTTCAAATAGTATCACGCCAGAAGATTCTCTGCAATGGAACCGAATTACTGGTTGCGAGAAACCATCAAATTTAGATACTGATTGATTCGGTTTCACATGTTGGAATGGTGAGGGATGCGCGGATTTGATGGGCCCACCTCAATCAGCCCGCTAGAAGTTGGAAGAAGGACGGAGAGTTGGAGAGTGAGCAAAGCGAGGAGTGAGGAAGGGGGAAGGATGGTCGGTGAGTCAGTGAGTCGAGGAGTGGGGATGGACAGTCGGGAGTGGGGAAGCCGTGCAACGCCGAGATCGCGTTGCACGGCAAACTCACCGAAGGACTGAACTCGACAAACTGATGAAACGTAAAAACTAAAACCTCAATAACTTTCAAATTTCTGGACCAAATCTTTCCAAATTTTTGGCAGTTCATCCTAAGGTAGTGACAAACGTTTCTGCAAAGTTTCGTGAAAATCGATTGATATTTACTACCACTTTTCGCGTGCACAAACTGAGAGCGTCGAGCGTCACATACACCCGTACGTACGGACAGCGACGATAGCATAAGGTGCTTTGCTACGCGACAGCACCTAAAAATGACGATGAGAATACTAACAAATCCAGAGCTGCCGATTTGCTTAGATTTAACGACATTTTTCAATTCACCGATGATTCCACCGGTTGAGAAAAATTCAGTGTATGACTGTAATGCACGAAAATACTCTGCTCTGCAATCTTTTCCCAATCAGTGGAAACGCGCACCGCGCCGTTAATTAATTAAAATATCCGCGCAAGTTTTCAAAGTTATCGACGACTCTACCGGTTGAGAAAAGATAAAAGACGCTAGTATTTTCGTGCATTACAGTCATTACACTAAACTAAACTCTGTACTCTTTTTTCAACCGGTGGAATCTTCGGTGAATTTCAAAATGCCATTAAATCTCCGCAAATCGGCAGCTCTGAAAAAAAATCACAAAATTTACTCTCTAAATCGGGGTTAATGGCGGAGCTATACGCAAGTATAAGTATAAGTATACGCAAGTATAAGGGGAGATTCTTATCTAGCTGCGCTGCTAAATGACACATCAAACTGCAATATAAGCTGTTCACGGACTGATAAGTCACCACTTGAAGTTCTAAAGGCCAGGCTGTAATCATTCCTCCTAGTGGTTTTTAAAACAGTTCCTTGAGTATAGGAGGGACTTCATCAATTATTCAAAACGCGCGGATTTTGAAGAGAAAAGTTAGAGGAGATCACGATCTATAGGCTGGCAGCCGGCCAACAAAGTAAGTTTGAGGAATTGTTTGCGAGGTAAGTACTAAGTACCCCGACGCTGAATACCTTCAAGCTTTCTCATCATGAAGAAGAAGAAGAAGAGGAAGAAGGAAAAAAACACACTACATGAATCATTAAGTACTGAAATTATTCATTCATTAACCATTTCATTTTAAATAATTCGTTTAGTCATTATATCTTCTTCATTTGATGGCAGTAGAAGATAATTTACTATCGTTCGTTTCAACTGTTTTCCCCTTATGGTGATTCTTCAACGTTTAGTGCCGATTTACCAGAGCGCTAATGTCAAATCTAACGTCGCGCTAATGTCGATTAATGTCAAATTACAGGCCGAAAGTAATTTAAATGTAAGAAAACGGAATGTCAGTTACTAGATAATCATCCGAAGAACGTCTCAGCAAAATATCTCGTCAATAACTTCAAAAATAAGGCTGAAAGTACCAACAAATAGAATCTCACAAATCAATTCTTGTGAGGTCGATTTGCGATATTCCATTTTTGTCTATTTATTTTTTTGGTTTAGCAGTCATGCGCCGCAACGGACTAATTTCACGATTTTTCGTGGCTCCGTAGCGCATTCAGTTTTGATTTTTTTTTTAAATAAAGGTCTGCTGCGTTTGCGTTGTAAAAGTAAATTTGACGAACTTTAATTTTGTACCAAGGTATTTTTTGCATTTGATCAATGGCGGCGCTCGATCGAAGTAAAATAAGCAAAAAAAAACCGTGATTTTGACCGTCGTTATGGAAAATGGCGGCCTTTCCACCCATGTGATTTGTACAAAAAGTTCAGATTTGGATTCAGCGACCAAAAATACATAGGAATCGACTCTCAGACATAATTCTCCAACACTTGCAAGCTAAAATCCCCGGTTGCCTGGACTATAAGGATTATTTAACCGCCCGACAAAAACACTTCATGGCAAACTTGTAACTTGTAACTTTCTTTGAGCATGTAGTAAACGTCATTTTATGTCATACCTTCATGACAGGATGGAAAAAAAAGAAGAAAAAAAGCTCGTGCAATTTCTCTATAAGAGGAATTAACTCATAAAAGAATTAGATGAACAACTAGCCAAGCAGATTCTCTCTTTACGGTCAATAGCGGTTTGTTTCGATTCGGTTCCGTTCGGTTTGGTTCGGTTTTTGCTGTTTCAACGTCTAACAGCGAGCGCGATGCGGATTGTTGAGGAAGGGAACAAGATATAATGGACCACGGTTACCATAATTGACCGT
>VMOF01000388.1:59057591-59292591 GCA_011764245.1 Trialeurodes vaporariorum | reverse complement strand
TCCAAACAAAATCTGATTCAATGTATTTGAACGATAATCACATTTTAGGCTCTTAAATCATACAATTAGTGCGACCTTTCTGCGATTAAGAAGGGGTCTGTTGCTTTTTTTTTGCCACAGCAATATGACACATTGATTCTAACGTGAAATTTTTGTGCAACCAACTCCGCATTTTGTGCAGCAAAACTTCAAGGTCCAGAAGCAAAATCAAAATGGCGGTTTGCCAATGAACGCAGAACCGGCATTTTGATTTTCATCCAAGGCCCTTAAATTTTGCTGCACAAAATTCGGCGGCAGCAGCTTAAAATTAGCACACAATTATGGCGTGGTCAGACATTAATCATTCAAAGTTTCGAATCCCTCGTTTCCATGGAACCGCCATTTTGATTTTGTTCCAAGACTTTAAAATTTTGCTCCGTAAAATTCGGCGTCGGCAGCACAAAATTGCACAAAATCAGCACAAAATTATGGCGTGATCGAAATTTAGAAAATTTGAAGCCGCGAAATTTACCGCTTCGACGGGACCGCCATTTTGATTTTTATCTAGGACCCTTAAATTTTACAGCACACAATTTGGCGTCAGCAGCACAAAACTAGCAAAAAATTATGGTGTAACTTCGAAGTCAATTTTCAAAAGTTGCGGTTTTGTAGAAATGGACGCCTTTATCAGCAGTATAACAAAGCGTTTTGTCCGAGCACAGAACGCCAGAGGTTCCGCTCATCGAGTGCATGACTGCACGCCGGCCGCGCCTAGAACACAAAACGGCCAGCGCTTGCGGCCGGCGCGACGCACTATGGTCTACGCGAGCCAGCTAGCTAGACAAAAGTCCCCTAATGCAGTTAAGGTGGTGAAAATTGGCAATTGGTTATTTTTCTGGTTTCTAAGCCATCAGTGCTGTAGAATATGAGATTTTCATTCCGTTCTCCTCCATTTTGACCGTCTTTTCGAAAAAATTGGGTATTCCATTTTTTCTAAAAAATAGAGCAATTTTTGAGGGTCCAGAAATTAATTTTGGGCAAATTTTTGGGAACTGTCGTATTTTTTTCCTTACAGCGCTTGTTTAGTAGAGCATATTGCACCCAAAGTTTATTAAATTTGATCCATTTAAAGGGGAGGAACGAATTTTGGAAAATGGGTGGATATGAACTTTGAACTTCGATATATCGAATACGACAAAAGATATCGAACTTTGGTTTGTGCCAAAATGCTTAGAATTTTATGCTCTTTCTAAATATGCAAAAAAACATGGGGTCCCTCTTTGAATTTAGCCCCCCCTGACCCCCTCTCACACCCCCTCAAATGAGAGGGGCGCCCAACATTGCCCAACAGATTAGCCCCCCTGAATGAAAAAGATTGGCGGAAACCGATTCTCAAGTATGACTCAGGAAAAAATGTTGAGGGAGGTAGTGCGTTACTTTTGCCCAATCTGCCCTCTGTATAAGATGCCAATATTTTAATGTGGAGGTTCAGCTTGTTGGTGGCAGTAGTGGGGCCCCGGGGTGTTCCCCACTCAATATTTTTCTTGATTCGGAAGTTTCAAGATCACTGAGAAGCTATGCAGTGTAAAATTTGACGATTCCCAAAAGGTTTTCACAGTTATTAGTTTTTTACAGTCTTGATGATAGAAGATTGCTCGTCCACGTCAACGGCAAAATCCCCCATTATCCGCTCAGTTTTCCAAGGGAAAAATTTCGTAACTTTTTTGGGCGACAAAAGGCGACATTGGCATATTGAAAAACGTGTTCCCAGAGGTCTTAGGAACATTTCCTTGCCACTCTAAACGTGGGCATCCGTGGGCGAAAAAACGTAGGTGACCTTAAAGCCTAAAATTCTCGTCAATTTTGAGTAAAATTGGTTCCAACCTTATACAGTCTCTAAAAACTCCAAAATATTGACTTAAATGAAATATATATAGATGAATGTATTCAGCTTATCATTAGGAAGAACCAACAAGTTCTAATTTTGAACAAAAAATAAAGTAACTTAGTAAAAATCGTACTTTTTGTCTGGGGATCGCAATGGCTAGAAACCAATAGCACCTAAAAGTATACAAACACAGCTTGCGCGCGTTGCTTTAAACGCATGTTGCAACCTTACCAAACATGATCGGTCGGAAAAATTTGAGATACAGATGCACTAAGATATGGGGAATCACGCTACGTTGTCAGATTTCCGTTTTTTCGACCTCCAAAAATCGACTTTTGTCTAGCTAGATACCTCTCGTAGACCATAGTGCGACGTACAGACAGTCGCACACAAGTCGCAACTATAAGCTATCCCTACACAAACACAAAAACAAACGCAAACACATCCATATCCCGTCCCTCCAAATCAGTGCAACGAAGGATTGCATAAGCTGATCGGTACAATGCACTTTCAAGCGCACTCATTGCTCCAGGTGTAATGTGCACTGTGCACTGAGCAAAGTCCAGCGCGTGTGCATTGGGCATGCGCGCGCGCAGTACAATATAAGGAGTCGCGAGCTACTAGCGGACACAGGTAATCGCCCTTCTCTCTTTCTCCCATTAGAACGCATGTGTTAGAAAAGGATAGAACATACGGCGAAAATCAAGTAACTGCCCATGATCTGTCCTTTTCTAACACACGCATTCTAACGCGGGGAAAGAGAGAGAAGGACAGATTCCTGGATCCGACGATGTCGCGAGCGTGAGCGCGCGTAGACACGGACGGACAAGGCAAAGGTATGAAAACAGTTACAATTGGCCCCCATCACGATCGGACATAACCAGTGATCAACCTGTGATCAACCGATTGTGGACTAAGAGGCCAAGTAGGTATCGATCCTTAGCGCGAACGCCATATGGTTGCGCTTGCTTGACTGCTGAATGCTGCTACAGTAGCTGCTAGTCCAAGTCCAGTCGCACCATGGTCTCATATCGAAAAAAAGTGGCCATAATAAAAAAAAAAGAACAAAAAGACATGAAAAACTATCGTTTTTGCGGCCATTTAAGTTTAATTTTTAAAACTTTCCAGCAACATATCTAGGTTTAAAATACTTGTTAAATGTGCTCTTTGTGATTAGAATTTGGCTTGAAAGTTTATAAAACATAAATAGTTAAGAAATTAACTTTCTAAATTTTGGTAATTTTTTTACGATCTCAGACCACTGTGAGTCGGTGTGCTGCTGATTGGTGACCGGTATCGATAATAAGTCTAATCGTTATGGTGTATACTGTATAGGTACCGGTCCCTCCCCGTCCGCCTCACTATACCTAGTCTGAAATCGAAAGAAAAAGTGACATAAAAAATCATCGAGAAAAAAATATTACAAAAATCATGATTTTTGACCTTTTAAGCTTTATTTAAGGTGATTCCAGGCGAAACTTTACCAGATTTCAATTCGATGGATAGCGGCACAAGTCAATTTCGGGAAAAGTCGTGCTTTTGGCATTTGAGTTTAAAAACAAAGGAAAAATGCAAAACCTAAGGACGTCGGCACCCGCGTAATTTTTATGGATTTTTTGAGCCCAAAACTACCAAAATTGGTTGAGAATTAAAGCCGCAATTTAAGAAAGTCATTTCGCCGTAAGCTTGGTGAGTGCGAGTGATAATAATATGTATATCTGCCTCACTTACACTCATTGAGGCTTATGGGAATATTCGTATTTCTTAAAGTCTCGCTTTATTTTTGAGTGTTTCAGCTTGAAATTTTCAGAGCATCTTCCTTAAGTGTAGGCTCGCTGGTTTGCCGAAGTTCTTCAAATTCGTAATTTTTGCGTAGATTTATCGATTTCAGCCAAAAACTGCCACGATGTGGTGTTCAGGGTTCGAACTAATCGACCCTAGAATCACCTTAGAATTTTTCAGGGACATTTCCAGGTTCAAATTACTTGTTGAAAGTGTTTTCTATGATTAAAGTGTTTAAAGTGATTAAAGTGTATTCTATGTTTGTCTTGTAAGTTTCTACACTGAGAGAAATCACTTCTTTAAAAACAAGGAGACACGTTTACTTGTGACAGTTTCCCTTGCGCGAAGTAAGTTCTGATTGCATGAAGGAGAATCACTGTCACAACAAGGAATCTTTTATTTGTAGCAGCAGACATTTTCCTTGGGTTAAAGGAATTGCCCCTTTGTCAATTTTTCACTGTGCAGTTTCTTCAACACAAACGAAATACACCTTGGATTAAAAAAAGCAATCTCTCAGTGTAAGATGATAAATTGATGAGAAATTTACTACCTCATTTTTGGCCACTTTTTAGCGATCCCAGGCCATAGTGCGCCTATCCACTACGCTGCGGTTGATTGTGTCTGAAATCGTCGGTAGCGGATCTTACTCAGTGTGACAGTGCAGTGGGAGTGGGATGAAATCATGACCTTGACAACAGCTGACTCTTTTGAGGTGTCAAGTGTCAACTGAGAGTCGCCGGTCGAGGCATGAGTCGGTGTTAAATCCGCTTTTGGACGGGGCTCTGGCTCTTGCCTCTTGCAAACTTTTAATGCGTGAGAACACGGAAAAAAACCAAAGTGAAAATAACCATACGGATACCTAATTTTGGCACCTGCTAGATGTTATGGTAATGTTAACCAGAAGTACACTATGTTTTGACTGGGTACTAGGTGATGTTTCCTGATTGCATGTCGAATTTACTCAAAGTATCGGTAAATGTACCATACTTCTGGTCAAGTTTACCATTACATCGAGCAGGTGCCAAAATCAGGTATCCGTATGGTTATTTTCACTAATCTTTTTTTTCCGTGAATGGAACATCTACTTTAGTGTAAAAAACTCTTTGAGTCCTTACACACAAACTACCAAAAGAGTTGCTCCATTTCTGATTATAGCTCTGTGGAATAACCATAGGCGGACCGTGACCAAAAAAAGTGGGGGAGGGGCAAAAAATGAATCGCCCAGTTTGGTCCTAAAAACGTCCTAAAAACTGCCTAATATTATCCGAGTGTCGTTTCGGTTTTGAAGTGAACGTCCTAGTGTCGGCCTGCAGTGCAGTTTGAAGAAGGCAGATGTCCGTTTCTCGTGTATTTTTCGGAAACAATGCAGACCTTAGCCGAAATGTACATGCGTTAGACTCAAGGTTTTTCCCCACGACGTTTTTCGGCTTCGAGAAATAATCTTAAACATAATAGGGACGTTTTTCGGTCAATTTCATTTTTTGCCGGGGGGGGGGGGCTAAAAAGTGATGACCTATTTTTCTTTTGTTTTGTTTCTCAAGTCTCAAAGTGATGACCTTTCCCCGATTTTTAGCCCCTCCGCCCAAAAAAAGTGGGGAGGGCTGTAGCCCCCCCCCCCTAACCCCTGATACGGTCCGCCTACATGGCAATGATCGTATGCAGATGAAGCGCTGATTAACAGTCGAATCGATTATTTTACATTGAATCAAATGGAGGTCAAACATTGCACCAAATTGCACGAGCCGCCACTGGAATTCAGATCATTGCATTGGAGAGCGAGGCATGCACTCACACAAGCACTATTTAAGGACAGAACATCAAAATGAAAGTAGCCCGGTACGGGCGGAATCAGGCAAACTAACTCCCCTGTGCATGACCAGTACAAACGCTGTTGGCTTCGATACGCGATGCGTTTATACGATGAAAAATTCTATACGTGATCAGAAGTACGAAGACGGGGAAATAATAATTTATTATTGCTTCTGTTTTTTATTGCATTAAGAGGAAGAGTGCAGATGCCATTATGTCGAACACCTCTCTGACGAGTTCGAATTTCGTAGCAATTTGCGGTATGCATGAACTTTCGTGTGCTTTCTAATTCAACGAGACACTTGCTGTTTTTATCGATGTCTATCAAAAATACTCCACTTACGATTAGATACAGCAAGTAACTGTTACTTTCACCGTTTCTCTCTCATTTACTCACCACAAGACCACCAAGATGTCCGATTTACGTGAATTTCGTGGAATTTCAAAACTTTTGTACTTTTGTTTAAAACTTATTTCAAAATGCTTCGTCACAACTTTTTTTTTTTTTTTTTTTTTTAATTTTAAAAGGTTAAAAAATGAGGCAAACAAACCATTCATCATAGTTTTCATAATGGCTATGCTTCCATATAGGTCTTTCAAAATCACGTCCCATTGATCCTTTCTAATGGTAGATCTCGTTGGTTAAATGATAAGGCTAATCTAACCTAACGTGGATCGTACTATGAAACGCAAATAGTTTTGGTTTTGGCAGTTAACCCTTTAAGGACCAAGTCCGAGTATACTCGTTTTTTCTCATAGTCTATTTCACATTGTTTCAGTCTCATGATTCAGAATAAACGCGCTTCTCGACGTGGTACAAGATGAGATTTAGTATGGCGCCTTCAATTCCTAATATAGGCAATTCCAACTCCCCCGAGTACGAACAGTTAACTACCTTCCCCATATAAACGGAAAAGTGAACTAGTCCGGTCTTTAGAGGGTTAAGAACTAGAGAGAAGAGACGAATCCTCGTGTATTCAAAGCAACGAGCTATAGCGATAGAAAGGATTTGTGGGACATTATATAGAAACTTCAAGGAGGCAGTCAGGATCGAAAACTCTTAAGGACATTTTACACTGGCACGGTTTGTTTGCTTCATATTTTGTAACCTTAAACGGAAAGTTGTGACAAATTCACTATGAATTGGTTTAAAACGAAAGTGCAAGTGTTTAAAAGTGGCTATCTGGACACAGACATCGATATAATAACTGTTACTTTTGGAAGGATTTGTGCGATGAAGAAATTGAAAAAGAACATATACAAGCAAACTTTTCTCACCTGGATAGTTATATTAGAATTCTGTGTCCAGATAGCCACTCTGAAATACTTGCTTAAAATCAATTACCTTTAGATTAATTACAAGTTTTGATTTAAAGGTTAAAAAATATGAGACAAACAAACTGAGATTCAGATCGCCCATGCTGTCATATACCTTGGGACAGGACTTACAAAATGTATCAGCCTCTCTGCTGCTTTACTTCGTTGATTCAAAGCAACCTCCTGCGCTCCGCATACATTTTTGACAGTCAAAACTTTTGCGTTTGCTATAGTACATCTCAAAAATGCACATGTTACAATAACTTCATTCAATGGATTCTTCCCGAAAAGAAAGGATAGAGTGAGGAATAATTTTAGTCGGCTTACATTTGTTTTACTCCTTACTTGCCAAAAACCCATTTTTTTTTTTTTTTTTTTTTTTTTGGCATGCGTTCATTACGCACAATCAAATATCACAATGAAATTAGCGATAGTCAAAAAAAGGGGGGGACATTGCTGAACTATTAACTTAATTGTAAGTAAGAACGAGGAATGGATAAAATAGTAAAAATTAAACGACAGTTCGTACAGAGTAACGTGAAAAGGCGTCCTTGTGAAGGCAAACCAGTTTCAGGCTACTCAGTAAACATAAAATTGATTCTTCAAATCTTTCCCCAATGTCCTTTCACCTCATTACCATCTTTTACGCTTTTCTTTTCTCCTATTTGTTATGCAGTCCGGTTTTAGAGCTGTAACTCGACTGGTTTACATCGGAATAATGAGACATAAAATTTCCTTCATTAGCGTCCGGCGTCCTCGCAAAAACAAGTTCGCAAAGATGAGATGATCTCTTGAGATGGGATTTGAAAACTGACTTTGATCTCTACGTCACGCCGCACAATGGATTTGAAACATACATACAATTTGGCAACGTTGTATTTTGCCTATTTAAATCTATGTAAAAGGTCGAATTCGAGGGTATTCACCGAACACCCAATTATTCGATATTTTTAATGGGTTTAAATGGAGAAAGTACAACGTTGCCAAACTGCAAGCTACGCCACTGATACAATTTCCCAACATACATTTGTTTAGAGTGGCAGTCTCAGAAAGAATATGTAATAGAGACCACGCAGTAGCCGTGGCTTTTTTTTCGGAGCTCAACAGGAATTAACACAAGGAGCAAGACGAAGCACCATCCAACATAGACCATACGTTGACTGATGCAATTTCGGTGCTTCCATCTCAACAGACAAAAACCTCAACGACGTTTCTCATCAGTCAAACGTATGGTCCATGTTTGCGGTGTTCTGTTGAGACCCCGAAAAAAAAAATTGCCACCGCGCGCAAACCATACCAGAGTTGGGCAAATGGGGGTGGTAATCGATTACACGATTACCGAGTAATCGTAATCGTCATTTTTTCGGAGGGTGATTATAGAGTAATCAGGGCTGATTTTTTGCAAGCCACCCTTAATCGAAAAGACCCTAAAGTTTACTATTTATCTGTGAAAAATACATTTGATTGTCATCCAAATGTTTGATTGATTATACTCCTATTTGCCCAACTCTGGCGCAAACATGGGCAAGATAGATAGTGCGTGGTCTCAATTATATTTTGTCTCCGGTGGCAGTTTGATGGATAACTCGTGTAACCAGTGAAAAATCACACTGGATCAGAACATGTTCAAGCCTCTGTTCGTTGCATCAAAATACAAGGGAATAAATGGACAAAATTACACCTCAAACCTAACCTAAAAATCCTCCATGGTGGTTACGCAGGTTACCCATTAGACAGCCACTCTAGATACATGTACTGCTCGTTGGAATTTCCCGCATACATAATTATGAAGACAAATCAAGATAGTGAACAAATGAACAATACACAGAAAGATAACTTAAACATTTGTTAAGTCATTTAAGAGCTTAAAATGAGTCAAGTAACATGATCTCTGCAAGAAAATATATCTACACCAGAATGTATTTAAAGCAAAAAATGACAACTTTTCAAGTCCAGAAAACCCAACGAGCTATACATTTATCTAGAGTGGCATAGTCTGATGGGTAACCCGCGTACCAACCATGGATGATTTTTAATCGAGTAATTGTGTCCATGTATTCCCATGTATTTTGGTGCGGCGACGATGGCGTACGTGGAATCGAAACATGTTCCAGCCTCTGTTCGTTGCATCGAAATACAAGGGAATAAATGGAAAAAAATTATTCTTAAACCTAACCTAAAAATCCCACATGGTGGTTAGGTTACGCAGGGTACCTGGTTACCCATTAAACTGCCATGCTAGATAAATGTATAGCTCGTTGAGGAAACCCCATAAATCGATTCAATGTGCGCCACCAGTCGGTCGTCCAACTTAAAACTTTTCTTTGGCAACTGAAGCTGTTTAAGAGATTCCTACAATGCTGCATGCTGTCTTATTGTCAGAGAGCAACGAAACGAGAATATACAGGGTAGTCCATGGGCGCCCACAGAAAATTTGCCGGGAGGGGACAACAATTTTTGAACCTCCAATGACAGGTCTAGAGGACAGCACCCAGTGAGAGGCATGTCTAGGGGACCCTCTCTTTCCCCAAAACAAAATGAAAAAAAAAGAAGAAGAAAAAAAAAATCTTCCAAATAGTAAGTACAATTGTAGATGCAACAATCAATAATAATAATAATTTTGACGAGTTTGATATGATGAATAAAACAGCAACAAAACTATGATAGTGATAGTAAAAAAAATTGTAACTATAATACTAAGTATATTACTGGCAAAAAATTAATAGAATTTTTAAGTAAACTAAGAATAAAGTTCGTCAACTATATGACTCCTTTTATCAATATTTCATCTCATTTTTCCCTTTTATTTTCTATCTTGTAGTTTTGATTGTTCTGAATTCCTTGGGGGGGGGGGGGGGTCAGACTTTGAAATGTAACCGTTTTGCAGAATAAAACTATAAATATATTTGAGCTCTTTTAGAGAAGATTTCTTTTTTCTTGTTCGGTACACCCCTTTGACTAAAACCTGCTCCGAACGGGATAATTTACGAAGAGAATAGAGCAATTTCCACCGATTTTGAGCCCATTGATATTCTAAAAATTAGGAACGAAACGAACGCTACAAAAAGTCGCACAGTGGCGGCTCGTGCTGGTTTGCAACGGTGTTTTTTATAACTGAACAGACACAAAAGAATCGATTTCTCGGGGATTCAGTGACCCCTGAAGATCGATTATTTTACGAAGGTTTTAATGAAGAGAATCCATAGTTGCTCCATCCCACGAACCACCATTGAAATCCAGTGGCGTAGCGTGCAACTTGGCAACGTTGTAATGTGTCCATTTAAATCCATTAAAAAGATCGAACTGTTGGGTGTTCGGTAAACTCCTTCGCATTCGACCTTTTACAAGGGTTTAAATGGATACATTACAACAGAATGGCCAGTCGCTTCCGACTTCCGATCGACTGTTAGAGGGGGAGGGGAGGGTAAAGCAATAGTCATGCGGCGAGCTCTGAGTTGCATTGTTGGCGTTAATTGAACATTCTTTTGCGCCCGATCAGCGCGAGCGATCACAAAGCATCGATCCATTCAATTTTTTTTTACGAGATTTGATTATTTTACACAGTCATTCAAATTTCAAAGCCTACACTTTAAGCTTATTTATTGTATTATCAGTTTTGCTAACGAATATTTAACCCTTTCACGGGAAGTGGTACACATGTGCACCATTTTTTGTGACATGGAATTCAATGGAATTTAAATCGACATTTTGCAAAAAAATTTAGTGACCCATCAAAATTCGTAGATAATTGTCCTCTTTCGAACAGTCTAAAAAAATCTCAAAAAAAGGCGAATCTCAAAATGCGTGAAAGAAAGGGTTTTAAGAAACATCTCGGCAATAATTTTTCGCGAGCACACTTTCAAAATCATTCAAAAATAAAAAGAAAAACAAACATTTTCATCACAAATGAAAAACATTTTTTTTTAACTTATTTTTAAAAAAAAAAAAAAAAAAAATTGTCTACAGATAACATAAATCGGTGATATTTCCGGAAATATTTTTCAGTCACGCGCAGTTTGAAGATTAAAACTGGGTGAAGACAATATCTACTATGGTGATGACGATGAAATGGCGGTTCTTAATAATTATTTCAACATGTCATACGAAACTGTCTAATTAAATATTTAATTTCGTTTAACCTATACTACGCGTTGATTTATGAGCTCTAACATCTAGTAATGTCAACGCCAGCTGAACGAAAAAAATAATAATACAAACCTGGTATTATGACTATCGCTTCTTTTTCAGTGCAGGTATAATGAGATAATACTGTCTAATTTTTCACTTTTTCTACAGAATACCTGCGTATTTTCGCCATTTAGCCTGATTCTGACAGTAAATATTGTGATTCGTAAGTGTATACTCATCGTCATTGGTTTTTATGCAAAAATCAACTCTTCAATCCTCTCTACACGAATTTGCGATAAATTCAGTAATAATGTTAATCCCTTTCGATGAGAGATCTGAAAACTTGATGGCAGGTGGATGAATGAACTTGAAAAAAAAGTCAGAGTCCCAATACGGAGGAAAAAGTTACTCACCCCACAGTCTACAGAAATAAAAAGAAATAATTTATATGACGGTTCTCACCTGCGAACAGAAAAACAGAACAAAATTAGTTGAATTGAAATTAGCACGAAGCTTAATAACACTGAAAGAAAATATAGTTCACGATGAGTCATTTATGTATGTACATATACTTTATGCCAGTAGCGCAACGAGAGTTTCTTCATCTTTCTGTTTTCTCCATTAAGGAACGTATGTTAGACAAGGATGGACAATGGGATAAAACCCCCTCTTTCTGTCCTTTTCCTACTTATACATTCAAATGGGAAATGAGAGAGAAGGAAGAGACCCTGGTTGCGCCAGTGCTTCATGCTCATTGCTCAAAAATTGTAGCCAAGAAGTCCTTACCACACCCAAGTAAAAGCTTGCAAGAGCCCCATTTCGCGGCAACTCAAAGTAAAAGAGTGCAAAAGCTCGAGTTCTGGTATAGTATGTGTGAAAATTCATTCACACCAGCGCAAAATTATTTCTTTACACGAATCGCTTTCTCCGAGGCGTTTTGACGCGAGGAATCGGTTTGAGAGTTTTAAAGTTTTAGCAGGGAGACATCTAGAATGAAAATAAAATAATATTTTTAGCAGCAACGTTATTAAAGGTTTGACGTCAAAAATGTCTGGTAATTTTCGAATATTTGAAAATATGACGGATGATCCCGATCACCACGCCTTGTTTCAGGCTACTTTGAAGATCCTTCAAAGCCTTCGAAATTACAAGAAATTTCATCAATGCAAAAGAAATGTTGGTTTTGTTCAATATAGTTTGATTCATATCAGCAAATTATTAGACTAAAAATTAAGTCTTAGCTTTAAAGGGATTTTTTTTTGCGATATGGATCTGAATCTCCCCTCCCAAGTGAAAGTGTTTTTTGTTGTTTTTTTTTTTTTTGCACCATTCATCCCACAGCAGCATCGACCGTTGTGAATGACATAGATTCGCATCCATCCCCCCTCTTATATTGCAATTTTATCGCCTGCATCTAGCTCTATATCTGTAAATCAATCATACAGAGCTGCGCTGATTCGTTACCAATGAAAGCAAATCGTTATCCAAACTGAGATAGGGAAGGAGAATAATTGATTCAGCTTTAAAGCGAACAGTGCTTGGAGAGAAAACGTGAGTAGACAGTTTTTTATTTTTATTTTTTTTCAATTGAATACTGTTTCTACTTCAATTTATGCACGAGAAAAAAAAAAAAAAAAAAAAAAAAGTTGACATGAAAGTGAAGCGCATATACCTTCAAAAACATCACCCAAAATTGCCGAAATGATTGGATGCATCAACACAAACGCTTGACCATGATGGAAAATGTTCACTATTAACCCTTTATGGACCAAGCCCGAGTTTACTCGTTTTTCTCTTCTTGTGTATTTCACATTGCTTCGCAGTATGATGATTCAGAATAAACGCGATTTTGGATGTAGATACTTACAAGATAAGGTTTTGTTCGAGCGCCTTCAATTCATCGTATAGGCAATTCCAACTCTCCCGAGTACGAACATTTAACTACCCTCCCTATATTAACGGAAGAGTGGCGATGGCATTCTTTTGATCAAAACTGGTCTGTAAAGGGTTAATAATAGAGCATATTGAGCGGTGAAAAACAGGGGGTAATCTAAACGCTCACTTCCATGGTATTGGTGTCCTCTTGACAGTAGATGACCGTTGGGGTTCCGACACATCTATTACGCAATGGGGCGGTAATTAACCACTAAGAAACCGGAAATATTCTTATTGTTTGGTGAAATTTTCATTTTAGGTTTTTGGCCAGGTTTTTGGGGGCAAATACTCCTACGTGGGACAGTCGACATATCTTGAAAAATGACAGCTCGTGCACTTCTTCGAGCTATGGTCAACAAATACAATCGTATTCATGCATTTAGGACCATTCTACAACTGGTTAAGAACTCGTTGTTGCAACATTGCACGACATGATGGAAATATAATGGTGGGCGCATCCCGCGATTTTGTACCACAATGACTGGCGGATGACGTAGTACCTGGCGGTGCGCGGGGTATGCGGGGGCATAAACAAAGTTTGAGGTTATGTTCATGTCTCGCTTTCGATGATTGTGCGGTATTGCAGATTTGTCGTTGGTACTAACAAAATATTCAAGATCAAGCTCTTTTTCTGACTCCTCGTTCAAAAATACATTAATCGCCGCCTCAAAATAGTCGCGGTACACCTGATTTGGTTGCGGTACGTTCTGGGGTACATTTTCAAACGCCGCGCTCAATTTGTACCACGATGATGCACAAAATGGCGGCCAAAAATGGGATGCGCCCACCATTATATTTCTATCATGATTGCACGAACCGCCACTGGTGGTGAGGGAGCGAGGGGGTATGAAGTTATGAACTAACTCAACATTGAGCGTGAGAGAGCTAGAGTCGTGATTTTTTTTTTTTTTTTTTTTTTTTTTTTTTTTTTTTTTTTTTTAACAAATAAACTATCAAATCTTTTAAGAAAAATCTGAGTAACAATTTTTCGTACAGATACAATTTAAAACCATAAAAAAAAAAAAAACAAAACAAAACAAAACAAAACAAAAACAAAAAAATTTCCGTAATGACTGAAAAACGTTTTTTTTACAGGTTCTTAATAATACCTCGATTCCATTATAATCGATAATATTTCCGAAGATATTTCAGCAATGGTTTGAAGTTCACAGCTGGGATGATAGCGACGAAATGACGGTTCTTATTGTTAGCACTTATTTGTCATATCGTACGCAAAAGTTTAATCAAATATTTACTTTCGTTCCCCCTACTATATACGCTTTGATTTATGATCTCCAAAAACCAACGATGCCAAAGCTCTAGCTGAACGAAAAACCAATTGGTATCCATCCATTGGTATCAAATCAATCCATTGGAATCAATTTGAAAGGCGGTGCTTTGAAAGTCATTCGCAACACTTGGCCAAACAGTGACAATGCTTGTTCACAATTGATATGCACGCTTCGGTGAGAATCGAATCGCTTAACAACGAATCACGATGTTCAACCTTAAATTCCACTATTTCATATCACCCCGATTTCCTGAAATGAAAATTCCAGTTTCGACTAACGCATAGTTCATTACTCAGCTCATACGTGTGGAGTATAGTTCTTTCATTACAGTGCTTCTAATAAAAGGAAATTTGGAAAGACAGATGAACGCTTCGCGCAAGATTAATTTTTAAGGTAAATATTTTGAAGTGACAAGAATAATATGATTATTTTTAAATAGAGCTAAATGATAGACATGCTAATTCTATTTAAAAAATCGATCAGTTTTAATTAGATTTTTTGTAATTCTCATTTTTGGATAGCAGATGAAATAAAATGAATTGGCCCGAAACGTTCCAAATTTTATAATTTGTTCCAGCCTTTACCCGGCCCAATATAAGTTGTTTTTATATAATTATTGTTGGCTAACCTAAAATTATTACATGTTTATTTCAGCAGAGTATACATATACTATACATATACTATATCGACTCTATTTTGCACAAAAATAAAAGTAAAAAAAAAGTACTACATCACTTCTGCAGCTATGGAGTTTAGTTAATGTTACTGTATTTACAAATGTATACACGAAAAAAAAAAAAAAAAAAATATCAAAAATAAAGCGAAATCCCTATTTTTAGATTATCCTTGGTTGCTTCTTCCAGGATAGCTCACAGGTTTGAAAGGGACAAAATGGAGCAAAACTTCATAACCTTGACGATACTTTTAATCTGTTTCTTCGCCGCATCCCCTTTGGCTGAAGCATGGAAGGCGACGCTGTTCTCGGACCCGCAGTTCGAAGGGCCCAGCGTGCCATTTGAAGGAAAAGATAATGAAAATGATTGCAAGTAGGTATCATTAAGGTGATTTCAGGCGAAACTTTTCCAGATTTCAAGCGCCACACAAGATTGATAGCGCCACTGGTCGTTTATAAGAACAAACGGGTTTTAGGCATTTTACATTGAAGACGGGGGGGGGGGGGGGTGCAAAATCCAAGAATGTCAGCACCGGTGTAATTTTTTTATGAATTTTTTGAGCCCAAAACGAGCAAAACTGCAAAATTGATTGAGAATTAGAGCCGTAAATTATGAAATACATTTCGCCGCATAAGCTCATTGAGTGCGAGTGATGAATGATGATACAATTTGATACACGATTGATTTGATTTGATACTTCACTCGCACTCGTTGAGGCTTATGGGAATTTTCGTATCTCATAATTTCCTGTTTTATTTTTGGGTGTTTCAGCCTGATAGTTAGATAGATAGATAAATAAATATAGAAATAAATAAATAAATAAATAAATAAATAAATAAATAAATAAATAAATAAACGAATGTATAAATGGATGAAATAATCAATAAAACTGTGGATTTTAGCCGTTCAAATTGATAAACATAGAGATCTTGAGAGTGGCATGAGTGGTGAAGACGCGGTTGTAGAGATGACTGTCGTCCAAAGAAAAAGTTCGAAGAGCGTTCAAAACTGTCTCTCTCTCACTCTCACTCTCACGTGACGTGTCGTGATACCTCTAAAATCTTGCGCGGATATTTGTTTGTGAAATTGTTTAACGAAAATGAAGTTTTCGACTTATTTAGATGAAATTTAGAGAGGAAAATACCGTGAAACAAGTCCTATAATACGGAATTCAACATTGGAACGAGAAAGAAATACACGAGGGCAGTATGGCGGCGCGTGCAATCTGATAACGTTGCATTTCGTCCATTTAAACTAATGAAGACTATCGATTACCTAATATTTCAACCTTTTTTAGGACTTGAAATGAACTGTATAAAAAAAAAAAAAAAAAAAAAAAAAAATACGTTGCATTATAAATTCAACGTATTACTACATAGATTACACGCGCCGCCACTGCGCACATAGGGCCACGAGAGAGTGAGAGTGAGATATAGCTTGAAACGTGATGCGAGTATATAGCCTCAACCGATGAGTGCATCGTTGACTAACCGTTGACTTTATAACGCCGCACTAAATGCGTCCATACTATCAAGAATTTCTGAGACCTTTCGGCTCCATTGAAAAACATCCGTTCTCGCGGAGAAAAAGATATGAATTTGAGCCTATGCGTTCAATAAATTATGAACCCACTTGGGAGTTCGACTTGTGGCCCACATCGGCCACATTTTTAATTTTAGCAGGGATAAATGATGCGGCTTGACGGTCCCCCGAAAGATGTTGGATGGTGATCTTTTGCGTGAGGTTCTAACCCCCCGAAAGTGCTCACCGATCATCTGCGTTCAACACCACGAGGCCGTAAAATTATTTGGTCCTGGATCTGACTTTTGGTATGGTAGGCCGCGAGACCTATAAAAAGGGCGAAATTTCGTTGCGATTCCAGTGCTGCTGATTTACGTATAATTAATGACATTTTTAAATTCACCGATGATTTCACCGGTAGAGAAAATATTACAGAGTTCAGTTCAGTGTATGAATGTGCTGCACGAAAATGCTCTGATCTGTAATCTTTTCTCAACCAGGGGAGTCGTCGATGACTTTAAAAAACTTCCGGATATTTTGATAATTTCACGGTGATTACACCGATTGAGAAAATATTACAGATCTGCGTATTTTCGTGCAGTACACAGTTTTACACATAACTGAAATAAGTAATCTTTTCTCAACCGGTTTGAATCATCGGTGAATGGAAAAATGTCATTCGCCTGCACCTTCACCTATACACACCGACACCAATGGTTTCTGCTCTTTGAACAGAGGACGACATATATACACACACACACACAGAGTATTCTAACTACATATACGTGTACATTTATTCCTAGTCTTCACCCGTTTTGTTGCATTTTCATAAAATCATCTCAATTTTCAGGAACGTTCCGGATGATCTCCGAAAAACAATCTCCTCGATAAGGATTGATAAAGGTGGACCTCTCAATATTTACTGGCGAAAAAATTGTTACAACATATTGGACACAATTAAAGTCTCGGTAAAAGATTATACACCGCAAACAACTATCAATGATAAAATTTGGTCAATCAGTTATGCTAAGCAAACATCTTAGCAAAGTACGGAGACAGTGATACACGACAATGAAAGGGAGCAGAAAACAAACTTCGAGCCGAAATTAAGGAGAGTACTTTAATTGTAACTGATTTAATTCTAAATAAAATTATTTTACCTCCATAGTTTTTACTTTATATTTTCCGTCTTTACTATCAATCAGTTAGAAAAATAAAATTACTTCCTAAAAATTTGCACAAAACTTTCCCCCCGGGTATTAAGGTGACTCTTCAGCGTTTAGTGCCGATTTCTGCCACCATAGCGCTACCGTTCGATTAATGATACAGTGACTAGATAAACCACAGTGTGGTCATTTTGATCGTGATGCTGATTGGCTGGCGTTTACGCACCCAAGCGGCCTCTTCCGCCAATAAGAACGCGTGAAAAATGCCTGATTTTCAAAAAAAATAAGAACGAGCGGATGTATGAGTGGAGAGGAGTTGAGAGAATGTAAACAAACTGGCCGCTGACGACGCACACTGGACGAAAACGTCCTTGTGCCCGGACATGGCTGGTTTCGCGCTCCTATCTTTGTTTTTTCGAGTTATTTTGGCTATTTTTCTTTAAAACCGACATCCTTTTAAATTATTTTCATTTTTTATTTTTCATTTTTTTTTTAATTTTTTTTTTAATTTTTTTTTTAATTTTTTTTTAATTTTTTTTTATTTTTTTATTTTTTTTCAATTTTTTTTGTGTGTTTCCCACAAGAATCACCCTATATAATGTGTTTTTCGACTGTAGAAACAATCGCATTTTTATTTTCAGTAATGTATTTCGTGTCCGACCCTCACCCATTGACTCGCTCCAATGTGCGCCGCGTCGTGCTATTACACGATTATTTCTCGTATCCGCAGTTTTCCGCAGCTAAAAATCATTGAGGTGGTTTTTCCAAGTTGTAATAAACACTACTAGCTCAAAGTTCACATTAAATACGATTAAATAGCCTGTTGAAACTGTATTCTAATTTTTTTAAACCTTCAAATGTTAAATTTGAACAAAAACCATCACTACATACATCTATATTTGCATGATTTTAAAAAACTATAGGTCGAAAATTATCTCCATGCAATGGTGAAAATGACTATTGTATCGGCGTTTGTTGAAAAAAAGATTAACACATCTTTTTAAGGCAAAATAAAACACGAAATTTTAGCGTCAAAATTTCAAACCGCACCAAGAACCCGTTATTCGACAATGGTGAGGTATAGTGCTGGCTTGAGGGGGGAAAAAACAATGTCAGAAAAGTTACATTTGGGTTCTAAAATACTACTTTTTGTCAAAAAGTTGAGGTTTTCTGCAGATTGACTTGACCCCCCATGTCCGAGCATAAGGGCATTTTCGTCCAGTGTGCGACGGCTGAGACGAGAGACTCCCCTAATTCAATGATTATGGCAAAATAAGGGCTAACGTTGAAGTTTGAACGTCAGTTTCATAATTTTGACGCTTTAAGCTTTCGATAGAGACCTTATTTTCTAAATTTCGATTGATATTTATATTTTTAATGATTTTTTGAAAATTGGGTGTTTTACACGCGTTCTTATGGGCGGTGAGGTCGGCTTGGGTGCGTAGCAATTGACCACACTGTGGTTTATCTAGTCACTGTAATTAATGTCAATTACGCGAACCGATAGTAATTTATATTTAAAAAAGAAAAAAAACGGAAAGTCAGTTACTAGATAGTAATCTCTGAAGAACGTCTCTGAAACGCATCTCGTCAGTAACTTCAAAATTAAGGCTGAAAGAACAAGTACCAAAAAATGGTATGTCGCAAATCGATTCTTGTATCGAAATGCGATATTTCATTTTGTGGTACTTTCAGCCTTTTTTTGAAGTTATTGACGAAATATTTTGCAGAGACGTTCTTCGGATGATTATCTAGTAACCGATGACATTTCGTTTTCTTAAATAAGAATTCTTTTCGACCTGTAATTTGACAATAATCGAACGGTAGCGCTCTCGTGGTAGGTTGGTTTTCTGTTTAATTGAGACAATATTTCCGTAGAGAAAGTGACAAAAAAGACAGGAATCTCCCATTTTACCTTCGTTGGACCGCCATTTTGATCTTGCCATCATAGCAGTTTTGTGAGTTTATTACTGAATTTTAGACTTTACGAGTGTGATTTTCCTAATTTTCGCTGGTTTTGACTTCAGAGTGACCTATTTATTTGCTCAGCAAAAGTATGCAAGAGCCCTATTCTAGGCACATGTGGACTCATGACCAGATTTCCGTTCAAAAATGCTTTATTTTAGACTATTTCAGACTATTATAGACTACATTTTAGACTTAATGAGTGTGATTTTCCTGATGTTCGCTAATTTTTACTCCAGAGCGCACTATTTATTTACGAACAGCAAACGTTTACAAGAGTGCCCCATTTTGGGCACATGTGGATTCATGACCTAAGAGTGTGATTTTCCTGATTTTCCTGATTTTCGCTGTTTTCTACTTCAGAGCGCACTATTTATTTGCTCACAGCAAAAGTTTGCAAGAGAGCCCCATTCTGGGCACATGTGCGGGCTGATGGCCGGATTTCCGTTCAAAAATGCGTTTATGGGGGAAAATACATTGAATGCTACCAAATTTGCGCTACCAAAACAAACATAAAGTTTAAACACTTTATCTCAAAATTCTTTGAAAATTTGGTCAGTTCGCCTCAACTTTGAACGCTGACATCGAATTTGATAGATTTGGGAGCGAATTTTCATGAATTCCTCTTGAATCTAGCTTTGCCAGAACATAGCCCCAAATTCATCAAAACACTAAGTTTTTTGAAAAAGTTTACTTCTTAAGAGGAAAAGTGACTGGAAAATATATTAACGAGGGCGTGCACAGTATTTTTCAGAGCGTACAGTTGATACAATTCCGCACTTTTAATGAAGCTTTTGAGACTTTTTATCTTGTCCAACTCATATATAGTAGCGCACAAAAAGTCTTTGGTAGCGCAAATGTCTGCAGAACGTAAAATCCGATTCAGACGAGGCTTTTTGGAACCAGAGGCCCTCGGATACGATATATATCGCTCTTCTAAAACAGTCTATTATACAGTAAACGGTAGTGACTGTATTGTGGTGGTGGTGGTGGGGGGGGGGGTGCAGGATGAGTGAAACATGAATGGTGTGGCGCATAGCTCCGATCGGATTTCACTTGCGTCACTCTTCACTCCTCACTCTTTAACTTGATGAGAAAACAAAACATCATTTGCATGGGCGAAATGAAATCCCTCCTTTATCGTCCTCCGGAGATCTTTGAAACAATGCATCTGCGGCAACGATATAGGTATACCATACGATACGCCGACTAAGGAATCGTTGCTGAGTCGTTGAATGGTGAAATACATTAACGGTTTGTATTATTTAAGAGGGAAAAGAAAAAAAACAAGTGAAAACGATGGCGATCGGTATTGCGCGTGGTGAATATTAAACGGCAGCGTATAATGTATTTATGTATTTATACGCGATATATGAGAAAGACGATACTGATGGGGAATCTTCGGTGAATTCAGGGTTGCCGGTTGCCGTATTCTTGATTAATTTAAAATTCTAATTTAAATTCTAATTTAACTTTTTTTATTCTAATTTTTTTCTTCTTTTTTTTCAGGCTAATTTTCTTTTCCATTGGAGGAATGGAGCTGTTGCAAACTTTTGCTACAGGCTCATTAATAGTTGATTTCGATGTGAAACTCTGCGAAAATGAAGATAAGCTCACTAAAAGAACAACATCTGATGGGGAATCTTCGGTGAATTCAGGGTTGCCGGTTGCCGTATTCTTGATTAATTTAAAATTCTAATTTAAATTCTAATTTAACTTTTTTTAATTTTTTATTCTAATTTTTTTCTTCTTTTTTTTCAGGCTAATTTTCTTTTCCATTGGAGGAATGGAGCTGTTGCAAACTTTTGCTACAGGCTCATTAATAGTTGATTTCGATGTGAAACTCTGCGAAAATGAAGATAAGCTCACTAAAAGAACAACATCTGATGGGGAATCTTCGGTGAATTCAGGGTTGCCGGTTTCCGTATTCTTGATTAATTTAAAATTCTAATTTAAATTCTAATTTAACTTTTTTTATTCTAATTTTTTTTCTCTTTTTTTTTTAGGCTAATTTTCTTTTCCATTGGAGGAATGGAGCTGTTGCAAACTTTTGCTACAGGCTCATTAATAGTTGATTTCGATGTGAAACTCTGCGAAAATGAAGATAAGCTCACTAAACGAACAAAATCCACTCTTAAACTCAAAAAATACTTTCAAACGTGAGGCCGTAATGGCGGTGATATATCCTCCTAAATCTTCTGACAATGGGGCTCTAGCAAAATTTTGCTGAGAGCAAAGGAACAGTCCAATATGAAGTAAAAACTATCGAAAAACAAGAAAATTACAAAAAGAAAGTCTAAATTCAGTAATAAACTCACATAACTGCTGTAACGGCAAGATCGTAAAGGCGGTCCAACGCAGATATCATCATGAGAGATTCCTGTCTAATTTGTCTCTATCTCCACAGAAACAAAGAGATATTTCTCAATTTAGATAGGAATCTCCCATGATACCTGCGTCAGTCCGCCATTAAGCCCGATTATCAGAGTGAGTTTGGTGATTGTTTAGTGTAATCATCGTCATTTTTACAGGTTTTTATGCACGAATCAACTCTCTTCAATCCCCTATACCAAAAGTTTGCAGAGCCATTGAGGAGTTATTCGGTAAAAGGGGGTATAAGACAGCGGGTGTGCTCGTGCTTAAAAAATCTGATTTCAAAAGGTTAATTATTATAGGAGTATGAAGTGTTGGCTTGGGTTCGTCTGACTCAGTCATCTGAAGATTCAACTACACACTCTGAGTGTTAGATAATTAAGATAACTCAGTTTTCCTCATCAGAATTTCACACAGTAACAATTTGAAATCAGGACTTTTGAGCTCAAGCACAGAGCACACCCTCTGTTTCATCCGCTCATTTACCGAAGAACTACTCTGCGTGGTCATAGATTATAGAGGTACGCTCATCTGATTTCGCGCCACAAATTCAGTAGCGCGCAGTTCAAAATCGCTGCAGGCAAAATGGCCGACAAAAGCAGAAAACGCATACTCTTTGCAGAAAACATTGGGCTAAAGCAGGAAACAACCCAATGCTTTCTGCAAAGAGTATACGTTTTCTGCTTTTGTCGGCCATTTTGCCTGCAGTGATTTTGAACTGCGCGCTGCTGAATTTGTGGCGCGAAGTCAGATGAGCATACCTCTTAAATCTATAACCTTGGTGTGGTGTCGGGACAGCTTAACCCTATACCTATAATGACCAGGTTAGTTCAAAAGAACGCCCCTCTTCCGTAGGGAAGATAGTTAACTGTTCGTACTCGGGGGAGTTGGAATTGCCTATACCACGAATTGAAGGCGCCCGTCGCCACCTTCTCTTGTAACTTGTAAGTGTTTTCATTGTTAATCGCGTTTATACGGAATGCAGACTGAAACAATGTGAAATAGACTAGAGGAGAAAAACGATTGTACTCGGACCTAGCCCATAAGGATTTAATGAGATAAAGAGACCCAATATAAAAGACGGCTATCGCCGCCATTACAATCCCAGTTTGGTCCTGAAAACGTCCGGACGTTTCTAGGACCAAACTGGGCGATTCATTTTTTGCCGGGAAGAATTTTACGAGTTTGGGAGTGGATTTCTTGAATTTTTGTTGCAGGATTTTACATCCGAATCAACTAATAATAATTAGGCTGCAGCAAAAGTTTGCAACAGCTACATTGAAAAGTTCTGAATTATGGTGTTTTTTTTTTGTAAACAAGGCACTCGTTGAGCTGATAACAGGGATGCCTTTGGTTTCTCACTAGGTTTCATACTTTCGGAGATGCGATTTTGGCCCGAAATACGCATGGATTTGGATGGGAATTCCGCGTTGTAACGTCACACGTACGCAATTTTTTGGAATACTTCTTTGGAATATATTTCGAAACAAGGACACTTATAGGAAGAACCCAAAGGCACCTTTCTTCTCAGCTCATCAAGTAGACAAGTACTAACATTTTCTTCATAAAAAAAAACTCCACATTTCAGGCCCTTGCAACTGCCCCACAGTCGCGTCTTGGAATTTGGCAAAAATGTCATTCTACTCTTTTGAAACAATGCCCAACAAACAATCGACTGTCGGCGATGCGCTGCTTCACCTTCGAATCGATTGTTTTACATAGAATCAAATAGAGGTCAAAACATCATTGCCAACCTGAACGAGCCTCCGCTGGACGAAATTATGTGCAACAGTGTCGACTATTTAGAAGTTCGATTAAATCCCGTATTAAGTTCCACACCTTTCCATGGCTTTCTATAAAGGAGATGTATCGATCAATCGTTTTTCTTAAGCCATCACCATCACTGATGACGAAGGCATTATATTTTTTTTTTTTAGTAACTGGCAACCACGTGTGCAAGACGGTTCTCGACTTCTCGAGTCTTTGTCAAGCTGCGGCCGCAGCTCTGGCCCCCATTCATAAGGATACGCTATCGTGGATTTGTGGACAATGTATTGGATATACACTTTGCACTCTTTTGTATCGATGTGGGTGTACGTGCGTGCGTGTTTATCTGTTTGTGTGTGAGTGAATGATGTGCGTGTCCGTACTTCTTCGAAAGTATATTTTGTGAGTCTCTATGTGTACTGTATGAGCGTGGATGGGCACCGCGCTATACCCGCCCTCGCACACGATATAAAATGGTCTGTGCGTCCACTTGCCGAAACGAGCGTCATCATTGGCGGAGAAAGCATCAGCGACCGCTTTTCGGTGTTGACTGTTGAGGACTCAGCAATGCCTGATTTTACAAGGCATTCGTACACACTCTAATGTATTTAATCAAACTGCAAGATTACCAACTTGACACTTCCCAAAATTCAAACAAAAGCTTGACCAAAACATCCCAAAAACGGGTGTCATCCGGTGTCATATTGGTTTTATTGTTTGCTGAAATCGGTGAAGAGATGACACACCATCCATCGTCAAACAACAACAGAGTTATTTGAGCATGCAACGGTTGGCTCACCTCAAAGAGTAAACAAGAGTCGCAATTGAATGGAAGGTCTGCGACCCTGCGTGGTCAACGCAGATAAGAGATCGGAAACGCGGGCTGGCCTCTGATTGGCTGTAATCGTGGTGCCAAACTGCTTTAGGCCTTATGGAAATTAACACGGGGTTTCCGTTCCGGGCCGTTTATCTCGAAACCTGTGTAAAATTGCCTCTAAACAATAATACGAGTCGGTTTAGTAAAATTTTCTCAACAAATTGGTAGGTCATAAGTGTCACTTTATTGCAAGTTCGAAAAGACTGTCTCAGTTGAAAAGGACGGACAATGGTGTGTTTACATGCTTGGCGAGTGTTTGAGTAACTCACTATTATGTGTACTTTTCAACTGAGACAGTATTCACGAATTTGCAATATACTGGTACTTGTGACCTATCAATTTGTTCGGAAAATTCTGCTAAATCGACTCGTATTAATTGTTTACAGACATTTTCGCACAGGTTTCGAGATAAACGTCCCGGAACGAAAACCCTTTGTTAATTTCCATTAGGCCGAAAATACTTTGGACCCTCGATTTCCCTTCATTTCCAGCCAATCAGAAGCCGACTCTTTATCAGCATTGACCACGCTGGCTCTCAGTCAGTGGCGTCGCGTGCCATCTGGCAACAATGCAACTGCTCCATTTAAACTCATTAAATATATCGAATTTTCCTTGTGCACTGTGCACCCCCCTGAATTCGATCTTTTACATGAGTTTAAATGGATATAATACATTGTTGTCAAATTGCACGCGACGCCACTGCTCTCAGTGCAATTGCGACTCTTGTTCATGGGCGGCGCGTGGGGTCAAAAAGTGGGAGGGGGGCTAAAAATCAACTTTTTTTTTTTTTTTTTCTCTCTCTCTCTTTCCTTCACCTTTTTCACATTAACGTTTGACGCAGGCGGGGGGGGGGGGATAAATAACCTTTTTTTTCTTTTTCTCTTTTTCCATTTTCCCTTTTTTTCCTTTTTTTCTCGTTCAAAAATTTGTTTAGCCCTCGTTCCCAAAAAAGTGGGGGGCTATAGCCCCAATAGCCCCTTTAACGCGCCGCCTATGCTCTTGTTTACTCTATGGCTCACCTGCTGTTAGTGGTGGGATTTAGTATAGTCGATCCCAGGATCTACGGATTGGCAGAAGTTTGATTTTGATTTGTAGGAATGAAAATTGAAAATTCGCCAAAGATTAGCGGTCTATAGGTGCGCCTACACTTCTGAAACGAACCGAACTCTATAGGTTTTTTTTACTGTCTCTATCTTCTTGGTTGTTGAATGTATCCACAGTCCTATAATTAACAGCTACGCTAGGGAAAAACCACCGACTCATGCATAATAACTCATTCCAAAGGTAGATAGCAGTAGCGCACCGAGAGTTTCTTCATCTCTCTCTTTTCTCCATTAAGAAACGTATGTTAGACAAGGATGGACAAAGGGATAAAACCCTCTCCTTCTGTCCTTTTCCTACTGATGCATTCAAATGGGAAATGAGAGAGATGGAAGAGATCCTGGTTGCGCCAGTGGTAGATAGATATGCCCAGCCTCCTGCCTCCTGCATCTTTGAGATGAAAGTAGGAACCGCGTCTTTATTATGCAATTATACGACTGTTATTCAAGATTCGCAAGAATACGGATAGCGCAAGTTGGTATTAGATTTAGAGGAATTTGTAACTTTTCTTCGCAAAAAATTGTATTATGTACGCGTTGATTGCATGACGAGATAATAGCATGATATAAAGCATTTGATATGATGCGAATTAACGCATTTATGCATTAAGGCAAGGGTTTTTACATAACGCTCGCTGAACTCACTGTATATAAGCGAGGATGACAAACGTGATGAGATGACATATTTGCGAAAATAATGCGACCATTAGCATCACAGCTATAGCTTAAAGTCAAAATCCTGGCTTGACCTTTACCGTCTTGACATTTTTGTCAACATTATGCGAGTAATTCAACTCAACACAGGCAGCTACGGACAGTACTGTCGCCTCGCGACGCGACGCGTCATAGCTGCGCTGCACCGTCATACATTGCTCGCCGCATTAAACTATATTCGGAGCAAATCTTTATCGATGAAGGCCCGCGCACATACCGCAGTGCGTAGCGTGCAATTTGGCAGCGTTGGATTTTGTACATTTAAACCCATGTAAAACGTTGAATGCAAAGATGTTCACCGAACACTCAATACTTCGATCTTTTTCAAGGGTTTGAATAGACAAACTGCAACGTTGCCAAATTGCACGCTACGCCACTGGCACACACAATATAAGACAAAAGAAAACAAGCTGTAGAGAATACCCCACGAAAACTTTCTCACATCAAACTTAATCTGGGGGGCCCCCATACCCCCCTTAATTACTCTAGAGGAGACCTCTGGACCCCCTTAAATATTCTGGGGGAAATCCCCAGACCCCCCTATCATATATTCTGGGGGAAACCCCCAGACCCCCCTATAATATTCTGGGGGAGACCCCCAGATCCCCCTCAAGGGGTTGATTTTACAGTAAGCTGGTTGCAAAATGTTTTTGCAAATTTTCATCAAAATTCAAACTGCTATATTTAAAAAAAAAAAAAAATCGATTTTCCTTGTGTTCACCCATCAATGTTTCTCATTGATTTTAATGGAAACCTTTCATCCTCTATAACGACTATAACTTGCTTACAATTTAAAATTTCGAAAAAACACAAATCAGCCCCCCAGGGGATTGTTAAAAAAAAAAACTTCTCTTCAAAATTTGGATGCATATGGATCATAGGTTTGTTTCAAAAGTTATGCTGGGAATGCTGGGATACAGACAGACCACTGGCGCAACCAGGATATCTTCCATCTCTCTCATTTCCCATTTGAATGCATGAGTAGGAAAAGGACAGAAGGAGGGGGTTTTATCCCCTTGTCCATCCTAGTCTAACATACGTTATTTAATGGAGAAAAGAGAGAGATGAAGAAACTCTCGGTGCGATACTGAGACAGACAGACATCTGCGCCATCGCAACACTTTCTCAATTTCTAACTTCGTTAGAGTGAGAAAGTAAGAGACAAAGAACTAATCCAGAGGGAGCAAGCAAGATTTTTTTTTTTAGCTGAACGACACTCAAAACTTTTCTGATATCTGAAATACAGGGTGACGATATAAAAATTCAGTATTCAGAAGCTGGGATGGTTGCCGCTCGAGGAAATGAAGGGGCTTTTTACACTTTGAGAGACAATGGAGCATGTCAATCACTTTTCCAGCTTATTTTATCATATGATTATGTTTCAAAAATAATCTCTCTATATAGCAACCTCTATGTATAAATCAAATCAATGTGTCGCAGCACGACTCAAAAAGAGCATCTAAAAATCCTCGCCGTCGATTATAACTATAAAATCTTACTTGTGGAAGTCATCATTATCAAAGATTGGTTAAATAAACTATAAATCAATTCTCTAATTATTATTATTGTTACTAATTATTTACGTATAACAGACCTCTTGCAAACTTTTACTATAAGCAAATGAATGGTCAAATCTGATGTAAAAACCAGCGAATAAATCACACTAAGAGTCTAAAATTCAGTAATGAACTCAGACAGCAGTTTTAACGGCAAGATCTTAATGGTGGAGCTACGTAGGACGTAGGTACCATGGGAGATTCCTGTCTAATTGTTCACTTAATAATCTATCGAAACACAGAGATAGGTCTCAAATTAGACTGGAATCCATGATAATGGGGCTCTTGCAAACTTTTGCTCTAGGGGATTGAAGAGTTGATTTTTGCATAAAAACCTGTAAAAATGACGATGCGCTCACTGCGAAAAATCACGAAATTCACTCTCAGAATCGGCCGTAATGACGGAGAGACGCAGGTATCGTGGGAGATTCCTATCTAAATTGAGCCTTATCTCTGTGTTTCCGTAGAGAAACTGTCATAATAGACAGGAATCTCCCATGATACCTGCGTTAAAGCGCCATTACAATCTTGACTATAGAGCAGTTTTGTGAGTTTATTGCTGCATTTTAGACTTTTTTCAGTGTGAATTTTGTGACTTTCGCTGGTTTTTACATCCGATTGGACTATTCATTTCCTTACAGCAAAAGTTTGCAAGAGCCCCATTGATTAGCTCTACCATTAATGCCGATTTAAAGGGTGCATTTTATGATTTATTAGTGTACTCTGCGTCATTTTTACTGGTTTTTGTGCGAAAATCAACTCTTCGATCACCTGTAGCAAAATTTTGCAAGAGCCCCATTTCTATACACAAACCTGCGATTAATTCAATAATAATGTTAATCCCTTTTCGATTGAAGATTTGGAAACTTGATAGCAGGTGGATAAAAGAACTTGAAAGAAAGGCAGTGTCCCAATATGGAGGAAAAAGTTACTCACCTCCACAGTCTACAGAAAAGAAAAGAAAATTAAATGAATAATTCACGGCTCTCACCTGCGAACAGAAAAACAGTACAAAATTAGTTGAATTAAAATTAGCACAAAGCTTAATAACACCGAAAGCAAATATAGTTCACGATGAGTCATTTATACAGGGTGGGCCACAAGTCCCGGCACCCCTCCATAACTTTTGAACGGCTGGAGACAAAAGAATCAAACTTGGGGAATGCTCATAACTTAAAAGGAACTATCTTTTGAGAGGGTCAACATTTAGGGTCCCCAAACTTACACGAAGCGGTTTAACGTATATAGTGATGAATAAAAAAACAGAACGCAAAGCCAGTTTCTCGCGTTATTTTTGAAAAATATGTAAAAATATGTGCAGAAAAATGATGTACAAAGCCACAGAGGGCTTCATCTGTACATCCACAATGTTGCATACGGTTAATGTCAAAAAGTACCGGATTTTTCCCGAATTTCGCCCAAATCCCTAGTTTTCCCTGTGTTTTTCCTTCATACTGTTCAATTTCCAGTGTTTCCTCGTTTTCTCGGTTTTTCCCGTGGGCAGCAACGTTGAGTTATGCCTGAAGAATAATAATACGACTGTGAAATATCTCTTTCATCATTATTGCTTATTGTTAGAATTTAAAAAAAAAAAAAAAAAAAAAAAAAAAAAAAAAAAAAAAAAAATGGAGCAAATGGAACCTCCATATTGTAGACGAATCGAATTAGAAATGAAAATTTCCGGACAATATATACTTTTCAGACTTCGAACCCTGACCAGGCTGACAATGGAGACAAGTTTCTAAACACAGTCGATGGATGCGTGTCTGGTGTCTCGTCTCGTCTCAGCTGCAACCATGCTCCGCTTACCTATACTGCCGAGTATCAGACTTTGTTTGTTTTGAAGTAAAAATAAAAGCGAAACTCTTCCTTATATTTTTAGGTACAGTAGTGTAAATACCGTCTGATGCAGACAGTCACTGAACTGTGTTTGTTTCATATACTTTAATACACTTATCCGTGCCACATCATTAGTCCGCCCGTGACGACTTTCGGGTCTTTAGTCTTTATTTTAATCTTTTCAGACAGACAGTAGAGAGAGAGAGAGAGAAAGAGAGAGAGAGAGAGTTCATCAGAGGAGGGGGGGACGGACGCGGCGGCGGGACGCAAACTTCCTCTGATGAGGGGCTGGGACTGTTAAACTATTTTAGAAAAAACTTTAGAAAAAATTAAATCAGTTATTTCACGCCTTCGTTTTAACTATCGAAAATTTTAAGAAGAAACGGGTGCATGGATTGATTGGTTTAGCGTGATTCAGTGGCGTTTTTTGTTTTTTGTTTTTAAATTGACAATATCTGCTTTCCAAAATAAATTTAAAAAACAATGTCACCTTGAAATTTTATAAGAATGGATTCTACGATCTTTTATTGGTCCAGACAAATCACGTTGAGCAATCCTGAAAACGCATCAATAAAACTAATTGATGAATGGCTGGTTGGTAAAAAGCAAATTTTAGCGATCGAATATCATTCACTTCAAGAATTGATGATTGCTAACTGATGCCACTGATCGGTGAAAAATCTAGCCAATGAGAGCCGATAGTGAACTTCTGAATGATATTCTCGTGAAAATGAAAACTGCGATAGTAATATTCCATAACATAACCTCTAAATCAGCTCTGAATGACGAGGCCATTTTTAACAAAAAAAAACTAGCGTTTTCGAAGCTAACATTATGGTTGTCCCATAGAAAAATGACTTCTACGCATGGTCTGTGCAGTTAACTTTATTCGAAAAGTTCGTCATTTCTGAAATTATCGTGGCGAAAGGAGTCAAAACAGGATAGAAGATCAGATTTCCGACTCCGGTTGCAACAAATCGAAATCGAATCTACCTCCGGAGGTGAATTCGAAATTTCCAATTGTTGGAATTCAACGGTCTCCGATGAGACCAACGAAACAATCGAATATCATCAAAATAAAATGCAAATCCATCGAATATCATACGACGGTATGAATGATATTCGATCGCGAAAATTCGCTTAAAGAATTTAGACTTGCGGGTAACCGACCGTTTTCACCTTCACCAATGAGTTTTGTTACGTTTCGGACGTTATGCGGCACCATTATACCTAGTCAGAACCTGACACTCAAAATGCGACTGCTCTAGGACCAAGAGTGCACAGAAAAAATAAATTTCACTCACTCCTAAAAGTCAAAAAATGGACTGTGTTGACTGGTGCAGTGTTAAATCTAGAACCGTTGCACTTTATCCAGTTAATCCCATGGAAAAGATCGAACTCCGGGTGCGCGGTAAACACCCACGAATTCAAACTTTTACGTGGGTTAAAGCGGAGTAATTAAAACGTTGCCAAATTGCAAGCTTCGCCACAGAAAATAGGACGGTTGCAAACTTTCCCTATATCGCTTATACTTCGTAAGCTCAGATCCAGCGTATGAAAAAAATGACGCGCAAATTACGATGCACTCACTCGAAACTTTCGAAATCTACCGGAGACGAAGACGCGAAGCAAAACTGTCTGTAGAATGTTGGTGGTTGATGTCACTGTTTGATGCTATTCAATTATGCATAGAAAGAACAAAGGTAGGTACTTCGTGCTGATCAAACGGCATCGATGGCCCAGGGCCCTATCTAGTTCAACTAATGAGCATCAGTCAACTTCAAGTCAAGCTTGAGTCATACTAGAGCTTGACTTGAGGGTCAGCAATATGCTGTTTGGTGAGCTAAGAGTGAGATTATGAGTTCAAGTCAAGTCCGATTTTTCGCCAACTGGATCGGGCCCCAGAGCGTGAACTGCCCACACCCCGACACATATCCGAACGCAAGGTAAGGTATGTAACTACTTCTACTCATAGGATATGGTATTGCATAAACAAGTTTTTGAAGGCGCTCAAAGAGTATTCGCAAAGCCGTTATAAAAATATGCCCTAGCGAGTAAAATACAGGTGCCAAATAATGTTTGTACCTTACGAGTCTCCTCATAGATGTATGGTGCGTTAGGTGCGTGATGACCGCTCGTGAGTGCCGAAAAGTCCAAACATTATTTGGCTCCTTAGGTATGTGTTAGAGTCCCTTGATGAAAATATTGTATAGGGAGTACCGACAAGAGCTCAACGAGTGCTGATTGGCTGTTGATTTAACACGGATAGTTCCATAAGACGGCGCCATCTAGCGGCGACTCCTGGAAACCAGAGGAGTCGATTCGCTATCTTGCCAATGTTAATTTTTCGACTCCTCGGGGCTATATGAAGCGCGTCGTGTCAGTACTCCGTATACAATTTTTACATCAAGGGACTCTAGTATAGTATATGTATATGTATAAGTACACAGGGACAAAAGGAATGCCAGTCGACTCCTTGAGGTAGGCCACCTACAATCCTTAAATTAATCGACATAAGTATTGCGGGTGGCCTACTTCAAGGGGGCGCCTGACAGTCTTTTTGTCCTCGACTGTATAACGAAGTTAGAAATTGAGAAAGTATTGCAATGGCGCAGATGTCTGTCTGTCTGTATCCTAGCATAACTTTTGAACCAATGGTTCATATACATCCAAATTTTGCAGAAAAGTTGCTTTAAATATTTTTCAGACGGTTTTTTTTTTTTGGTTGCTTTTTCGAAATTTTAAATTTTAAGCGAGCTATGGAAGTTAAAAGTATGCCATTAAAATCAATGGGGGGGGGGAGGGTAAACAAAAGGAAAAACTGGAATATTTCAAAAAACGCTGTTTGAATTTTTATTAAAATTTGCAAAAACATTCTACAAACAACCTACTGTAAAATTTACTCCTTAATTGGGGTCTGGAGATCTTCCCCAGAATATTAAAGGGGGGTCTGGGAGTCTCCCCCAGAATATTAAAGGTGGTCTGGAGGTCTCTCCCAAAATATTAAAGGGGGTCAGGGGGGGGGGAGTCCGCCAGAAAATATAAGGGGGTCTGAGGCCCCCTCGAATTAACCCACTAAGGGTTAGGTTAGTTCAAAAGTTCGCCACTCCTCAGTTTAAATAGGGAACGTAGTTAACTGTTCGTACTCGGGGGAGTTGGAATTGCCTATACGACGTATTGAAGGCGCCCGCAGAAATATTATCATGTAAGTATTTTCATCGATAATCGCGTTTGGAGACTGAAACTATGTGGAATAGACTAAGGGAGAAAAACGAGTATACTCGGGCTTGGTCCATAAAGGGTTAAGTTTGATGTGAGAAAGTGTTCGCGGGGTATTCCCTACAGTTTATTTTAAAAGAAGATTGGAGCTCTTGCAAGAGCTCCAGTATCAAGATACCTGTGATAGTGACAAAAATTTATTTTGAGACACCCTGTTATAATCTAGCTCGTAAAAACGGGTTGAACAGGGTTCATTACCATGACAGGCGACAAGCGCAAGCGTCTCGTAGCTGGTGCGGCAGGCGTTAAGCGTTGCGTGCGTTGGGCGGCACGTCTCTGTCTCGACAATCGAGGAATGAGGATAGGCGATGTCGCGCGACGACTCTTTCAATACTCGAACTAATCAGCTGATTATGAGAGAGAGAAATTAGAAGCAAAAAACTTCGAGCAATAAGGAGATTAGAGTTATTCGAAATCCATAAACGCCAATCTGAGCAGAGTCGAGGTCAACTGAGCACTCTCTAGTTTCAAACTCCGTTGCATAGTGTTTCAAAATTACTAATCGATATTTAATTTTTTTTTAACTAATTACAGTCAATGGGTACGATTTTGTAAAACATATTAAGTGTAATTCATCATCATACTAAGAGCTGTATTTTCAAAAGATTACGAAATCGAATCCACTTTTTGAATCCATAGTTAGAAAACTAAGTGGAGCTCTCTTCTATAGTTTTAAACTCCGTTGCATAGTGTTTCAAAATTACTAATCGATGTTTAATTTTTTTTTTTTTTTAACTAATTACAGTCAATGGGTACGATTTTGTAAAATATATTAAGTGTAATTCATTATTATACTAAGAGCTGTATTTTCAAAAGATTACGAAATCGAATCCATTTTTTGAATTCATAGTTAAAAAACTAAAAGGAGCTCTCGCAAGGTTTTGCTGTAGGCAAAAGGAATATTAACTCCAATGTAAAAATGCTGCCAAAATTACGACGAGACCTTTTAAAAGGCTAAAACTCTCTGCTTGAAGAAAACTTAGCTCAAAGTTAAGATAAACCACCTGTGTATGCATGGGTGGATCCAGCGATTTAGCAACCATGAATTCATCCCATTTAAGCGTATGAGAAACAATCGATTATTGAGGGGTCATGACCTTCTTACAAATCGATCGTTTTTCATGTATTCAAATGGGAATAATACACAAATAGTACATTACTAGATCCGCATTTGTATGTATGTATACGCGCTACGTTCGTTTTGCACCCAAAACAGCGCTTCTATAGTAATTCTTGGGATTTTGACCCGTCCATTACCCGTCCATTTAAGCGTATGAGAAACAATCGATTATTGAGGGGTCATGACCTTCTTACAAATCGATCGTTTTTCATGCATTCAAATGGGAATAATACACAAATAGTACATTACTAGATCCGCATTTGTATGTATGTATACGCGCTACGTTCGTTTTGCACCCAAAACAGCGCTTCTATAGTAATTCTTGGGATTTTGACCCGTCCATTACCCGTCCATTTAAGCGTATGAGAAACAATCGATTATTGAGGGGTCATGACCTTCTTACAAATCGATCGTTTTTCATGCATTCAAATGGGAATAATACACAAATAGTACATTACTAGATCCGCATTTGTATGTATGTATACGCGCTACGTTCGTTTTGCACCCAAAACAGCGCTTCTATAGTAATTCTTGGGATTTTGACCCGTCCATTACCCGTCCATTTAAGCGTATGAGAAACAATCGATTATTGAGGGGTCATGACCTTCTTACAAATCGATCGTTTTTCATGCATTCAAATGGGAATAATACACAAATAGTACATTACTAGATCCGCATTTGTATGTATGTATACGCGCTACGTTCGTTTTGCACCCAAAACAGCGCTTCTATAGTAATTCTTGGGATTTTGACCCGTCCGCGTTCATTATTTCAAGAGGAAAAGATTTTTTTATGCAATCGATTACGGTAATTAATACATCAATAGCCGAGCTATAGAAAAAATTAATATTTATAAGAATTCGGAATATTTTGGAGTAGGTAAGCCTATAATGGATTCTGACTCATCTTACGCCATCGGACTTCCAACGCTGAGGTTGCCAGACTTCGGGGGGAAATAATTCAACGTTTTGGTTTTGTTTCAAACGAACAAAGACTCAATGAGCCAGTAGCACTTCGTACTATAGCAACAGATTTGACATGTGAACGTAAGTACATTCTTACACAAAATGCCGAAAAAAATGAAAATCACGCAATAAGCTCACAATCAGTTCCTTTGAAATTAAAACAGGCAAAACAAGCCGCGTGTGTAGCCGCCAACGCATGCTTCGCATTTGAATCCACAGGACTTTAAACTTAGCTTATAATCCTCTGTACGGTTAAAGCTCGAACCGAACCGGTGACACCCGCGAAGTGACAAACACCACGGTTGCCAAATCGGACAAGCTAGCAACTTGACATTTTCAACAAGTCCTCGTTTGTTTGTTTGTTTGTCGGAGAACAGATGACAAGATCCTAGAAAGACTATTTTCAGGACATACCACCTACCCTTCAAACGAGCAGTAACCAAAGAGGGCTGAGGCCATGTTATAGTCATATCACAAAGTGAAGCGGTTCCAAGATGATTTGTCCAAATTCTATAATAGGTCCAAAACAAAAGTCCAAAAACACGAAACGTCCATCATATTCTTGTCCAAAACACAAATACTTCCAATTTTGAAAATTAAAAAAAAAAAAAAAAAAAAAAAGTCCAATACCTTTACATTTCCAAAAGTAATTAGGTACAATAAACATTATACAATGTCCAATGTCCAATCTGCTAGGTGATGAATATAGGACAAATATGTTTCCTAGTATTTTTATTATTTTCTATTTCCATTAATAGTATTCAACTTGTTTCGCAGAATGAAATCAAATTGATCAATGAAACTTAGTCTATACCCATTCCGACATTCCTGTCCACAAAAACAATTGAGAAAATTAAATCTCCTATCCCTTCATCTTTTCATTTTCAAGAGAAAATAAGATCGTATGAATACTTTGGACAAAACACTGCACACTTTTCACTGGACATGTGATTTTTATACATATGTGTATTATGGACTATTTTTTTTTAGCCATTTTGACTAAGGACGTAAAAAGTTGGACATTACGGTTATTTTCATATCATCTGTGGATCATAGTGAGGCAGCATGGACAGAGGTTTTGTATGCATCTTATTTTTTTTTATTATTATTATTAGTATTATTATTATTATTTTTTTTTTTTTTTTTTTTTTTTTTTTTTTTTTTTTTTAACCTTAACACAACAATTTTTTCTATTGATTCCATTGAAACTAATTGAAAGTAAAGTGTTGAAGCTCCAGCATTTCGATTTCAATCATTCGACATTTTCTCGCTCACATTTCAAACAGACTCTATGCCCTTCTGAGGGTTGCTTTCGATGGCTTTTCTGCTTGTTCCCCCGAATTTTAATGGAAACCCTTAGGTGACATTTTTTCAATCGAAAATTAACAAAATTTAGAAAAATGTGTTGCAGCTTCAGCATTTCGATTTCAAATAATTCTGTATTTTCTCGCTCAGATTTCAAATGGCCGTCATGCCCATCAGGGGATTGCTCTCAGTATTCTGTATAGCTCTCTGCTTTCTATACTTGTTTCCACAAACTTTTAATGGAAACCCTTGGGCAACATTTTTTCTACAACCACCAATGAATGGAAAAATTACATTTTACATTTTATTATATTTTTACATTAAATTGAGGCGTACTTTCGCAAAACTCGCCTTATCCCACTTTCGGTGATTTTGAGAAAAACGAAAAAAACTCTTCCAATACTCAACACTCAATACTCAATACCCTATTCTCAATTTACTGTTTATTCCGGCGCTGACTCAATTTTCACCAAAAGTGGATAAGGCGAGTTTTGCGAAAGTACGCCTCAAATATACAAAAAAACGGCTACTTTGGTTGCTGAACTTACCACAAGGAAATTCATCACGGGCTCAAAGTTCAACGGATCAATAAACATGGCAACGCTATAGTCAGAATTCATTAGAAATTCATGCGCACACATAATACATACAAGTGCGAGATTTTAGATTAGACCAATTAACTCCAGTCAAGTACGGACTACGCTAAAGCGGCGGGACCCAAACGAGCGCCGCCTTGAATGGCCTAAAATTTGCATTTTGACGAATTGACGATCGTTCTCAAACGCAGGGCGAGTGTATATAGAGGACTGCCGTTTTGCAGTTCTTTGTAATGTTGGCTGCCCCAATATCTTCAAAATTACCGCCAAAATAAATGGAGCATAAAGATTAAAGACACGGTAGCTTTAGTGGGTTCTGGATCATGATTCAAAAAAAAAAAAAATCTAAACACGATTTATTATTCACTTATGAGAGTAGGTAAATAAACTGATTTAGTACAGTGGCGTAGCGTGCGATTTGGCAACGTTGCACTGCGTCCATTTAAACCCTTGTATAAGGTCGAATGCAAAGGTGTTCACCGAACACCCAATAGTTCGATCTTTTTAATGGGTTTAAATGGACAAACTGCAACGTTGCTGAATTGCACGCTACGCCACTGATTTAGTAGAGCAATAAATCGCATCGATTGCCGTCCGAGGCCCTCTTGTTCCAAACAAACCCTGTGATTCAATGTATTTTTCAAATAAACTCATTTTTGAACGGAAATTTAGGCCATTAAACCAAACAATTAATGCGACCTTTTCGCGATTATGACTTCTGAGTCCTCGAAAATGTTTAATTAAGACTGGCTCCACGGCTAAAACTGCCGAAATCAACAAGATATTACATATTAAACGATGCATTCGGAGGTTGGAATCGCCCAAATGTTAGTGTTTCTGTTATGGAATTGGCAGGATTTCGAGGGATTCTAACCTCCAAATGCAATGTTTAATCTGGAATATCTTATTAATTTCGGCAGTTCTATAGTCAAGGAACCAGGCATAATTAAGCATTTACGAGGACGTAGAATTCATAATTGCAAAAAGGTCGAATTATAATTTCTTGATTTAATAGTCTTTCCGTTCAAAAATCCGCTTACGGGGAAATTACATTGAACTAGAGGCCCTCGGAAGGCAATCGATACGATATATCGCTCTACTAAATCAGTCTATAAATAGTGAGTTCTGGATCATGATGGAAAAAAAAAAAAAAAAAAATCGAAGCACGATTTATTATTCACTTATGAGAATAAATTTCCACTTATAGGGAATCAGCTGGAATATTCCTGAGAATTTAAAAATCCTATCATTCACACAGCTAGATCGCTGGATCTCCTCTTCGCGCTCAAGATCAAATTTCTATGATGAGAACCGGCATACATGCATGGCATACCTACCGCCCAGTTTCGTGTATATTGGTTGTGTCATAATTGCCCGTTATTTTTTCTCTCTTTCTTTTCGAGCAACCGGTTCCTCCGTGCGATGCGATTCCGTGTAATCTTTGGAGGCGACGAAAGCTCAATTTAATTGCATCACCGCGACTTCATTGCGGACATCTTTTTCACCTTCTAATTACTCTCTTACCTGTTTAAGAGGAGTCAAACGACTTGACTGTAGTTTCTCACTCCTCGTATACTTAATTCCATCGCACCTACGTGTGTTTATGTCACTATAAATCCTTGTTTTATACGCTAACTGAACACGAAAGTGAGGCGAATTAAAAATATTGTGACGAGGAATCGACAATGGCACACTGAAAAAACAAAATAACCAGAAATCCAGGAGCATGACAATATGCGAACCAATGTAAGAGATGGTACAATGGGGCTCTTGCAAACTTTTGCTGCCAGCTTATGAAGAATCCAATCTTGTGTAAAAACCAGCGAAAATCACACTAAGAAAGTCGAAAATTCAGTAATAAACTCACATAACTACCATAACGGCAAGATCGCAATGGTGCTTCAACGCAGGTATCATGGGAGATTCCTGTCTATTATGTCACTTTCTCTAAGGAAACACAGAGATATATGTCTCAATTTAGATAGGAATCTCCCATGATACCTGCGTCTCTCCGTCATTAAGCCCGATTCTGAGAGTGAATTTCGTGATTTTTACTTTCTCACTCTAATGAAATTAGAAAAATTGAGAAAGTATTGCGATGGCGCAGAGATTTTTGATGAATTTTGTTTCGATACTTGGCCCGCTGCGACTAAGTCAATCATGATAATTATAAAATAATTGGCTTTCATCATGCCTAATACTATCCTAAAGAACATCCATCCATGATATTTCAATATTTCTGAACCATATGTGGTAGGGAGGAGTAAATACACAAAATTTCTGTGGCGTCTGTCTGTCTGTCTGTCTGTCTGTAGTCAAGAACGTGAAATCCAGCATAACTTTTGAATTATTGATCCATATGCATCCAAATTTTGCAGAGATGTTGCTTTTAACATTCCCCAGAAGGACTTTTTTTGGTTTTTTAAAATTTTAATTTTTAGGTTAGTTATGGATGAAAAATGGTTTCCATTAAAATCAATGGGAAAATGGGTCAAAAAAGAGAAAAATTTAAATATTTCAATATTGGATCTTTGGATTTGGAAGAAAATTTGTAAAAACATTCTACAACCAGCCCACAGTAAAATTAACCCCTTATAGTTCAGTAAAATAACCCTTAAGACCGTTTAAAAAATCAATTTAGGGCGTTTGAGCCAAAAAATGGAATAAAAGTGAGAAATTAATCTTGTATATCAGTGCCAATTACTAAAAGCTGGATGAATTTTGATGAAACTTTGTATACGCAATGTACTACCACAGTATTAAAATATTTTCTTCTCACTATCATCATAATAAATCCTTTGGACCGTTTCAAGGGACCATATAGGTGCGATTGAGAAAAAATAAGACCAATTAAGCAAATAAAAACATAATCCTACTTATTGAGATAATTCGGGTTAGGTCCAATTAATTTTAATTAAATCCGGCACAAACAATCTACCTACCTTCATTAACTCTACTTTCTATAGAATTTCTTATCATTACAATATACAGCCCTTAAGATTGTTTAAAAAATCAAAATCGGTGCGCTCGAGCCAAAAAATGGAATTATCGTGAGAAATTAATCTTTAAACTTGGAGTCAATCAATTGTGGCTCGATGAATTTTGATAAAAACTTTTGTACACACAATCCACTATCAAAATACTAAGATATTTTCCTCTCTTAGTCACCATACACAACTGATAAAACCTTTTCGAGAGGCAATGTAGGTGGGATTGAGAAAAAAATATGGGAATATAAGCAAATAAAAACATAATCCTATTAATTGGGATAATTCAGGTTTGGTCCAATGAATTTTTATAAAAACTGGCAAATACAATCTACAATTAATCTATAAAAGAAAGTATTCCTTACAGATACAATATACAACACTTAAGAGAGTTTGAAAATCAAAATAGGGTGCTCGACCCAAAAACATGAATTAAAGCGGGGAATTAATGTTAAAACTTGGAGTCAATCATTCATGGGATGAATTTTGATGAAACTTTGCACAAACATATTATGTTACTGACCCACTAAAATATTCCTATCATACAGTCATCGTCAAAAACCTTTAAGACCGTTTCAAGGGCTAATATAGGTGCGATCAAGCAAAAATCTTTGAAACCAAGCAAATAAAAAAACAATCATAATACTTGGAATAAGAAATTTAATTATGACTCAATTATGTTTGATGAAAAATGCAACAAAAAGTTTGCAACCAACCTAGGCAGGGATTTCTTTTCAATGTAAAACTATAATATACAACCCTTCTTAAGTCTGAGACTGTTTAAAGGCAAAATAGCTGTTCCATCAATAAACCCAAAAAATAGAATATCCAAAGAAAATTAAACTTATAAAGAAAATGGATGGATGAATTTTGTTGACATTTGGTGTACACAATCTACAAACAAAGAACATCTTTAAAGGGGGGTTTAATCTACCAAACTAAAAAAATCTTTTGAAGATCCACAGTTCAAAACCCATCCTTCAAAGGATGAAGTAGGCAACTATTCGTACAGCTTCTCTGCAAAATTGCAAACACTTCGAATTGAAGGCGGAATTATGTCCAGAGGTGAAAATATTTTAAATTTGATGGGAGTCTAGGAGTCTCTATCAGAATTCTAAAGGGGGTTGGGGGTCTCCCCCAGATATCTAAAGGGGGGTCTGGGGGTCTCCCCCAGAATTCCAAAGGGGGGGTCTGGGGGTCTCCCCCAGAATTATAAAGGGGGGTCTGGGGGTCGCCCCCAGAATTCTTAAGGGGGTCTGGGGGTCCTTCGACCCTCCCAGATAAAAATGGAGGGAGAAAGTGTTCGTAGGGTGTTCCCTACAGTTTATTTAGTGTACTCATCGTCATTTTTACAGATTTTTACGTAAGAATATCACTTCTTCAATCCCCTACAGCAAAAGTTTGCAAGAGCCCTATTATACCAGAATTTTTGTGTTTGTACTATAGTTCTTGAAACTTTTTAGGAAATTCTAGTTCAATAACCATATTCTGCTATTAACACCAGAATTTTCTGGTCAAAGTACTAGACTTTCTGAGGCTCACTTATTGTTGTGCTTCTGGTAATATTACTAGAATCTGGTATTATGATTATTGCTTCTTTTTCAGTGTATAAATTTCAAACAAGTTGGAAGTTCGGAAGTATCAACTAGACATCTAGGAAAAAGTCTAATACAGTTCAATTTTGAAATTCCCTGAAAATCTCAAACTTCCGACTATTTTCTGGATTTTTGAGAAATAGAGAAATAGGATAATCGCAAACTTGTTAAAAATTGCATTAAATATCATTTTGTGGTTTCAATAGCACGACAATTTTTCAGACATGGAAAGGTGAGGGGCAAACAAAGAACTCCTATCTACATTCAAGGATAAAAACATATTTTTGGTGAATTTTGAGAGAAATCATAATTTCCTGGTTTTCAACCGAATTCTGTGACAATTCCTGACAGAAGACACCCTGATTATTAAAGGCAAAACGTGCAACTTGGCAGTGGTCACATTTCGTCAACTATAATTTTAAACCAACGAAAGAGATTGAACTATTGGATACTTGTAGTCACAGACCGCGTATACTAGACACTACTATAGAGACTAAGAACCAGCCTATTGTGGTCCAGGAACCAGGGGATTGAAAAAAAGGTTTTGCCAACAACATCTTTGTTCATCAGTCAAGGTACATGTACAAGTTCCAATTGAACGATTAATAGTTGCAGCCCCGAAAAAAAAAAAAAAAAAAAAAAAAATATGTTGCCAACCGCTTAACATGGGCAAGATAGCTATAAGTGCGTGGTCTCTGGGATAATATTGTCTCTGCGGACAGCAAACAACCTTGAATTCAATCTGTCTTAAGGGTTTTAAATGGATTAAATACAACGCTGCCAAAGCGCGGAAGCTTCGCCATGAAAGAAGCAAAAAGCTTAAAAAAAGATTAAAAGTTAAATACTTCATTCGAGGTGACTCTCTCATCTACTCAAAAACCTATAATTGACGTGCTCTCGATGTTTGTCGACAAAATTTAGAGAATGCATAGGTTATAAATGCAATTAAGCAAACTTACATCATTACTATAAAAATCAATGATTTTGTGAGGTAATGTTTCGTTCAGTGCCTGCATTTCAACGCGGATATCTCAATGGGGCTATTAAAAACTGACTCGTTGCTATACCAATAAAGAGGCTGATACATGTTGCAAGTCACATCCCAAAGTGTGACAGCATGGCCCATGGGCGATATGATGCTGGTTTGTTTGTCTCATTTTATTTAACTTTAAATCGAAAACTGTAATTAATTCAGTTGAAATTGCTTTTAAATGAAAATGCATGTGTTTTAAACATTTAGAGCGGCTATATATCTGGACACAGAATATTAATGCAATTATTTAGGAGAGGAAATTTTCTTTGTTTCTGTCATGCGTCACTTTCTTTATCGGAAAATTTTTTCCAAATGAAATATTTATATCGATCTCTGTGTCCAATCTAAAACGCTTGCATTTTTATTTAAAACCAATAATAAATAGATTTGCCACAACTTTTTTTTTTTATTAAATTTTGAAGGTTAAAAAATAATGACGTATAAACAAACCGAGTGCGTGTGAAAATGTCCATAAGAGATTTTTACCATGGCTGTCTCCTATTGGTGTTTCACAATTACGTCCCACAAATCCTCTCAAAAACTGTAATTAATTCACAAGAAATTGCTTTTGAATGAAAATTCATGTGTTTTAAACATTTAGAGCGGCTATATCTGGACACAGAATATTAATACGATTATTCAGGTGAAAAAAATTGGCTCTTTTCTGTCATGTGTCAGTTTCTTTATCGTACAAATTCATCCAAAAGAAATAGTTACATCGATTTCTGTGTCCAGACAGCCACCATAAAAACACTTGCATTTTTGTTTAAAACCAATTTCAAATGGATTTGTCAAATTATTATTTATTTTTTTTTAAACCCTTTTTAAAATTTAAAAAAAAAACAAAACAAAAAAAAAAAACGACGTATTTAAACAAACCGCGAGCCCGTGTAAACACGTCCACAAGAGATTTCTACCATGGCTGTCTCCTATATTGGTGTTTCACAATCACGTCCCCGTAAATCCTCTCTATTAGTATAGCTGGTTGCGGTTTACACGCTGACTTCCAGATTGCAGGTCATCGATTTTCAACGCACCGATCAAGCTGATGCGATTAAATCAAATGTATTCGTTCGAGACCCGAGGCATGATCTTATTGCGCAAAGTATTATGGGTATACCGACACTTAATTTTTGGCGGTTGACTCGTTATAGGGCCAAATCGGAACGAGCGGTGGCACGCGCGGCTGGCATGGCACCGACGCACAGTGGAGCAAGTCAATAGGAGGATAGGACATGAAATAAATGACTCAAAATGCAAATTGTTGGTGTTTTTGCGGTCACAAAATGCACTATAAGGGGTGATTCTTGAAGACAATTTTAAGAAAAAACCAATGACAACACATTCAAACTTCTACGTTGAGTATTAACAAATATATAGGTACGCATTTAAAGTCTCGAGACCATGTCCGGCTTCTCCCATTGACTCGCCCCACTGTGCGACAGGCCGAAGAAGAGTGAGTATATTTTTGAGCATCAGAGTTGAGCATCTCTCTCACTCTGTCGCACGCGTATCGCATTGCTTTCAAACGCGCGAGCTCACGACAACAAAGCGGGAGACTCACATGAGTGGATCCAGCAAACTTTTGCTATACACAGGTAATTAAAGAGTTGATTCTTGCATAAAAATCTATAAAAATGACGATGAGAATTAACTTTCAAAAATCACAAAATTAACTCTTAGAATCGGGCTTAGAGGTGCGGAGCTTTTGTGATCATCTCATCATGTGACCACCATCTTTGAATTTTAATTCAATTCAATGCATTTCTTGAGTTTGTGAGTCAATTTGTAGAATTGTTTTATGCGCTTAATTTTGTTTTCAAGTGATTTTACACCACTGTAGATACCCTTTATGTAAGGGCGTCTCATCTAATCGCGAATTTCTATACTCTGGGGAAAATTGATTCATTGCTGTCCGTTTATTTGACTGCCATCTTTGATTTCTCTTGAAACGCCTTTTGTGGGTTCATTAGTGGATATTTAAACTTACTGAGGCTCTCAATGTAATTTTCACGTGATTTTACATAAACACCGTTCCTCAAAAAAAAAAAAAAACAAAAAACAAAAACCCCAACAAAAACAATAAAAACAGAAAAAAACCACTTTGGTAGCGCTGACAAAACATTTGATACATAGAAAAATGACCCAGTAAAAAGGCTTTAGTTGAGCCATCCAAATCTTTGGTTCACCCAGCAAAATCTCTTCAGTTAGGTGTGTAAAAAACCTTTGGTTAGTTCCACTGGCGCAACCATAGGATCTCTTCCATCTCTCTCATTTCCCATTTGAATGATATAAATAGGAAAAGGACAGAAAGAGGGGGTTTTATCCCCTTGTCCATCCTTATCTAACATAGTTTTTTAATGGAGAAAAGAGAGAGATGAAGAAACTCGCGGTGCGCTATACTGGTTAGTTCTACTAAAGTCTTTCGCTGGGTCATTTTTCTACCAAAGCGTTTTAACAGCGCTAGAGGTAGTTTCAGAAGTGTAGGCGGACCTAGACCGATAATCTTTGGGATTTGTCAACATTATTTCTGATATTACTCGAAGAAAATGAATAAAAATGAAATTGAGAGTTCACTTTTCGATGAGGAAAACTTTAAACACAAAAGAATAAAGCCAGGAGCAAATTCGGTACTGATTTGAAGGAATGAAAGTTGAAAATTCGCCAAAGATTATGGTTTTGGTCCGCCTACACTTTTGAAACTACCTCTACCAAAGCATTTTTGCCCTGTTTTTCCTGTGCACATCATTGTAGCAAAAGTTTACAGCAGACCTACTATTTCGAGTTCTTCATCGTCAGATTTATGGCTGCTAATGGCTAAAAGCATTTCGTTCCCGTGCACCTTGTGACATAGTCGTGGCTTCACGCGCGAGCATTATTGTATCACGACAAATTTAGCAGGGAAACTCGCGACATTGACGAGGAGAGGAGGTATGGAGGGGGCGTGGGTGCTGAGAGGAGAAGTAGAAAGGGGGGGGGGGCAGGATAACCAAGGCCGCTTGAGCTCAGCTCAGGAGTATAGAATCGCATAATAGCCTAGCAAAATCCGACTCATCAAGTGCAAAATTGGATGCGCATCGTAGGTACTATCGCCTTCGATTCACGACTCGGAGAGTTGTCAAATTTATGGGAAAATTCCCAGTCTACACAGAATAATAATAATAATAATAATAATTATACTAAGGGTCCCTTCCCTAGGGCAGTGCAAACAAAGTTGCGCAAATTCTGCCTTCGTAGGGTCACAAACCCTTTTTTATGTGCGTAAAAATAAATGTAAATATACAGAAGCAAACTCACCTCGCACGTCGTGCGACATATATCGCGCTAAGCCCTGAGGCTTAGGGCCATTGTTTGGCCCCGCCCCAGGGGTAACACCTTAACACCTGTCAACCATAGATTGGCAGTGAACAACAAAACACATAAAAATAATAATAATAATAATAATAATAAACCGTCGGGAATACACAAAGAACATTTTCACATCAAACTTAATCTGGGGGAAACCCCCAGACCCCCCTATAATATTCTGGGTGAGACCCCCTGCAGAGTGCAGACCCCTCCAAAAGAGTCAATTTTACAGTAGGCTGGTTGCAGAATGTTTCTTGCAAATTTTAATCAAAATTTAAACATGCTACAGACGGAGCACTGACTGGCTGCAGCAGAGGCACGCCGAATTTTCGCGAATTTATAAAAATAAAGGTCGCAGGATATGGAACGGTGACAATCGGTAAACACAGAGAGGAGGGGGGGGGGGGTAGGCGGGGCATGGCTGGCAATTGAAAAGGAGGGTGCTCACCGTTCAACAACTTGCGACGTTTTTGATGAATCCGTCAGAATTCGGTGTGCCTCGAATCTTCTCTGTGTATTTTAGCGTATGGTGATTGGTGCTCCGTCTCTTTTGTCTCTGCATTTTTCCCATTTTATCATTGATTTTGATGGAAACCTCTTTTCATCCGGAATTTGCTTACAATTTCAAATTTCGAAAAAGCCCCCGAAAAAAATTCCTCTGGGGATGATCCCTAGTAAAAATCATCATCAAAAATCTTCAAAAAAAACCTCAGCATGAGATTTGGAACCTGATTTAAAGGTTGATTTCATGATGATCTCATGATTAGTAGAAATCATCTTAAGCTCAGCATGAGATCATCACGAAATTATCATGAGATCAACATAGAATCCGGTTCCAAATCTCACGCTGAGATTTTTTTGACGATTCTTGATGAGGATTTTTACCGCAGGGAAAGCAACTTTCATCTGCGAAATTCGGATGCATATTTTTTTGGGAGTAGGCATTTTTCGGGAATTTCGAAAATAATTTCGCTTGGCTTAGAGGAAAATTGATTTCTCTTGGATCTGGCAACTCGGATAATGACGTGACGTAGTTGCGGTCAAAGTATATGGTCACGTTCAAAACACGACGCGACGTCCCATCCGCGACGCGATGCCACGACATGACACGGCCGCGGCGCGGCGGGCGGAGCGCGTCACAAACCGCGACGAGAACGTTGGCGTCACGCTCGATCACTTGTGCGCGTTCCGTTCGTCCGGCACTGACGCGAGACGCAACGCTCGTGCTATATACAAGGTGGAAAAATGGGACAAACAAAAGGGAATATTAAAAAGCTAACAAACAGATAAAGTTTAGATTTTTAGATTTTTTATTTGCAAAGGCGGGTCCAGTAATCTGGCAATTGTGAATGAATAATCCCCAATTGAATGCATGAGAAACAATCGAATAGTAAAAAGATCATGGCTCCCTCAAGAATTGAATATATGTCATACATTCAAATGGGGTGAATTCATGGTTGCCAAATTCTTCGATCCGCCCATGATAGGGTGTCCCATTATGAACCAGGACTACGAATAATCGCCGGCGTGGCGCATAGGATCCTCAGAACGTTCACTCTGCTCTTCCGGGACAGCGCCAATGATATTTTTAATGGGGAAATAGACTTACAAGCAGACCTGTTCATCTCGCGGACTTTTAGACGCCAACGTGGCGCGAGGCCCTCAAAACGTCCCCTCTGCTCTTCCGGGACACTGCCAATGTTATTTTAAATGGGAAAATTAGACTTATACTTATTATCAGAATCAGTACCTACTACTTATTACTTATTATCAGAAAAGAAGAGAATGCATGTTTAACGCCGACTCTGTAATAATATAGTTGAACGTTTGATGTCTAATTGTCTAGCGCGCGTTGGCTTTATCCTCTTCGTTATCCTTCAGTGGCGAGGCGTGCGATTTGGCAACGTTTCTTTTTCCCATTTAAACACATTAGAAAGGTCAAAATGCCTGGTCATCTCCGATGACTGAAGAGTTCGACTTTTTTGGTGAATTTAAATGGAGAAAATACATTGTTGTCAAATTCCACGCCTCGCCACTGCGTTATCCTTAATCCTCATGCTGCGCCTGCTTTCGAGCTTGATTATCCCAGGACGCCTCCGCAAGCGTCTACACCTATATAAGTCTATTTCTCCACTGATAATCCTTAATTGATTTCACATCACGCAATCGACCCCCCCCCCCCCGTCACTTGATTGGTCGGAAACCAGCGAGAATGTGTCCTTATAAGTTTTTGCTCTTCAAAGTGAGATAACTCACGACTATAATATTTCTACATTCATAGGCTGTCGAAAAAGTAATGCAACGGTCGACTTTTTGAGCGAACTGAAAAACCTAGCCAATATCGGTTTTTACGGATTCGTGTAGACTAGAGTATACTATAAGACCCGAGTATTCTCGATCAATGATACTTCAGGAGAGAGCCGATTCTAACCGAAAATGGCGGCGATCAGCATATCAGAAATGTAAACATTGAGAGAGAAATTGCGTTGCTTCAGTCGTGTCGTATTGGTTATAGTAATATTTCAGTTGTAAAATTAATCGCGATTGTATATTTAAAACGGCAAAATGAGTTAATCGACATATTTTGATCGCAGGGGACTCAGGGAAGCGTGCCCGTATTATTTGAACGCCGCGCTAAAAACCTATGTCTTCTAACCGCGCGGTCGATTTTGCAGACCGAAAACGGCGTCGTTGAGAATACTCGGGTCTTACTCTAGTGAGCCTACTGTTAGACGGCGCGGCGTGAATACCGTTAAAAGGAGACCTTGTCCAGCTTTTGGTTAAAAATTGATTAAAATACACAGTTTTCACCTCGCACGAGCGCCTCCAGGATTTTAGGGTACTTTTTGCAGAGAAAAAAATTGATGACAGTTAAGTGCGTGTGTTGGAAGAAATTAACAATAAAAGCTTTTCCTACTATAATTTACACATTCAATTACTCTTCATGCATCTGATGACTCAATATATTTTCCTGCCTTCTTGAATTATAGCATAGGAAAAACTTTTTTGTTGATTTCTTCCAAGTTCTAATAGACTCACTTAATCCTTTAATGACCAGGTTAGTTCAAGATTGCATCACTCTTCCGTTTATACAGGGAAGGTAGTTAACTATTCGTACTCGGAGGAGTTGGAACTGTCTATCCTACGAATTGAAGGCGCCAGACGAGACCTTATCTAGTAGTTTTTCGCCTATAATTGCGTATATTCGGAATGAAGACTGAATCAACATGAAATAGACTATATAGAGGAGAAAAACGAGATTACTTGGGCTTGGTCCATAAGTGGTTAAAACTGCCTGTCACTCGTTTTCTTCTTTGCAAAAAGGACCCTAAAAATCCTGCGGAGGTGCTAATGCGAGGTGCAGATGCCTCGGGAGAAACTGTGCATTTCGATAAATTGTTGACCATGCAAATGAGCAGAACAAAGTATCATTTTATCGGTATTTACGTCGTCTACACTAATCCGTAAAACGAAGCTTGCTAGCTTTTCTCGTTCGCTCAAAAAGTAGACCGTTGCATTACTTTGTGGACAGCTTATGTATATATTACTGTCTATTTTCGTTGTTAGGAATTTCGGGATTGTTATAAGGACGGTATAATTGCTTTGTTAACCCGCATGGAGAAAAAAAATTCTCGGTGAAATATCGACTGGAGAGAAATTATTTTTTAAAATTGCTAGAATTCTCATCGATTCGTTCGACGTTCTTTTAATTCAGGAGAGTGACTCATTTGAGTCAATAAGAATTCTGGTAACTTAAAAAGGAATTTATTATTGATCTACATTTCATGATAAGTTCTGCGTACACTGAAAAAAAAAATGGTTCTCCTATAACTAATTAATTATTAGTGAAATTTGCGCGCAATCAAATTTATTGATCGTACTTCATCCGAATAATTAGGTACTCCGATCAATAATTATAGACTGTTTTAGTAGAGCGATATATCGTATCGATTGCCGTCCGAGGGCCTCTGGTTCCAAACAAACTTTGGTTCAATGTAATTTCCCCATAAGCGGATTTTTGAACGGAAATTTAGGGTATTAAATCAAACAATTTATGCGACCTTTTTGCGATTATGAATTCTCCGTCCTCGAAAATGCTTAATTTTGCCCGGTTCCACCCGTAAAACTGCCGGAATCAACAAGATATTACAGATTAAACGATGCGTTTGGAGGTTGGAATCACCCAAATGTTATTGTTGTTGTTGTGGAATTGGCGGGATTTCGGGCGATTCTAACCTACAATTGCAACATTTAATCTGTAATATCTTATTGATTCCGGCAGTTTTAGTCAAGGAACCAGGCATAATTAAGCATTTTCGAGGACGTAGAATTCATAATCGCAACAAGGTCGCATTAATTGTTTGATTTAATACCCTAAATTTCCGTTCAAAAGTTCGCTTATGGGGAAATTACATTGAACCAGAGTTTGTTTGGAACCAGAGGCCCTCGGACGGCAATCGATACGATATATCGCTCTACTAAAACAGTCTATTGAAAACAGGTACCAATTATACTGGGTAAGTACAACCAATGTAATTGGTATACGCACCGTCCGCACAGTACTCAATATATTGGTCGGATCATATGTTTGATAAGTGCGATCAATGAAGATTGCGCATGTTCTACTAATAATCATTCACGTGGACCAATTATTTATTGATTTATTTTTTGTTTTAAAGGGTTAGATTCCAATGATTCCAGCGATCCAGATTTATTTGAAACACTTTTCCCCCTTTCATAAGTAGTTTTTAAAGAATGCCCATTTTGAGCGCAGTAAATTTTCCAAGTTATTCAGTGATAAATTCATAGTTGAATTTCGGAATTCCATTAAATTCACGCAAAACGAAACCCCTGCTGGTGGGAAAAAGACAAGTATCTGCTGTTTCTGTTTCGTTTGTTGGAGTCACCGAATTTGGATTGTTGATTGTTGCCTGTTGGTGGGTTTTGGAGCCAGCCCGCTCGCTCCTCGCTCTCATTATAGGTATGCAACTTACATTCGCTTATTCTCCTTGCACAAAAATATATACCTTCGAGTTGTCAACTCGAGTAAAGCCCGTGCCACACCGGATCAAACACGCGAACGGGTTCTCGTTTGCGTTCGCTCTGGTGCGGTGCGCGGTGTGATTTGCTTTGTGATGCGACGTATCTTGCACGGTGCACATCTTTGCGCTTTTGTCCATTTGTAATCCATGTAGTTTATGTTGTGTTTTCCAGAAAACGTGAACATTTCATAGTAAGTGCTATTATAGAAACCTTCCCTCTTATATTTTTTTCAAATATTTCTAATGTCATTGATTCCTCACACTGAAAAAAAAAAGCTATACAGTCATAATATATACCAGATTCTAGTAATATTACCAGAAACACAACAATATGTGAACCACAGAAAGTCTAGTACTTTGACCAGAAGATTCTGGTGTTAATAGCTGAATATGGTTATTAAACTAGAATTTCCTAAAAAGTTTTAAGAACTATGGTACAAACAAACACAAAAATTCTGGTAATTGTACCATCTCTTACATTGCATTGGTTCGCAAATTGTCATGCTTCTGGTAATATTTTTTTCTCCAGTGAAATAGTCGTATTTTTTTTAAGTCTACAACGATTTTGCGAACGCGAACTGCGAATGTATTGTGGACTCCAACAACAAAGGCACCAAAGGCGGATCCAGCAATCTGGCAAGAGTGTATTATTCCCATTCGAATACATGAGAAATAATCGATTCTTGAGGGGTCACGGCCCTTTTACTAATCGATTATTTCTCATGCATTTAAATGGAGAACACTACACAGTTGCCAGATTGCTGGATCCGCTTTTGAAAAGCACGTGGTTGCACAGTGCCGATTGCGCAATGCGCGTAAGATCGCGATGGTTTGGGTGCTCCGGAACCGTGTGGATGATTGTGTGGTTCACAATCACTCGCAGCAGTGCTACCAGTCTGGGAAAAGGGAAATCCCACAGTTTTCTTGCTCGTTGCTCGAGAAGCCCCGCCCATTCGCGGTCGTCCACAAAATAAAAAGGCGGCGACCGTGGACCGCAAAGGTCCACAGCGAGCAATTGTGGACACAAAAAAAGACGGCTGATATACACGTAAGAGGAAGTAGAGCGTCACTATTTGTTTATTGTGATATTTATGGTTCTGAATGATAAAATAACGGAAAAAAATAAAGAAAGAAAAAAAAGAAAAGAATTACAGCAAAAACGATGCATTGGCATTAATCAATCGACAGTCAATATCTACCCATGACATCAGTGGAAGTCACCTATCAATGCCGAAACACCTCGAATCCCTTGCGAAATGCCAGAACGTTCGCGTTCGCCCAGTATGTGGCCATATACTTGCATTGAAATACATGGCGTGGATTTTTTTTTAGCAGCGTTCACTCCGGTGTGGCACGGGCTTAAGCGAGTCTTGAGACTTAATCCAGTTCACGAGTTGTCCAGATTATCATATATCAACCCGGAATCGCCGCAACTCAAGCTTTACTCGCTCGAGAATCTCTCAACCGTAAATATAGCTCACGCATGTGCTGTCACTCAAACATTTTTTTCGTATCTCCAAGGAAACCCACCGGCCCACCGCATTGAGCTGTGCTGCTGCTAAAAAAAAAAAAAAAAAAAAAAAAAAAAAAAAAAAAAAAAAAAAAAAAAAATAATAATAATAAAATTAAGGAAAAAAAATATCGCAAAGCGTCTGAACTTAACTTTGGATTTTCTTTCTTTCTTCAACTTTCGGTCATTATGGTTCATTCCTCGGATTACTTATTCTGGTTGTTGATTCATATTTTTAATAAAAAGTGTGTCTAGGCTTGGTGTGGTTGATGGTAATAATTCTTATGTTTGTAAGGCTGACAGTAGAGCCGTCGCACAATTTTCCTGCCGATGAACATCGGAAGCAAACGTGACACTTTTCCCTCAAAGCTTGTGCAATCTACTACAACGGAAATAGTGGAGGATGAGGTGGGGGGGGGGGGGGGATTGCCAACATTGGAAAAAAATGTCGCCACTTTTGGGGAAATTTAGACTGAAAGTTGGAGAAGATTCCAAAAATTTGGAATAGCCCTCACTGGCGGCTCGTGGAGGTGAGGCGACGAAAATGAGAGGTGCGCAGGATTTTTTTTTTAACGCTTTTCACCTAAACTTTTTTGAAAATTCCATGTTTCATTCACACTTTTTGGACTATTGAAACGAAGAAAGGTGAAATTATAACCATTTTAACCTTTAAACGTTATTTTTTTTTTTAATTTTTTGTCTTTCTCCTCCCTCAAAAAATGTGAGGCGGTGGCTCCTTGTCGCCTCACTTGCCTCACCTGGCGAGCCGCCACTGATATCCCCCCAACTTTTGATTTAGACTTCCTCAAAGTTGACGGTATCTTGAAAATTATGTATGTTGTGAACAGACTGACAGGGGCGATCTCACAAATTGGCCCAATCATGGGCGCCCGCTGCAGGGGGCAAGAGGGAGCACTTGCCTTCCCCCCTTGAAATTAAAAAAAGTCAAAATTTCACGGTAAAAAATGAAAGGATAAAAGAAAATGTTAATCAAAGAATGAATAGTTAACAAACTTCATTATTTGTTTACTTCGTAATTTTAACTAATTTTTTGCAAGGAATAGTAGAATTAAACATTTTCCTTGGTATCATTTTCGTCTGCTGCCTCTTTATCCATTATATCAAACACGTCAAAATTATTACTATTATTTGATACACCTATACCATGGCTTAATAAGTGTACACCATTTGGATGAAAAAAAAGTTTTTCCTTTTTCCCGGGGGGGGGGGGGGGTCTACTAGACCTTCCATTGAGGTTCAACAATTTTGCCCCCCCCCTTGGAAATTTTTCTGCGGGCGCCCATGGGCCCAATCCAAGGAGGCTGGGTAGCGCGAGCCACTTCATGAATCGTCCACACAACCACTTACCAGAAATTGATCATTGAGCTTCTGGGAGGCTCTCTATGCTATTTTGGACAAGACGAGACGAGACGAGACGAGATAGTAGGAATCGATCAGTGGCGTAGCGTGCAATTTGGCAACATTGTATGTATAGAGTCCATTTAAACACATGAAAAATATCGAACTGTGGGGTGTTCGGTGAACACCTTCGCATTCGACCTTTTACGTGGGTTTAAATGGAAACTATACAATGTTGCCAAATTACACGCTACGCTACAGGAATCGATCATTTCCATTGGTTTAAACGGTGTCACGTGACAGATTGAGTCGTTCAATTCAGAAAAATGACTCCTCTGTGTCAGTGTCAGCATCGAATGACTCGAAATCTGTCACGTGACGCCATTTAAATCAATGGGATTGGTCGATTCCCGCTATCTCGTCTCGTCTCGTCCAAAAGAGCAGAATCAGCTCCCAGGTCTTTGTTAATCTTTTCTTTTTTTTCTCTTCAATTTAGGAGGCCGAAACAATTTGAAAAATTTTCAAGGGGAATATTAAACCTTGAACCAACGAATTTTTTTCTTTGTACAGTCTGATAGTCGAAACATCAATTTTTTAAACAAGTATATGGATAGATTTAATGGCGGCAAAGCTAGACGTCTCTCATCGGATCAGAAACTGGTCAGCTATATAATTCAGGTAATAATCAGATTGAGTGAAGAGGTTCAGTCGCTCCACGGTTTAACGTTCCTTTTTTATGACTTTAGGGGCCGTATTTTTAGACTTGGTATGAAATGTGCGACTGTGCGTGTGTAATGTGTAGCAAAGAACCAGTTTTTTTTTTTTTTTTTTTTTTTTTTTTTTTTTTTTTTTTTTTTTTTTTTTTTTTTTTTAAAACCGTGAAGACAACGGAGCGTGGATTAAAAAGTTCCAATCTGGTGATCGTAAGAAAAAACAGGGGGGAAAAAATCAGTTTCTGACTTGAACTTCTTGCTTGGAGAGATGACCTGTGCCCTTACAATGGGGCTATTGCACACTTTTGCTATAAGCGATTTAATAGTCGATTATGGCGTAAAAACCTCAAAAAATAACGATGGCGGCACTAAAAACTTCCAAAATCCACTCCTAAACTCAATAAACGCAGTTATTTGCGGGAGCGTAATGGTGGCCAAAGGCACTAACAATGGGAGATTCCCATCTAACAATTCTGAAACTCTATCAAGAAGTGACCAATAAGAGACTACTTTCATTTGACACCGGTGTCACTTGGTGTTGCGGTACCATTCATCGGATGTGGATCATGACTCTGATGACTAATTACTCTGTGAACCATCCTTGTCAGCATAGAAAGAGTGACAAAATTAAGATAGAAATCTCCCATTGTTAGTGCCTTCGGCCACCATTACGCTCGCGCAAATAACTGCGTTTATTGAGTTTAGTAGTGGATTTTGGAAGTTTTTAGTGCCGCCATCGTTATTTTTTGAGGTTTTTACGCCATAATCGACTATTAAATTGCTTATAGCAAAAGTGTGCTATAGCCCCATTGCGGAGGGTGCCGGTGAGGGGTGGAAAAAAATGGGGTGTAAAAAATGCACTGTTGCGATTTTTTTTGGTAGACTCATGATTTATTTCAGCTTTTCATTTAAGAGAGACACTATCGGTAGCGGAGAGAAACAAGGAACTGATAGCAACTTTTTTTTTGCTGGTTCGCTCCATTCAACATTAGCAGATGCAAATTTGCATCTCACGATAATTTTATATGGTATATTATAGTTACAAAAATTGGAACCACGTCTCGCTGCTCGAAAATTCAACTGTCTTTTGACCAAAATTGATGAATATACTCAAAAAGCACAAAGAACACTGTACGGACTTTACGAAAAAACGGTTAAAGTCAAATTGGGTGAAACTTTCGGATATTGTTCTATTCAAATTCAACCCAAGTCCAGACCCCTGTTCATTTCGCGGACTCTCGCGCATAGAGGGCTCTCAAAACGCCTGCTCTTACGGAGCATTGCCAACGTTATTTTAAATGGGAAACTAGCCTTACGAGCAGACATGTTTATCTCGCGGACTTTTAACCGTCAAAGTGGCGCAGGGCTCTTAAAAAGTCCTCTCTGCTCTTCCGGGGCATCGCCAACGTTATTTCAAATGGAAAATTAGCCTTACGAACAGACCTGTTTATCTCGCGGACTTTTAATCGCCAAAGTGGCGCAGGGCTCTTAAAACGTCCCCTCTGCTCTTCCGGGGCATCGCAATGTAATTTCAAATGGAAAATTAGCCTTACGAGCAGACTTGTTTATCTCGCGGACTTTAAACCACCAAAGTGGCGCAGGGTTCTTAAATCGTCCCCACTGCTCTTCCGAAGCATCGCCAACGTTGTTTCAAATGGAAAATAAGCCTTACGAGCAGACCTGTTTATCTCGCGGACTTTTAATCGCCAAAGTGGCGCAGGGCTCTCAAAACGTCCTCTCTGCTCTTCCGGGGCATCGCCAACGTTATTTCAAATGGAAAATTAGCCTTACGAACAGACCTGTTTATCTCGCGGACTTTTAATCGCCAAAGTGGCGCAGGGCTCTTAAAACGTCCCCTCTGCTCTTCCGGGGCATCGCAATGTAATTTCAAATGGAAAATTAGCCTTACGAGCAGACTTGTTTATCTCGCGGACTTTAAACCACCAAAGTGGCGCAGGGTTCTTAAATCGTCCCCACTGCTCTTCCGAAGCATCGCCAACGTTGTTTCAAATGGAAAATAAGCCTTACGAGCAGACCTGTTTATCTCGCGGACTTTTAATCGCCAAAGTGGCGCAGGGCTCTCAAAACGTCCTCTCTGCTCTTCCGGGGCATCGCCAACGTTATTTCAAATGGAAAATTAGCCTTACGAACAGACCTGTTTATCTCGCGGACTTTTAATCGCCAAAGTGGCGCAGGGCTCTTAAAACGTCCCCTCTGCTCTTCCGGGGCATCGCAATGTAATTTCAAATGGAAAATTAGCCTTACGAGCAGACTTGTTTATCTCGCGGACTTTAAACCACCAAAGTGGCGCAGGGTTCTTAAATCGTCCCCACTGCTCTTCCGAGGCATCGCCAACGTTGTTTCAAATGGAAAATAAGCCTTACGAGCAGACCTGTTTATCTCGCGGACTTTTAATCGCCAAAGTGGCGCAGGGCTCTCAAAACGTTCCCTCTACGCTCTTCCAAAAGCGCATCTGTTAGTATAGCTTTGAAAGCTCTGATGAGTTCAAGATAAATGGAAGTTTCCATTAGGGCCTTGATTGTTTTGTGGCCTTAGCACCCGGTCATCTGTGTTATTGACACGACCGACACCGAGCTTTGATAAAAGCAATATCGGACTCGATAGGTCTATGGAGGCTCGGCGCGGGTATCGATGACGCATTTAAAAAGAGGAGGTGGCGTTGGAGCGAGGAATCGAAAACACTGATCGGTAATCACTCATCACTCAACATTTATTTGCACACCACTGACACCACTCAACAGTCAACATGGCACTAAATTGACTTTTTTGTTGCCAAACTCATTAAAGAAGAAGACGGAGGGGTACTCACTGTACTCAGCTATCTCATAGCACAGGGATAAAGGATGAGAAGTATTAAGGTGATTACATGCGAAACTTTTTCAGATTTCAACCCGATGGATAGCGCCACTATTGTCGCTTATGGGAAAAGTCGTGTGTTTTGCATTTTAAATTGAAAACAAAGGAAAATCGAAAATTCCAAGAACGTCAGCACCTGCGTATTATTTTTTTTATTGATTTTTTAGCCAGAAACGAGCAATATTGGTTGAATATGCAAACCGTAATTTTTGAAATTCATTTCGCCATAAGCTTTAAGAGAGTTCGTGTGAGTGCAAGTGATAATATGTCTATCTGCCTCACTCGGACTCATTGCAACTTAAGAAAATTTCCGAAATTTGTAATTTCCGGCTTTATTTTCGAGTGTTTCAGCTTGAAACTTTCAGGGTAGCTTTCGGAAGTATGCTCGCAGGCGCTGGTACTTATTTTTGCGTAAATTCATCAATTTGAACTAAAAACTCCTGATTTATTGATCAGCGCGACGTGGTGTCCACAGTTCGAAGTAATCGACCCTGGAATCATCTTAACGTTAAAGCTCGTTCCAGAAGTGGAGGTGGAGCTCAAATGACAATTTTCGGAATTTTCCCGAAGTTATTCCTCATGGTATTTTACATAGAAATGAATGAAAATTAGTTAGAGCCTTAGCGGAACGAAACGTTGTGACTATTTCTCTGAAGTTTATGTCATATTGCGCCGGCAATAATTGGAGTAGGTAATATACTCTGTCAATTTTGGGGAAAATGTGGCCAACTTTGGGGAAATTCAAACTGAGCGTTGAAGAAGACTACAGTCATCGAATATTCTCGCAACTTTTGGTATAAATTTCCGCGAAGTTAAAGATTATTTATCTAATTGATGCCATGCAAGTGCAATAGGATAAACTTTTCAAAAATTAATGACAGAAATGGCATTATTGAAACGATTTCAAGACTTTTGTCGGAAACAGTTTAGAATATCAACACTTGCTGTACTCAGCAGAGCTGCAGGCGAAAACATTTTGTGACAGTGACTAAATTACTTTTGTTGTTAGTCTCGAGATCTTTTTTTTTTTTTTTGTGGAAAGTATCAAAGTTATTTGAACGTCTCTCCCCCCCCCCTTCCACCCAAAACTTCGAGGTTTTCATGCTTAAAAAGACATGGCAACACTGAAACATCTCGGTGATTCTAGCTCTCATAATAATCAGACAAGTGAGTTCAAACAAAAACAGGAAGAGACCGGAAAGGGAAAAAGGATGTGGGTGGGGGATGACATAATATTGACATGATAGAGCTAGGATGGCTGCACTGATAGCAGGAAAGGCCGTTCTGGAGGAGAGCTGGTAAATGTGATTCTACAACAAACTTTAGAGGAGGGGGAGAATTTGGAGGCAGTTAGCAAAAAAAAAAAAAAAAAAATATATACATCAAAGACCCCCCCCCCCCTTCAATATTTTACGGAGGTACATAAATGTAAATTTTCTGTTGCGGAGTTTTCTCGTTTCCGCATTCATAGTAATATTACGAATAAGTTGAGGTTGCTCACTCATCCAGTAGCACAACGGCCGGCGCAGCAAGAAATATGGCAACTTCTCATATAGTATCAATTTACCAAATGAGAATACGGCAAAAAAATGGCCCAAATGTGGACACAGGAGAAAAGAAATTCTGATACTTAAATAAAAATCTCCAAAAAAATCTGAGACTTTTAAGATTTGTAGAACAACAAAGGTATGCCAGCTATTTTGGTGAGACTTTCACTAACACGTCTATTTTTCAGAATATTACCTACTTCACCTGTGTTCACATTTGGGCTATTTTATCCAATGAAAAAGAACAAATTTGAAGGAGCTTTGTCGAGGGTTTTAATGAACAAAATGAGTCGTTGCTATATTATATTACACATTATGACACTTCTAATCTTTCAGAAACACATACCTAAAGTTCAGCGATGACATTTTTTAAGATGGGAAATATCTGTCAACGAGTAAACGCTGAAAACTGTTCTTCAGGCATGGTGAGAAGGATTTAGTTTTAAATTCAATTCTTTCTTTCCTGTTTTACTTACTTCCAGTTTGAAATTTATTTTTTAACTGCCTTTAAAATATTATGAAGGACAAGGGAGGTAAAGGAGAGGGTAATCTAAGTCCGCTTATAATGTTTTCTCTGAACGGTCTTATTTGAGTTTAAAGAATATCAAGATGAATCTTATTCATCCCTGAAAAAGATTACACCAACTGTCTAACGGGACTTTGTTCAGGGCATATCCAAAAACAATTACCAGTGGGGGGGGGGGGGGCATACTTATCCAGGGAGTAAATGTACAATTTGCCCACTTTCAAGCAGTTCCTTTTTTCCTCTGTGTTTTTAGGGTCTGAGGGGGTGAGGCGCCCTTTCTACCAGCCCCACCACCCCCATACACGCCCTTGGACTTTGACCTCTCTCAGAATAGGTGAGTTTTTGGTTGCCTAACTTTGTTACAGTAGTGAAGAGGTCACGATGGCATGCATCATAACATTGATGATAAAAACAGGAATGGTTAAAGGACCAAGGTGAGGACTTGGAAATCTAGTTAAAATTGTGGTGCCCAGGGACTAAATTTCAGCAAAATCTTACCAGCAAAACATTCTTTACACAGGATGGATTACAGAGAGCAAGCTTTTCCACACAATATTCTTCAGAATTGATGGGAACGAAGAAAAAAGTATATAAGAAATAGATAAAATATAAGCATAGAAAGAAGCTTAAATCAACAATGCGCTTGTTGCTTTTTACCAGTAGAAACCTGTTAAAGAGTTCTCAATAGAGCTGATGTATTAAGAATCAGTAGTAAACAAGGAGCGTTTAGCTGTCTAAAACACATCCAGAAGTAATCCAAGATTGCTTGGTCAACAAAGATAGCCAACTAAGCTCAACGTTACATTTCGAACATGGACACCGCTACTTGTCAGGGCTTGTTACAAAAAATGCATTAGCTTCAGCACTCAGTGAGAGCATTTTTGAAAAAAACATGATTGAACCTACCTTCACCATCTTCAGGTAGAGGTTGTCTCAATTGAGTTTCCGTCAGACAGTTCAAGATAATTGATTAAGTAGGTACACACGGTTTATAAGGGTATTCACAACTATGAGCAATTAATAATGTTCTGGTAAAAGGGCATTTCACGAGAGTTTGCAAATGACAGATCAGCCTCTTTACTTTACAACGGGTGAGTTTGTGTTTTTGTGCACTCTCCATCGATTTGTAGACTCAAACGAAATTGCGGCGCAGGAGACCGGGCAAGCCAGCAAGCGCCATCTTTTAAGAATGACTTCTACTAGTCATCAGACAACTTTCAAGCGCAAACTTGTCAGCAACTACTTCCAATTACATTTTCGTGCAAAGTTAAGATATGTAAGAAATTCCGATAACAAACTTAGAGACCCATCTATCATTTGAGTGCCCTTACAATGGGACATAGTACCATAGAGGATAGAATGATATTAAGAAGAATGCCTTTACAAAAATTGGAAGATCTTATTATGGTTGGCTAAAGTTTGTAAGTTCCTCAAAAGTATTTATGGCATGATAACAGACAAGTGTATTGAAAATCTCATTAGTTGCACGTGACTAGAAGAGAGATTGTTCTCTCTGGAAACCGACAAACGTTCGTAGCCCTTTCTAAGGTGGATCAATTGTCACTGCAGCAAATTTCGTGCACCACGGGGAAAGGAATGATAACGCACTGTAGATCCGAGACTACTGAGAACTTTAGTTATTTCGTTGATCGGTGAATTCAAAGTTATACTTAATAAGTACATGACACCTGACACAGTTAGTGGGGGCAGTAACCACCGCCCAAACTTAATGCACAGTGAAAAGATTGATGGAAAGAAGTGAATGAACAAAAAGTAGTGATAAGCCAAGCTGCCAAGGTGAGTGCAGGGAGTTTACCTGAGATAGCTCGATGTCTCCTCCAGACTCATTTTGTGGTGAGAATGAGGTGGTTTTCCTTTTATCAACATTTCTGGCTGCTTTGTCATTCGATTTGGGCGAATTCATCACTTCACTTCACAACATAACACCCACATTCGCGATTAATGAACATTCAAACTGGAACGTATGCGATGTAAAACGACACAGGAACACGGTTCACAGATTAGTATAATTGTGTACTTGATTTGCTATTTTGGCGACGCGACAAGGGAATGAGTTGCAAAAATCACACGGAGCACATGCACGAATAATTGATTAATATAGAAAATTCACAACACAGTGCACACATATCACGAAAAGCAATTGACACCTTGATAAACTTATGACCTGTGACTGAGTTTGAGGTTCGAGCGCGGAGATGATCTTCGCGGATCGCAGACCGCATGCGTTATCTTTCATCACGAGAACTTCGAAGTTCAAAACGATCCGCTGATCGCTGTGTTTTGATAATAATTAAGGTCCCTAGAGATTCTCTAGGGACCTTAATAATAATTGTGTATCAATTCAAAAAGGAGGAGCGAGAGAGCAGCACTGTACTACTGCTGATCAGCTGATCCGTCCCAGCTGACGTCAGCAAATGTCGCTGACGTAAATAGCTGCAACGTCACAACAAAAATTGAAAAAAGTGAGGTTATAAAATGATAAAAATAAACATCTACACATCAAGCAGTCAACAGTGAAGTTTTCCGTTCTTTATCTCAAACTCTTCGAACACTCGGCCACGTATCTACCGGAAAAATGGTAATTCATTCGTATACTCTCCTTTGTGTTTAATTCTTCTCTTGGTTTGAGGGTTTTCTTCCAACTCTTTCCAGATTTCAGGCAGAAAGTAACCGAGCTAAATGTGTCTCGACAGCCGCGGTCTCAAACCGGCATCGCTATCTTTTGCCATGTTCATCTCTATAAAAAGCTTATTTACCCTGTTTTCAGCTTCTCAGAGATCCTGTACATTAATTTTTGTCTCTCTTTCAGGTCAAATTAGAATCAATGCAGCGATATGTTTCTCCAGTTAATCCAGCCGTTTACCCCCATCTGACAGTGCTCCTTCTCGGAATAGGAATCTTCTTCACAGCCTGGTTTTTTGTCTATGAAGTCACTAGTGCTAAAGCCAACCGAGACTTATTGAAGGAGCTAGTCGTATCGTTAGTCGCTGCAATTTTCTCTGGCTTTGGAATTCTATTTTTGTTACTTTGGGTTGGAATCTACGTATAATGTGAATGTAAGTACCTCCTTCTGTCTGAAATTTGCTCAGTTTTGCCACCTATGTAGGGCTGGGTTTGAGGTCGTTTCACGAAAGTTGGCCGATAATAGATGGGTTTCTTTACAGCGCAGAGACGAGTTTGCGTTATCGCGAATGTGTAAGAACGCTAACACGCCTTTGCACAGGGAGCTGTATGATCTGTCATCGGCTTTCTTTCGTGAAACGAACTCTTTGCCATTTGCTGTCCTCACGGTCTTTCGACCATTCCTCCTGGCTCCCATCCTCAGTTTCCCTTAGAAACCGTAATTTTTTTGCATTATTTTCCCTTCTGCTGTTACAAAAGCAAAAGCAGAGATTTAACTGTGCTCGGATTATTGGAAATAGTGACTTGGTCCACGCATTTTTACTTGGACTTCGCCTCTTTTTCAGTTGACTGTTGAGCTAATACCTTCTGATTGTTTTGTTCAGTGTTGCGAGATAATAGCACAGAATACTATAATCAGAACGAAAACTCTCGTAAGAGCCGATGGTAACAAGATTTCGAATTCACCAGCACAAACTGGCAACCATGCCTGTTCACTTCTCATGATAGTGGACATGCTTTTCAAGGTTATATTTACAAATAGGGTTGACACTCAACCAACCAAGACGTGACTGGTTGCCCGAAGATTGCCAGAATTACTCATTTTTCCACATAGCGGGCTCGAAGATAGAGGTTGTTTTAGAAGTGTAGGCGCACTTAGACCAAACCTTTTGAAATTTTCAGCATTATTTCTCATTTTACAAAGTGAAATTTAATGATAATTAATTTCAGTGTTGGCTTTTCTTTGAGGTAACTACGCTTTAAAATCAAAAGTTTCAAGTCGGAGGCATGTTTTGTTTCGATTTGAAGGAATGAAAATTGAAAATTTGCCAAAGATTATGGTCTGAGGAGACCCCCTGCTCTTCTGAAACGAGCTTTACCTGAAATTAAAAATGTTTCGAAAATATTTCAAGTTTCCGATCTGATTTTAGTATTCCGCAATAGTAGTGCTCTTTCTCTTTTTTAAATATTGTCTCTGGCAGTCAGGCACAGGCACCATGAATAATTTTTTTAAAGCTTCCAAAGAATGTTTTTCCCAAGCCTGGAAAGTACCTTAATCCAACATGTCTGCTTTGGTTTTCAGAACAAAATCCTTACCTGGAAGGAGCCTCTCAAATCGACCCTCAGGGTCATAATGATCATTGAAAGTTGAATCACAATTGCCTTTAAGTCTTGAAAAGAAAGATGTCTGATGTCAGTCTCTGCATGCCATGAAGGCTTTCCTCATTTGTGGTATCCATTCGTTCATTCCGTTTATTCGCATTTTCTAGGTTTCTTTCATGTTTACACTACTTTTGTTCCTGTGATGCTATTTTAATTAATTTCATTTATTGTAATAATATTTGTACCAAAGTTAAACATGGAAAATAAATTAAATGAAAAGTTGTGGGGAACTTGGTCAAATTAGGTGTCCTCTCTCTTTTTTCTGTTCAACAGTTTTTCGGTATGTTTTTACTCATTTTTCACCGGTTTCACTGGTCTAGCATTTATTTGGTCTTTATTTTATGGAGTAGAGGACACTCTTGACCAGCCTGGCTCTATCTCTCTTGAGACAGGCTACTCTAAGGAGTAGTTTTAGATCGGACCAGATTATTTTTGAGCCGCTTCTAACCCTTGATTTGCACATTTCCCATAATGAACAAGTATATGAAATAAAAATGTTTAACTTTTGCTCATGATTTGTGGTATTTATTCTTTCATTACTCGGAATTTTTTATTTTACTCCCCATTTTTTTTTTAATTTTCATCAGTCTTACCTAGTTGTAAAATGAACTGTTTATGTAACTGACAAATTCATTCATCCATCACTCGGAAGAATTTCTGGTTACATTAGTGAGAATTCTGTTGAAGATGATTCCAGGGTTGATTAGTTCAAACCTTGGGCACTATGTCGCGCTGTTTAAAAAGTCAATTGTCGAATTTGCGCTGAAAGCTCAAATTTGAAGAACGTCATCACTTGCGAGCATACCTCATGAAGATTAATTACCCCGAAAGTTTCAAGCTAAAACACTCAAAAATAAAGCTGGAAATTATGAAATACAAAAATTCCCGTAAGCCTCAAATGAGTGCAAGTGAGGCAGATAGACATATTATCACTCACATTCACTCTCACTCACTAAGTTTATGGCATAGTGAATTTCATAATTTACGGCTTTAATTCTAAAACAATTTTGCTCTTTTTGGGCTCAAAAAATCCATTAAAAAAAAAATAACCAAGGTGCTGAAGTTCTTGAAATTTGTAGTCTTTCTTTGTTTTCGATTTAAAATGCCGAAACACAGGACTTTACCCCAAAGCAACTAATGGCGCTATCCATCGGATGGAAATCTGGAAAAGTTACGCCCGGAATTAAGTTAATAATACTTTCTTAACTGAAACTTTGGTAAATATAACTGCGATTCCTGATAGTGTAACCAGAGTTCCTGATAGTGTAACCAGAGTTCCTGATAATGTACCCAGAATTCTTGTAAATTAAATTGAAGTTCTGGTTTCATCCACCAGACTTAGGGTTAGGAAAGTATGAAACAGAACTCTAGTTACAATAAAAGATGTATCTATAAAATCACACGTGTTTGTTACCTCAGTTAGAGCTTGTTTCAGCAGTGAAGGTAGGGACAGGGTGATCTGTAATCTTTGGAATTATTTTAATGCTACTGCTCTTTGAGCAAAATAAAATAAAGAAAATGGGTCAGAAACAGGGGTGTCAATAGAAGACAAGTGTTTCCCTCTTCCCAACTTTTCACAGCAGTGATCTATACCTACAGCAAAAATTCAGGAGAAATAAGTCATGCTCGGATAAGAATATTACAATAAACTTTAATGATTTAAAAATGGCGTAAAAATAGGAATCTAGAAAATGAACTTTTAACTATGCTCAACACAAAATACTAACAAATTAAATCAGAAAATATATTTACAAATTTCAACAAAAGTGTTTGAACATGCTTTGCAATTGAAACTTTCCATTCTGATGGAAAATGGAGGGAAGTTTTTACACCCTGCCTAAGCCAATTCTAACACAAAATTTATGGTATGAAAACCATATAATTAATCATAATCAGCTTTGCCAATAATCATGGAGAAAATAAATAAAAGATTTTGAAGCAGCTACAAAGTTATTCAATGGCTTTGGTAGAATGTTGATTTCAAAGCTGTTATTACAGCTTCTTGTAAATTGAAATTTTTCAACTTCCTGCAGAATTTTATTAAACTTCCAAGAGGGATACACAGTTGAAAATTAGCCTCATTGAGTAAAATAAATTTTTTGACTAAACGCAAAACGTTTTGCTCAGTAAAGAAAATTAAGAATGGGTATTCAAGGATTTAGAAAGGTCAATAGGAAAGGAAAAAATCAACTCAAGTAAATAACAACCGAGAAAGGACTCAAAATTATTTCCAAAAATTAAGACTGAGATGAAAAAGGCAGGAGTTCTCTTCAATAGTCGGTTCCATATTTTTTTAATTCATTATTCTTGCTACTTTTGCTTTCCAGAGTTTATTTGATCTTTAAATTTCTAATAGGAAGAAAACAAAGCTTGTTTCACTAATAATCACAGGTATTATTTTCAATAAATAATGAGCACATCAAGTTATGAAGAAGAGCAAACGAGCAAGGGCTTTTAAGACATTAATCTGGCGTTACATGATGACTACACAAAGAAAAAAAGTTTGGTTAGGTGAACTGAACTTGAGTTCATGTGGAACGCCAACATTTTTAGTTGTAAGTACCGATCTTCAGTAAGGGGCGCCGAATACTTCGGTGAGTATGGCTCAATTTTCGTCTCTATTGAAGGCTTCGGTGCTCTTAGCTGAAGTTCGAAATTCACAACCTAAACCTTCTGTTACTGCAACCATACACATGGACGTTCAATGTGAACCAAAGTTTTTTCTCCGAGTAGACCATACTTCCTGACAAATGAAAATATTTACAATTAGTGACTTTTCCTATTGCGATGAAACGCTTTTAATGAGATGAGATTTCCTTAATTTTCTTCAATCTTGGAGCCACTTGGAAACTTTGTATATTAACAGGTAAGTAGTTTAGAATTAGGGGATTTGTTCAAAAATTGTTCATGATGTACATCACTGTACCTTGAATACTATTTGGAACTTTATAAGGAAAACACACTCTGAACTCTCTGATTGAACTGAAAACTACACACTGAGATGACTTTAGTTATGTTTGAGTATATTTGCAGCCGAGGTTGTTTCCTTGTTCATTTTTGAATTTATTTTTCTTGACAAACGCCAGTTTTACAGCACACTCGTCACTAAAATGTGAGTTGCTCTACAGACAAAGTGTGTTATTAGAGCTATATCATAAGTAATCCTCTGCTTCCTAAAAGGTCAACAGCTTTTCATTGACTGTCAATTTAAATTCCTGCCTGACAAAAGTATGTACAAAGACAGTGTACAGCGACAAATGTACGGAGCAGTTAAAGACCAAAGACTAGGAAACCTTGTACCGCTCAAATTCACACTATTATTTACAACGAATTACAAATATGCAGCACAGTAGCAGAGTAACGCTAGTTGCGTGTGGAGCAGAAGAAGAGAAGATCAGGAATTCAATTGGATTGATTAGCTTGATTCAAACTTCTGACCTTTCAACTTTAAAATACTGTGTAACCTTGACTATCCGGACACTTGATTGTTCGGACGGGGTCCGGATACGGATTTCAAAACTGGAACGAGAGAAACCGGGGAAAACCTAACTGGATGGTCATCGGGAAATACGTCTCGATTGGTCGTAATTACTTTATCTACATCTAGATTTTAGTTTTACATACTATTGTATACAAACAAATGTATGTTCTCGTATATACATACCTAATTGTGCATATTTCGCTGATTACAAGCACATTTTACACGTCAACCAACCCCCGGACTTTGATTACTCGGATATTGCGGTATCCAGAAGGTGTCCGGTTCCGACCTACCCAGATAATCGAGGTTACACTGTACTCAAATATGAAAAAAATAAATTCATTATCAACATCATCAATTAAATGAGGTATAATTACTCTGAGCGTTGCAAGATTGTAGAAAAAAAGTAGACATCGGTGAATCTTTCCATCAACCAAGAAAAACGCTTCTACGTTTTATAAAATCAGTTTTGTTTTCAATTAGATTGCTGACCTAGAAGATTTCTGTTGATAATGATGCATTGAACCTACGAGTGACTGCCTCAGCCCAGTAATTTGAGACCTACAATAATTACAGTGAAGCTACCGTGTCATGGCCAGATATGGTTAACTAGAGTCCCTGTATATTAAAAAGCCATAAAGGGTATAGATTCTGATTGGCTGCTAGATTTCAGGCTGTCATAGAGCTCAAGGAGGCGTTTTCTGTGCTACTCTCCATCAGATGACCGTTGGAATGCCTCCAACCAATCAGAATGGATGCCTCCTTTGCATTCTTCTTTTTCATGCTTTACATGGCAGGACTCTTTCATATATGTACAAGGACTCTAGGGTTAACAAGGCTGTGGACTAGATATCTGATTTTCGATGTGACTGGACACTTGAAGTGTGAGATCGTTTTCACAAAGTATCTTTGAAATTGAGATTCTTGAGTTTCACTCAATTGTTTGTGATAGCTTTGTGACCAAAAGAAAACTAGGTCAGCAAGAAGAGGATTGGGGAAACAGAGAGATGAATTAAAAATGAAACAGAAAGATGTATTTATAAAATTGGTGCCTCAAATAACAATTATATTAATAGCATAAGTAGAAAATAATAGGGAGAAGGGTCGAGAGTCTGTCCCTTAACTGCCGGAGGAGCTTTTGTGCCGGTGCTTCACCGCGCAGGACAGACTTGTGAGAATAATGAGCCAAAATTTAGAGGAGGGGTATCAGTGAGGGACAGTAACAGCCCCCCTTATTTTCCATTCAACCTGTAGTTTTTTTTTTTTTGGTTTTGTTTCATGCAGATCAAAATTATTAGTACCAGAGATGACTTTTCTAGAGTTTGATGGCCTTCTCCCCCACCCCCCCCTTCTGATACTATCACTAATACCATCGATCTACATTAAAAAACTGGGAGTTGAAAGGAAAATAAGGGAGGCCGATTTTGGTTTTGCTTGAAACCACCCTTTTATAACCTTGATTTAGGGGGTTCAATTTCTTTCGTTTTTTGTTTTTTTTTTCAAATCATAACGAATAGACATTAAAAGTGACGGAATCCTCACCCAAAAATCAAAACCATTAACAAAAATTGTCTGGCACTAGGGGATTGATTCTGCTCTTTTGGACGAGACAGGACGAGATAGCTGAAATTGATCAATCCCATTGGTTTGAAAAGTGTAACCGGACATATTTGAAGTCATTTGAGTCCTTTGTTTCAGGTAAATGTCTCGAAACCAGTCAGGTGACCCATTTTAATCCAATGGGATTGGTCAATTTCCGCTATCTCGCTTCGTCTACTCCAAAAGAGCAGAATCAGCCCCCAGACCTGGACGCTGCAAAAAATGCAATGTGCCCATCTCTATGAGAGTCCATGAAAATAGTGATTTGAAAACTCATTCAAAGTACAAATCTTCATAAAATTTAAAAACATTGGTTCAAATCTCAAAAAGAGAATTGGATGATTGTTAAGCAATCCATTAAAGAGTCCTTTCCGGAGAATTTACTCTTGAGGAAAATTCTTCTCCAGAAATACCTGATCTCGGACCAAAAAAAAATTTAGTTTCCAGTTTTTTGGACCAAAAGTTGGTTCAACTTGTGTTTTAATAAAATGGTAGCAATTTTCAAACCATCTTCTTGCCATCAAGTGAAAATTTTTTTGGATTTTGGGGTACTATTATATTTTTAATGAATAGATGAAAAATTTTGTTTTTACTAGTCAATCTTAGAGGGAACAGCTTATGATCAGACTGTACTTTTCACTAACTCTCACTTTGCAGACAACACAAACCAAACCACAACTAGCAGAGTCCCATCACTTTTAGAGTCTATTCGTTAAGGTGATTCTTAAGCGTTTAGAGCCCATTCCTACCACCAGAGTCCTACTGTTCGATTAATGTCAAATTACAGGCTGAAAGTAATTTATAACCCTTTGCCTGCTGAGTTAGGAATGCAGGTACTGCCAGGGTGTGAATGGAAAACCGTGCAAATTTACGAATTGTTACGTTTTTTGTTTAATTTTTTTTTTTTATTTTTTTTTTATTTTTTTTTTATTTATTTATTTTTAATTTGTTTTTAAGAGTTTTGAGGAATCCAGTCACGATTGCGTGTATACTCGTCCGCAGCTCTAAGAGAAGAGGTTTCGCCGCCGCGAGTATACTCGTCCGTAGCAGTTAAAGGGATAATTAAGAAAACGGAATCTCAGTTCCTAGGTAATCATTTGAAGAACGTCTCTGCAAAAACATATCGTCAATAACTTCAAAAATAAGGCTGAAAGTACCAAAAAATGAAATATCGCAAATTGATTATTGTATCAAAATGCAATATTTCATTTTTTGATACTTTCAGCCTTATTTTTGAAGTTATTGACGAGATATTTTGCAGAGACATTCTTCAGAGGATTATCTAGTAGCTGACACTCTGTTTTCTTAAATTTAAATTAATTTCGGCCTGTAATTTGACCTTAATCAAATTGTAGCGCTGTGGTGGCAGAAATCGGCACTGAACGCTGAGGAATCACCTTAAGAAACAAGACTTAGCACTTGCACCTGCTTTCACTTGCCGAAACCTTTTTCAGCCAAAGAAACAGCTTCAAACTGATATTTGAGGTGGGAGAACTGCAACCACAGCTTAACCGTTGATCTAGACATTTCAACCAGCAAGTCCTGCTTTTTGTCTACATTTCTGTATCAAAGCACGGAACATGAATTGCCTTCTTGATAACGAGCGGACTTGCTTCAGGAACACTTCTAGGTCTATGACTCCATGTCTAAGAGCTTCGCCCATATAGTAAATTGTATCTTCTGTTGATGCTTCTTCGGCAAAAGCATTTAAAATTCTGAAAAATAATAATTGAAGATTAGAAACAGTTGCAGTGGTAGGGTCCAGCCATCCTAGCTATTCGATCATCATACTGGTGTTTCACAGCGAACAACTGAGCTACGTAAAAAACAACAAAAAAGAGGAAATGAGAGGAATGTGAGGCATCAAAATTTTGCAACGGCAGTTGGCGCAAAATTTTGAAAACACCACAAATTGAGTAAAAAAAAAATTGAAGCAAAAAACGTTCTTGTAAGCAAAAAACGTTCTTGTAAGCAAAAAACGAAGGACTAAGTTATCTAATGCACTCTTTCTCACTAATAACAACCGAAAATATAACTTGTAAACAATACTATGGTCATCTAACTCAATATGAGACCTATTACGCTCATTGGTTAACACTAACGAAAACACGTTTATCGCTGTAAGAAAATATTTGTTAAAAAATCCATTGAGGGTATACTTTTTTCTTCTTTTCAAACTGTCATAACTTTGTCCATTTTTTATCAAATGCGCTTATTTTGAGCTCAATCGAAAGCAAATGAGTTTATCTTTCAAACGTAATCAAGATCAGATCTCTAGCTTGATTAGTTTAGAAGTTATAGCCTCAGTCTTGGTACTTTCGGGACACCCTATGTTTTTCTGGTCCTAGTGCTCAATCAACTGTAGGTATCATAATTTTTGATGAATCTCAAGAAATACCTAGCTCTGAGAAGAGTAGCAGCAGAGACAATATATAATGGAGATTATAGAGACCACGCACTAGCCGTGCGCATGGTGGCTGACTTATTTTTTGGAACTCAACAGGAATTAACACAGGGAGCATGAAAGAGCACCATCCAACATGGACCATACGTTGACTGATGCAATTTTGGTGCTTCAGTTTCACTAGGCAAAAATCTCAACGACTTTTCTCATCAGTCAACGCATGGTCCATGTTTGCGGTGTTCTGTTGAGACCCCCAAAAAAAAGAGTTGCCACCGCGCACAAACATGGGCAAGATAGATAGTACGTGGTCTCTGTTATATATTGTCTACGTGTAGCAGACCAGAAGAAACTCAGGCTTTTGAGGTTGATCATTGATGAAAAATTTGGAGAAAGAAGTGACCAAAGTGCTTGAGCGACTTACTGCTTGTATAAAGGTGCTGTAGGAATTACAGCTTCATCGACATCTAAAGAATCTTGCTCTGATAAGCGGCCTATCACTTTTTCTAACTCCATCTCCTTTTCTTTAATCATTACCATGCTCCGCTCCAGTTCCAACTGAAACAACAATTTGTCATTAATCATTAGTTTTTTAGCACAGAATATTTATGAATTCTAAAAATCGGATGACAGTGCCAATCAGCTGCAGTCTTTTGATTCAAGCTACAATTAGGGATACCTGTATGATCATGCAGGAGCAACTGTAGGTAAACGGATTATCAGGGACCAGTGGCGTAAATAAAAATTTCGCGCCCCCCCGCAATCTCAAAAACAGCGCCCCCTCCCCCTTCCTTCTTTTCCCTACTCTCCTTCCCCTGCCCACCCCCTCCCACACACCAAACCCACATTTTCATAATTTTAATGATTTTGCTGCAAAAATGGCTTTGTTTATCGCTTTTATCTAAAACTCTAAAATTCAAAAGTCAGTTTTTTATTTAAATATTTAAAACAGTCAACAGACTGCTTGCTGACCACTCTTTCTTATTTTCACACGAGTTTCAAGACCAGATGTTTGCCTGTTTTCTTACAAACAATGCAATTGCTTGCCTTTTAATATCCTGGTGTTGAACAGTGACATTCGGTAGACACACAGGGGATAGGCTGGGAAATGTAGAGGAGGGTACTCAACATTCAACACCCGGCGACGTTGACTGTTGTTTTGTTGAATCCGCGAGAATTAAGCGTGTCTCTGCTGTAGCCATTAGTGCTCCATCTCGATTTGTCTCTAGAAATACATGACTAAGAAAGTTGTTTACCTCTTTGAGGTTAGTTTTCATCGGCTTTATCAGAAGTCTTACTCCGATAAAACAATGGTATGTAGGGGAAGAATTCTGATGAAATTCATCGAAATCAAGAACTCAACAAAAAATGAAATGAAATCTGAGAGGTTCAACACAAGATGGATTTTGCCGGTTTTCTTACTTTGTCTTTCTCCAGTCTTGCTAGGATCTGATTCAATTTTGATTCCCCTTGTTTCAATTCAGTTTGTGATTGTTGAAGGATCTCCAACTCTGCTTGGCTTTGTTGCACTTGATCTTTGAGTCTACGACGCAATTTATCTTCAACAGCGGATAGTAAGGATGCACGAACATGCTCTTCAGTAATTGTTCCTGTATTTGTCTGCAATAAAATTAATAGCAATCTTGAAACTTCGGAGTACAATTGAGACATTTAAAAATGAAAAGTTCACCAAATAAACTCTAGGGAATACCCCACGAACACTTAGTCACATCAAATTTAATCTGGAAGAACCCTCAGACTTCCTTTTAGTACTCTGGGGGGACTCCCAGACTTCCCTTTATTACTCTGGGGGGGACTCCCAGACCCCCCGTCATTACTCTCGGGGAGACCCCTAGACTCTCCTTTAATATTTTACGGGGAGACCTCTAGACCCCCCTTAACCCTTTGCACTCCGCGGCCATTTTGCCCAACCTCCCCATTGACCCCAAAAACATTGACCACACGCGTAAGTAGTTCCACTATGATCCGCCAGAGGCCACCACGTCCCAGCGCGGGCGAATATATTCGACAACGGGAGCTTTGGAGCAAACTTTTTTCTGTCGAATATATTCGACTTTTGAGCGGAACCTTCTTTTTTTTTGTCGAATATAATCGACATTGTAGTGCAAAGGGTTAAATATTCTAGGGTAGACCCCCGAATTTAAAACATGAAATGAAAAGAAAAATGAAAAAGGCAAAAAGTCCGAATTACTACAGGATACTCACAGGTTGAGATGTCGGAGGGTACGAACTAGGTGGGTAAGGTGACGACTGAGGCTGTGGCGGGTACGGCGTTGGCTGACCTTGACCTTTTTGACCGGCAGAAAAGCTTGATGGTGGCGGATACTGAGGCATGTTGTAGACAGGCATGTTTGGCTGAGTTGGATAAGGCGGGTAAAATGAGTTCCGCTGGGATTCCATTTGAACTGGGTACGGAGCGGCTGAGGTCGGCGGATACGGAGGCATTGGTGCACCTCCACTACTGCCTGGCATCGGCATGAAAGCTGCAAAATTTGGATTTGTGTAAACTAAAATTTTGAAACTATATTCTTTCATAAAAATAGTGGAGAATCTTCGAAGTAATTTGCGAATTTTTTTCGTAAGAGCCCAAAAATTAAAAACAAGGAGAATAGTGTGCATTAAGGTTATTCCAGACAAAACTTTTTCAGATATTAATTGGATGGATAGCCTCTCTAAACACTACGGGGGAAAAATGTGTTTTTGGCATTTTCAATTGAAAACAAAGATAAAATGCAAAATCCAGGGCGCTTTCAGCCCAAAACCAGATAAACTGGTTGAGCATTAAGGCCATAGGTAAGGAAATTCATTTTGCTACAAGCATGGTGAGTGTGAGTGAACACAAGTAATGCTTTGTCTATCTGCCTCACTTGCACTCATTGAGGTTACAGGAATTTTCATATTTTGTGAATCCTGGGGGCCGATCATTTACTTCATCGTTAAACCGATCGATAAGACTGTCTATGAGTTATTCTATTGGTCGAATATTGTAAAACTTGGCTGTTGCTATGGTAACCATCGTTATAGTGTCCGTTTTTTAAAGGTTACTCATGAATAGCCTTTATAAAACAAGACTCTTAACGATGGTTACCATAGCAACAGCCAAGTTTTACAATTTTCGACCAATAGCATCACTCGTAGACAGTTTTATCGATCGGTTTAACGATGAAGTAAATGATCGGCCCTCAGGCTTTATTTTTGAGTGTTTCTGCTTGAAACTGTCCGGGTATCTTCCTGTAGTATGCTCGTAGGTGCTGACGTTCCTCAGATTCGTACTTTTTGCGTAAATTCATCAATTTCAGCTAAAAACTGTTGACTCATGGAGCAGCACGACGTGGTGTTCACCGTTTGAATATAACGTATTCGATCTGATTACAACAACAATAACGATTCAATCATCCGTGATCTCCCCCCAGTTTCATAAGCGCAATATATAAGCGGCACATTGTTTCCTGATTTGATTTAGCTCCTCATTTGATTTGAATCAAGGTCTTCTTACAAAATTGAGAGGTGCTAAAATATTACAGCGCTACCAAACTGACCTGTTATGAATTGACCTTATCCTCAAATAGGGGAAGTATCTATAGAACACAAGGAGGAAGAATGCTCAAGATTGTTTCCTTGTTGTTTCTTTCTCCAACTCACTGTGCAATTTAATCTCATAAAAAGGAAAAAAAAAAAACACTCACCATTTGGTTGAGTTGGATAAGGTGAAGCTTTGTCTTTAGGCTTCGAATAAAGAGGCGGACACTCGCCAAACGCTACACACATGACTTGAATCAGTGACACAATATCTGAGGAAGACTGGGGAAAAAAAAAGAAAAAAAATTGATTATACATTTAACCCTTTGATATGAAAATTTATTTTAAAAACGAGAACAGAAAATAGTTGAAAACTATGTTCAAGCCAATATGCTGTAGTCTTCCAATCAGAGTGCCGTAAGAAACACAGTTCCATTAATTGCCACTTGTCTGGAAAGAGTTTACACTGAAAGCATATTGGCTTAAACATAGTTTTCAACCATTATTTATTCAATTTGAAAATGCTGTTACAAACAACTGATTTGCGGTTAAAAACGTGGCGTAGGAATGGAGCATATGCGTTCATTCTACGCCAGTGGTGCACTTAGCGGTGAAGCCACAGAAGCTAAGTGAAGCGAGTGACGCTATCTATCAGAAACAGTCACAAGCTCTTAACATGTCATTCCGTTGCTGAGTAACCAGGAAATTGGTAGTCTGAATTTCTTCAAAGTGAGGACATGAAATTTCATTGGGTTAATTCATTAAACACAAAGATTTGGTCCTAAAACACCTTAAGGTTATAAAATAAAATCCTGTTTCTTCAGGTATTCACCTATTTTACAAAGTGTTGGCTTAAGAAAAATAAAAACGTAAAATAATAGAGTACTTGAGACCAGGGGATCATGACTGGTAATCCTATATGCATTAAAACATTAAACAACCGTTTTAAAAATTTCCCGTGATTTGTGGCCACAAAATTTTTCAAGCTCAATCAATTGAATGTTAACAATAATTATTTTTAAGTAAAATTACATACAAAATACATAGGAACTTACAGCATTCCAGTCATGAAGGTATGGCAGGTACACTTTTCCGTTAAAATCTACATACATAGATGGTTTAATGATCATATTTTCAGTGGGTTTAACATAAACTATAGGAGCATGTTTCGGGTGAGTATCCATCAACCAGACACAAATTGGAAAGTGGTAGACAATAGCTGTAAAACCCATAAAAAAGATATTAAAACATAAAGTTCATGGAAACCTTCGGTCAGCATATGCTGGAATTCACTATACCTACATTAATTGTTTATATAAATTCAATACTAATAGTAAGAGGTAAGACTAATGGGTTTGTTGCAAACTGTTGCTACAACGATTAAGAGTGTTTAATCTAATGTAAAATTGCGTGAAAAATCCATTGGTGGCATCAGAAAGTCATAAAATGCAATAATACACTCACAAGAGGCGTTTAGTGAAATCCAAGATGGTGAATAAATATCCAGCAATTTGTATGCATGCATCACGAACATCCAAGGATAGCCAACTTCACAATATCGATCACAACCAATCACACAAACAAAATCATAACCTCCGATGCTGTGAGGTTGTTAACGTTGGCCATCATGGATGTTTACAGTGCGTGCACACAGGTTGCTCGATATTTTACCGCCATCTTGGGTTTCAGTTAAACGCCTCTTGTGAGTTTATTATTACATTTTATGACTTTCTGATGCCACCAATAGACTTCTCAGGCGATTTTACATTGAAGTTAAGACTCTTAATCGTTGTAGCAAAAGTTTGCAACAGACCCATTATTAAGACCTACTTGAAGACCAGCTGTTGCTTTTCAAAAGATGGCTTCATTGATAAAAGACTAAATTTTAGATTGAAAACCGACCGAGGCAATTTTTTGGACAGACATTTGATAAAAAAGTCAAGATTTTAAAATAAAATATTGATGATTCAATGAGGAAAAGAACTAGAGATCCTGGGATTTACGGCACTTATCAAAGCGGTTCAAATAAATTATGTAGGAACGGGGTCAATGTTGGAAAATCTAACGTCTGACCTGATTCAACTCTGCTTCTACCCGCTTAAAATACCCATGACACATTGCGGATAGGGATAAATAAATCTAATTTCTTACTTTTTGATTAATGTAACAGTTCAATCACCATGCAAAGCTATTTTTTATCAGTGAAACCTCTATTTTTTCTCATTTTATACCTTGATGATTTAATTTTGAGCATTAAAATGAGGTTTTTCACAAGTCTCTATTTGAGCTACACAGACGGAGTAGTGGACAGCTGATGGCTCATCAATGTTAAAATCAAAATAATCAAATCAAAGAAAGAATTTGTGAAATGAAGCGCAGAGGTTACCCTGTGCTAATAGTTGTCACCATTGAAAGAGTTGGTGCAAAAAAAAAAGCTATAATGTAAATATACCAAAAAAGAACATGGCTAAAAAGGCCCCAAGAGCCAAAATAGAGTAAGGGACAGACATTTTTCAGTCGGGTATCCTCGCTGATGATTTGTTGAGACACAACTTGCGCTTCATTTTACGTTAATCGGAGGAACGTCTGTCCCGTACGTAAAATAATATTCTGAAAAAATAAAAAAATAAGCTCGAAAAATCTCATCAAAACAGGTGAGATTTCTGTTTTACTCAAGAAAAAAACAATCCCTGCTGTTTGTATGACATTTTCTTGTTTACTTTTTAATTTTCAGAATATTATTTGTTTAGAATAGCTTTATTATTACCTGGTTTCACATAAATGCAATTTTAAAGCCAAGTTTACATTTAGTACATTACCTTAAGAGGCAATAAAAATAAGCTCAATCTCCAAAACAGTGCACGTAAAACAGGTCATGACATTGGCGGATCCAACAATCTGTCAACAGTGTAGTCTTTCCATTTGAAAACATGATAAATAATCGATTAATTACGGGCTATAGCCCCTTCAAAAATCAACTGTTAATCATATATTCAAATGGGAAGAATACGTCATTGCCAGATAACTAGATCCGCCTATGGGTCTTGATAGTAGTGCAAGTAATATCGGGTCGTATGTTCAAGTTGTTAACATTGAGAGGTTCGTATTCCTGTATAAAACTAGCTCCAGCTCTTATTTGAATCACTTTGGCATTTACTTATTTATTATTATTCATTTATTTGTTTATGTATCTATTTATTTTATACAAAAGAGCCACTCAGCTTGAAAACACAGAAATTTACCAACTAATGGCCAAGCGATAATAACGTGCAACCTATAAGCTACACTCAAAATCAATGCAACACTCTCTAACTTTTGCTATAAGCAATTGAACAGATAATTCTTGAGTAAAATCCAGCAAAAATTACAATGGGCACATGAAAAAAATCAAAATGCACTAAATGCTCTTACAGACTCAAAAAATGACTGTAAAGTTGAAGGTACAATGGAAGATTTCTAACTAATTTTAGGCTTTCCTCTATGTGTTTCTATAGAGGAAGAGACTTAGACAGGAATCTCCTATGACACCTGCGTAGCTCCGCCATTCAAGAGCCAAGATGAAGAAGCTATGCAGGTATCATTGGAGATTCCTATCTAATTTGTCTCTGTTTATAAAAACACACATAGGAAAGCCTCTTAGGTATGAATCTCCCGTGGTGACTGCATAGCTCTGCCATTATGTCTTAAATTTTAAAGTCATCGCGTCTTCGAGCGAATTTTGAAATTATTTGATGTGCTCATCGTAACTTTCGCTGGATTTTACACGCGAATTAATGATTCAATCGCTTACAATAAAAGTTAGCAAGAGCCTCATTGTTGGATACACCGAAGAATTAGTAAAAAAATAAGTTCCAACTAAATAAAACTTAAATCTTACATCAGGAGAATACAAACGTACCTTGCGAATACTGTTGTATCATTACAGGTATTGTACCAAGCAAATGTACTAAATTTCTCTGCATGCCGTTATCAAAAGCTGGGCGAGATCATTTACAGAGATAAATAATAAGAGACGCAAACACCAATGAAAAAAAAGGAAAGAAAAAAAAAAAAGTAGTGAAAAGAATCAAAATAGTAAGTGTTTGAAACAAATAAAGAGTGGTTTGATAAGAGGAAAGAAGATACTAGTAAACACTAAGAAAGCTTTGGACGGCGCAAGTGTGATAGAAATTGGTACCTAAAAGAGTGATTTCAGATATCCACTGGTAAAAAAAAAGAAATTATGGATAATGGAAACAGTGTTGCCAGATCGAGGGTAGAAAGCCGCATTGTCCCTATTTAAATCAACGTAAAGCGTACGGCTTTTTCACCCCAATCTGGCAACACTGAATGGAAATGATAAATTACTAGGAAAGCAGGTGGTCTGAATATTTTGGCGACACAGGAATGAAATAAACTAAGAGATAACAACTAGTTATAGTAAATACTATGACCAGCAAAAAAAAGAGCCCTGGTTAAAATTGTTTTTGATAGATTTTTCTATTTCCGAAAGAATTTACTGCTTTTCAAAACGTACTTCTAACTGGTATTCCGCTTAGTCCTTTAACTCATGAAAGCTGCAAACTTCTTTCAAAGTTGACAAGTTTAAAAGAGAAAAACTTTCAACGAGGGATCTTACTTTTGCAGGTCACAGTACCTAAAAAATGTTCATCGAGTAATTTTTTAGAAGTGGTAAAATTTAGACTTAAAATATGCTTTTCTTCATAACTTTCCGCCAAGATCCAAAGATTGATTTAGAGAGGCTTTCTCTCTTGATTGATTGATCAACATGTACTACCTTGAGTGGGTCCTTTAGTGTTTCCTTGTTCTCTGCAAGGAGTTACACGTCGTTCATGAAGGTACTACATTTGATGATTAATTTCCGTGATCAGTTGCTCTGCCTTATATTCTCTCTGAAACTTCTGGATCTCGAGCAATTATTACTAACATTTTCACTGTGGGTACTAAAATATGTAATGTAACACTGTAAATGTAATACTATTTCTTGTAACTTTTCCTATGTCCTGTACCCTCTCTCTCTGTATATGATGCATTTGTAAAGCCTCTCTACACAAGTTTATGCAAATAAAGAAAATTTCAATTAAATTCATTTCAATTCACTGTTATTGCTGTCGATTTTTGCAATTTCCTTGACACTGAATTCAATATTTACTTATGTATTTGTTTTATTTTTAATTCTACACTTATGAAACAGTGTATTGACAAAATAACACTGAATATTTTTCTCGGCTGAACATGACTTAGATTAACATCGTTAGGACCATATTCAATAAAGGATTTCCCCTTTCTTTGAAATTTAAGGGGGGGGAGGCAGGAAGAGGAAGTAAATAGAGCAATAGAGCATTATAGTCAGCGTTAAAAAAGCTTTAAACCCTGTTCATCACATCTGTCAATTTATTGATCTACTTTTTGAATTTATTCAAAAATGGAACCTCTCCAAAAATTAAATACCCAACACACCTAATAATTGAGAAACCAACACGGAAAATTCAATCAAAGAGTGAATTTGAGTAAGTTTCTTCGAATCATGTGAAGAAGGGTTCAAGGAAAATTAAACACACAGAAAACATGCTCAGAGAAATGTGTACGAAAAAGATGAGTTAATATACAAGATAATAAATAAAAAGAAAAAAAAAAAAAAAAAAAAAAAAAGAAGGAGAGACAGCAACCACCGTGCACAATTTAATCTGGTGTCTAGACACTACTCACTCTTGTATGTTACAGGGATCGTTCCCTCCAAACAAACTAAGTCCTTTTGAGTATAATCACGAAATGCTAGCCATAACAAAGAGATGATTAACGACATGAATAAAGTAGAATCAAATTTCATGGGGACGAAACTTTCGTAAATTAAACATTCAAAAAATAGCTTCCTCAAAAGAAAAAAGAAGAAACTATCATACTTACGGTCAGCATTTAGTGACAATTTCATCCATCAGAGCACTATCGTTCGATTAATGTCCAATTGCAGGCCAAAAGTAATTTATATTCAAGAAAATGGAGTGTCAATTACTAGATAATCATCTGAAGATTTTCTCCTCCAAATTTCTCGTCAATGACTTCAAAAATAAGTCTGAAAGTACCAAAAAATGAAATATCACATTTCGATAAACAAGAATTGATTTGCGATATTTCATTTTTTGGTACTTTCAGCCTTATTTTTGAAGTCATTGACGAGAAATTTTGCGGAGACAATCTTCAGATGATTAGCTAGTAACTGACACTCCGTTTTCTTAAATATAAATTACTTTCGGCCTGTAATTTGACATTAATCGAACGGTAGCGCTTTGGTAGTAGAAATCGGCATTAAACGCTGAAGAATCACCATAACATGAGGATTAGAGTTCAATACAAAGGCGGGATCAAAAAACAAGAGAGATTAAAATGAATCAATGTAGACCTAAAATTGTTAAATTTGATGATATGCCCATTTCTGAGGAGAGACAAACACTTGGGAAGGGGGGGGATTATGCCTGCAATTGTAAGGAGTTTATCTAGGAGTGAAGTTAATAAGGGGAGGCTGCAGATTGCTTGCATTTATTAAGACTGAAACTTCAGGTCAATGCACTCCCGCCTTTTTAAAACTTGATTTCTCAAAATTGGACGGGCATTGGCTGTAACAACTTCACACTCACACAAGTGTATACATCTTTTTGAGACTAATCTGATAATTTTGCAAAGTTCCAACCAAACCAGAGGCGAGCAAACATAATACATAATTATTTTTTCATTTCGAATGGATTTATCATTTATTTGGGAGTGCATACCAATTAAGATTAACAATAAATGACACACGGCTGCAAAATGTTCCAAAACTTCGGAAGTTTCATGCAATCCATGACATATTTCTTCACAGGATTTCCGAAAATTTCCTCACAAAAAGTTGAAAGTGATTGATTTTTTTCTTTTTTCTTGCTTATTTTAACATTACAACACTGTATTTTTGGAAAATGAATAAGTGTTTTCAAAATTTTGAAGCTATTTTCCCGAGAGAATTTTGTTACCATTTTTAAAAAAAAAACAAATTGGATCTATTTCCTCACTTTCACGCAATCTGAGAATCGCTAGACCGGGCAAATTTTGCTTCCCTTAAAAGACAGAAAAACCATGAAAAATAACATGGAACAGCCAAAAACTTCTTTTTGTGTTGTGTTCATCTGTTGAGTTCTAGACATCAAAGCACAAGAGGGTTAAATCGTAACGCTTTGCAATAGTTGTCCGCAGAAGATGTGATCCAAGCTCTTGCCGATAGAGCAATTTACCGATTGCCGACCTTTATGATTTAAACTACTAAAGCCATGAGAAGTGAGCAATATGTCATCACGAATCAATTCTGACCAGCGACTGGGGGACATTTTCCCAGCCTGCATATGTTTCAGATCAAGACTAAAGAGATGAAGGTAAGATCTTGATAAATGTCAGACATACAATGTTGTTATAAGTTGCATTAAAAAACTGACAGCTCGCAGCATAACAATGACTTTACGTTGTGTTTGTATCATTGGCAGGGGTGCAAATTGAACTGTTGCAAACTTTTGCAGCAGGCTCGTTAACGGTTAATTTCAGGATAAAACCCTGTAATAATGACGATAGGCGCACTAAAAAATCACAAAATTCACTCCCAAACACATAATGCTTTAATGCATTTCATGCATCAAAGCATAAAAAGCATAAAAGGCAGTGATGACCGCCTAAATCTTATGGCAATAGTATGCTTTTTCTTCTTCTTGTGTGGTGTCATGAGAACACCTTGCGAGGATGGAGCTTATTGAGATAGGGAGACCCAATGTAAAAGGTGGTAATCACCACCATTACGGTCTTGCATTAGAACGTATTTTGTGAGTCAGGGAGTGGATTTCGTGATTTTTTACAGCGTTTATCGTCATTTTTTAAGGGTTTTACTCCTTAATCAACTATTATTTAGTTTGAAGCAAAAGTTTGCAGCAGCTCCAATGTTCCTAGCTTTCCACATTTTCTCACGACCGGTAACTGAAGACCACCAAAAAAAGATTGGGTTTCACAAAAATTTTATGAGACATATGAGTTTTTTTTGCACTTCTTTAAGACTTTTACTTGTTCTGTACGCAGATACCTCGTACTGCTGCGCGCGTAGTATGCTCTTGCCCATGGTGCAAAACTTTAAATAAGCCGAGAATACGACATTGAAATTCCATACCCATCTGAATCTTCATGTTTCCACATTTTTCACGCGACCACAGTCGTTAGATTGGGCATATTTTGCACACCTGATCATTGGCTTTGCTGTAACATGGCAAAACCTAGATAGTGCAAAAAAAGGCAAGTTTTGCTGTAATGCATGGAAAGTTGTTATTAATAATTAAAAGATGCTCTCAACAAAGGATATGATCAAGAATTACTAAGTTCACAGAGCAACATAATTTAAGAAAAAGGAAAACCACTCACTATAGACACCTCCGCCACAAGCTAATCCATGGTACGTTGATATGGCTGCCATGATATCTTTCTTCGCTCGTTCTCTATTCTGATACTAAAAAATTAGAATTAGAATTAGACCAGTTCCTTACTTACAGTAAAAGGACAAACCTTCAAGAGTACTGACAAGAAAATAAATTGATGGACCGTTGCAAACTTTTATTGCAGCAAATTTGAGCATTGATAGCAAAAATGTAGAGCTAAAATGAAAATGAACACTCTTAAGGTGCAATCCAAAGACTTTCCTCCAGATCTCCTTGACTTGGCTTGGGCTGAAGAAATACTCAAGCAGAGAAAAGTCCAGTGAGTAAAATTACAATTCAGAGATGCTCACCGTAAATCAGCGATCCTTCAGAAATCTTAAATCTTAAATCTAGCTGCTTAGCTACCTACCTCCTTAAGACTAATCTTCAGTGGAAAACTGTGTGTGTTTAAAGCGTTTCGGCATTACCAATTCGTGACAATTCTTGCTTGGAAATCCCTTGAAACTTCTTCCAGAAATCTGAAGATGTTTTGGTTCAAGGTGTATTCCTGAATAACAAATTGAATTTGGAGGACAGTTCAAGTCCGACCCAAGCCAAGGCAATCTCAAGTAAAGTCTATAAATTGCACCCGTATAACAACTAGAATTCACTTATTAACTCAAGAGCAGCAAGTAATGTGATATTGACTTTCAGAAGAAAATGTAAAATGTAAAAATTGGAGGTAAAAAGAGATGGCGGTAAAGGAGGATTATGTGAGAGTGAGTGTAAGTAATAATTTGGAATCACAAGACTGTTTGATGACTGATGAGGCCCAATGAAGGTATTACTAGCTAACTGTTGACCTCTGTAATGTACCAAATAGTTTGGTGGTAATTTTTTACTGTGGCCTAGTTTGTGCAAAAGATCTCAACCTGGGTTGGGCCAACCCGAGTTGAGTTTCAACCCCGATCCAACTCGGGTTAGGGCATAAACACTGTATATTTGAACTCGAGCTCAAAGGATTTCTTTCTTCTTCTTCTCTGTGTTTGTTTACGTTTTTGACAAAAATGGCGATGACGATTGGTGCAGCACAGACAAGTGCGGCAGTGTAAGACACATATTTTACTCGTTTTGGTGACATTGATGCCGCGTCAACCTGGGTTCGGAACTCTGAGTTGTTTATGCGTAAAATCTCAACCCAAGTTTGCCGACTCGAACCCGAGTTCAGCAAAAAAGTGCGGGCATCTCAACCCGGGTTTGCCCAAACCCAGGTTCTTATCCTGGGTTCAAATCTCTCGCATAATCTAGGCTTATGAATACTTACCCCAACACCTCGGTTTTACGTTTTTATTTATTTTTTTTTCATTTTTTTTTGGGCAACTTTTTCAAGTTTTCTGAATTTAGTTACCTCATTGTTAAGAACAAACCAGTACCAGTAATGATTAGAATAAATTTGTTCACGACTACCACAAATAATTAATCTAAGAGTACTTGGCATGAAAACAAAATATTTACCTTTGATAGATAGTTGAGTACTTTAGCATTTTCTAAGGAAGTTCCCATTTTCTTCTTCTTCTTCGAAAACCAAATTTAAAATCTGAAAACATTTAAAAATTCAACTGTCATACAAGCTTTTAGAGTAAATCCCTGCATGCATGGCTGTCATGTGAATAATTTTGGGGGAAAATAAAAAGCATCAAAGTTTCTCACAGTCTTGTGCTTCAATTTCACGAAGCAGACACATTCTAAGTTTGGAAATTTAACGCGTAGCCTTATTGCATTGGTAATTGGTCGGATTGTTTTCCAACTCTTTGTTTTACAACGTCTTATTTTCTACAGTAAAGAACTATTGCTTCTCGTGCTGCTGTCACAACACAAATGATTCTCTAGCTCACAAATAAACAGCGCGCAACGGTTAATTTCGTCCTATATTGGCGAGCAAGGGAATCGTTTGAGTTGTGACAGTTAGCATGAGAAGCAAAAGCTCTTGAAAATGAGACATAGAAAAAAGGGACAAGTTGGTAAACATTCTGACCGAATACTAACACAAAAAATTCTGCCAAAAGGCAGGACTTGAACCTGGGTTGCATAAATGTAAGCGCTCACCCTAGTCCACAGTGCCAATATGTATTCTACAGGTAAGGAGCACAATTGTCACACTGCAAACCCTGTGAACTTTTGACACCTTTCTTTGAGCTTTAGAGGACCTGATTACAAATAGTGATTACTGACAACAAGGTGTTGACATGCACCCTTAGGACTACCTTTAACCTTCATACAAAATTTGAATGGTGGCAGAGGTGGCCCAGCTGCGACCTCTCCTCATCAGTGAGAAGAAACTAAGGTAGCGATCTAGAATTCATCCCTTCATTGTCTCGATGCAGAAAAGATTATGAATAGCAGCACTTTTCAACGTACATAGATATAATACATCACAGGACAATGTAATCTTTTTTGAACGGACGCAGTAAGTAAATGGTTGAATTCTAGAATGCAACCAAAGCTAATGAGCATCGTCTAATTCTCAAGTAGGGCTCATATAGGAAAAAAATCAACAGTGCAGTAATTTAACACTGCATAGCATATGTTGCTGAAGAGACAGTTGAAAAAGGCGACCGATTGTTATTCTAGACTCAAAAATTTCTGTTAAGACAAATTTTTGATTCATCCTCTTCTTGAGATTTGTCAATAGGTAAATGTACTGATGTTTCCACGAAATACTTACTTGAGATCAACCAAGGTCCACAAATAATAAGTTGTTAGTGGAGAGGCGCAAAAATCTTTGCGCTTTGTTTGAAATAAACTAAGCGTTAACAGCCCCCTAGTCACTTGAAAACAACTTGCGAACCCAAAAAGATTTGACTCCCATGTAAATTACATAGTCTTTCTCCCAAAAATAGGAAGAGCTCAAAGTTCACAATACTGCCAGACTAGCCTGTAGTTAATGGACCTTGAGATCAATTCAGTGAATAATAAAATTGCAACTCTCCAGTTGAACAATGATGCAACCTAAAGATGGAACAATGAAAATCAAGAGCCAATAAAAATGAGTTTTCAATTTTTCATGGTGCTGCGATCATTCTTATTACTAGCCAAATGCACACCAAATGGATTTGAACGGAAAATTAAATCCGACCATAGACAGTTATGAGTTTCATTATCAAAGAGTGAAAATAAGTAAACGCCGCAAAACTTGCAAACAAAATGCAACAGACGAGTGTGATTGCAATTGACAGCGCTCTCGATTAAGTTACTGATATGCAAACTACCTCTAAACTTCTTGATAATGTGTAGATGGAGTAAACAATCAAGATTAGGTGCACTGAGACAATGAATATGCTGATAAAATGCATTGACGTTATAGGTTTAATTGACGCGAGTCCGTGAGTCATACAGTGGGACTGATTAAAGTTGCATCTAACCTGCAGCTAATGCCTCCTGAAAACCCCTGAAGGATATGCTAGGAAGAATGAAGATTACAGCACTACATTCAATTTGAAAACAATTGGATTCAGCGACAAGGGTGGAGCTTGATCACTGGCTCAATCAGCACAGATCAGCACTAATCAATGGCAAATGACTCATAAAAGGAAAGAGAGTGTGTGAGATCTAGATGGCTCTTCTAATTCATTTATTGGTTTAAATTATAATGAAGATAGAATGGTACAAAAGATTACCTCACTGACAGTGTGAGTACTTAGTACGAGTGGGCTGGAGTTTTTCAGATTGAAGAAAGAAAATAGAAGCACAATTAATACGGCTAGTTTGCTAATGCGAGTCACATAACATTAAATTTTACTTTCAAACGAAAGAAGACAATGACAATACCTTACTACACCCATTAACCAAAACTATAAAGGTAGAAAAAAAACACTCACAACACAAAAAAATTTGCAAAACAATAATAAAAATTGATGACGTCATGTTATCAGCAACATGGCAACCGTTGACGGCGTTGACTCACCGCTTGAATTTCGATCCATCGCTGTTATTGTTATTATTACTGTTGCTACTGTGAAGGCCAAAAGTGAACTAAAAGTGAAGTTGAAGTGCCTGCTTGATTTTATTGAACATTTTTCACGAAATCGTCACCTTTCTCAATTTCTGTGTCGTTCTCCGCGGTTTCCATTCGAAAATTTGAGGTCCGTGTCCAAACGTTATGTTGTTGCAAATCCACGACAGAGTTCATGGATTTTGATTACTTGTAAGTTGATTTGTCAAGACCTTGTGACGGGTCATCACAACCCTACTCCAATGTTTTGTTGTGGATTCATCAAATTAAACTAAGTACTCTGTTTATTCAACTTTCCATCCACATCGATAATTTCTTTTATCGCCTCAGTGATGCAAGCTATCTGAACCATCGATCATGTACATCATACTTTACTTTTCGTTAAAGTGAATTTGGTCCAAGGAATGCGCTCTATCATACACCTCTTTTAGTACATACAGAAGAGTAACTCTAAAACTACTAGGCAAATTCTCCCACTCATTGTGTTCTGGCTCATCGTCACCGTTGCAGAATGTTGATCTAATCTTTTTAACTTTCTTGTGGAATCGAAACTTTTGAGTTTCAGGTCCTGACAAGTAAAGTTGAGCCACCGTTCATCGGTGAAGGGTTGGTTACCCAAGAGTTTAGAAGCGTGTTTTCACTTATGATCTAACTTGTATTCCCGGCCCGATGAAGTTGTTGAAAACTAGGAAGTATCAGGCTCAACCAAACCTCATGCTATGGGCCCCATGCCATGGCGGGGTTCAGAAAAACCCCAACATTTACCACTATAATCACTGAAAAGAGCCCTGAAAATTGTTCGATTGGGTCGAAATAATCGATATAATTGATTATGTGGATCAGGTTATCATGATTCACTGTATCATTTGTGGTAATAGGCTCTAGATGTGTCGTGATGCATTTCATAGAGGCATTGCTATTTGTCATGACCTGCTACTGAAAATGCTTCGATTCTAGTATCGGTAAGAATTTGCGATTACAGTCTGTTTTGCAAGGAAAGAACGCCTGAAGTTTTAATTGCCTCTATGGAGTTGAATGTAGTTGTAATCATTCGTTTTGACCCAGGACTAACTTTAAACCAAGCATCTGCATAAGTATTGCCGCTTTGGTAGAGACTCAACTTTAAGGCTCTGTAGAATGTTTACGATTGAAAAATTGATTTAAAAAACGACCCGAAGCAGAATCTACATATCAAGAGCTTTCAAACGGTACCAAGTTTTGTGGAAAAATATTTTTTTTACTTAGTATTTTTAATTCATTTTTTGACAAGTCATTTTCCCATTTTTTTCAATGTATTTCCGAAAATCTTAGCACATACTGTCAATCAGGCTATGGCGTTGCCAGGAGCAACATACGAGTTTTGTCCCACTCTTCCCCTTCAGTTTCCTCGCCCTATAATCGCCCTTATATGTCCAGTCTAGAATCTAGATAGTATTAGAAGTCTTTGCTGGAACGCTACCTTTCTCTTTTACTATGGCTTAAGTAGCTGGAGTTCCAGCGATGCAAGTCAAAATCAAGCTATGAATACTTATCTGAAATAAAATATTGAACTTTCATTGTCAATGGCGATAGTGATGTCTTGAATCTTTGTAATTGATTGTGCAGTTTTAGCCAGTGCTGCAGTGTCTTAAGTATTGAGTTTTGAGTTATGACGAGTAACGGTGGGTACGCCTGAAACGCGTCTGTGAGTTGTTGGGTAGCAACGAGACTAAACTTTTTGCCTTTCCACTGCTCACTGATGAGTTATAATGCATGTTTGGTAACTAAACTTTTCCTATCCTGACCCAAATTATGGCAGTCTCTATTTATCGAGTTGTTTTGGCAGGTAGCAATCATTTCAGATGAGTCAGCCAATGACAGTTGTTATGTAATTAAGGCTTAAACCTTTGCGGATTTTGATGCATATAAGTGGCCAATTTGTTTGTGTTTGCTGCACCTTAACATTGCAAATTTTTGCTGGCCAACTCATCTGAAACGACCTCCAATGGTGCCAGTTTTAATTGATATTAACGCTTAAATCTGAGCTTGGATTGATAGTTTATATTGCCCTATCATCCAAAGGCAAATATCATAGCATCAGTAGAGCCTCTGAACTATTAGATGTAATTTGTGCTGGTTCCTTAACTTGGAATATCTTAATCGAAATACTTGTGAAATTGGTCTACTTTTCAAGGTATTCTCTGTGACCACAATCGATATTTAAGTATTGCAGGCAGACCCAATTGTAATTAACAAAATTTTAGTTCAGTTTTTCTCACCTAGAGTTAGACCGAAAGTCTGACCCTCTCTACGTATTAACTCTCTTTAGCATCAGCAACTTACTTTTGTCATCAGTTTTTCTCTTTGGGGTTCTTGGAAACTTTTGCTACAGGTGATGAAAGAGCTGATTCTTGCATACAAACGAGTAAAAATCACAATGAGTTCAATAAAAAAACACAAAATTCACTCTTAGAATTGGGCGTAAGGGTGGAGCTTCGCAAGTATCATGGGAGATTCCTATCTAATTTGAGACATATCTCTGTGTTTCCGTAGAGAAACTGACAAATTAGACAGGAATCTCCCATGATGACTGCGCATCTGCGCAGGTGTTTTTGTTTGTATATTTTGAATGCGTATAAATAAATAAAAAAATAAATCTCCGCCACTACGATCTTGCTGTTACAGCTGTTTTCTAAGTTTCATACTGAATGTTATCTGACTACTTTTAGAGTGATTTTTGTGATTTTTGCTGGTTTTTACTTCAAATTTTATGATTCATTTGCTTACAACAAAAGTTTGCAAGAACCCTATTTTATGCTACACAGAAAAGAATACTTCGGCAATTATTGATCATAGAAGTTTTTGGTTGCAGGAACCACAATGTTTGTTCGTGTGTCCCGAATGCTTCATTAGTAGTACCAAAGACTTTGGTAGTGGCAGAATTTGAGTTATACCTACCAAAGTCTCAGGTAAGTCTAATGAAGCATTCGATACTTACAACTGAACATTTTGGTTTCTGCAACCGAACATTCGGTGATAAAAATAAACCGAATCTTCAGTTCATACAAATGAAGCATTTTTCTCCATGTAGGATAGGTTAAACAAAATCCAAACTCATGAAGAAATGAGTGGTTATAAGGGCGAAACGAGTACAGAAATGTCATTAGTGCTTAGAATTGATCTTAGTGGTCAGAACAAATTTTACCGCAATTGAACAAAAAATGACAAAGTTAGAGGGAAATGATGAGGTTTATTAGTAGAACTGAAGTGCCTGTGTGAAGGCCTGCTATTTAATCACTCACACACTTGATGGAAAAAATGAACTACAAGCTCTGCTAAAGTGCTTCACTATAACCCTTTCAAACCTGAAAATACTTTTTGTTCAGGAACGGATTTTTAGCCATCGTAGCTGATCAGGGCACAATTTTCTTTTATGAAACGATATGCATATCATATTTTCCTTTTCTCCATAAGATTCTATGTAATTCAATGAAAGGGTTAAAGGTCAAATCCCTTGAAGTTGGTCACCTCTATTCCTGCAAAGTAGCTCACTTCCTTTGCTTCTGTTTCATCATCCCTGCCCCCCCTCCTCTTTTTAAACATTCTCTCTGGATTGTAATCTTTTTTTTCTATTTGGATGATTTTTGCCAGGTTTCTTCTGTAAGTTAAAATGACGGCTCAGCAATTTTGTTTGCGGTGGAACAACCATCAGCCAAACTTTGTCGCTGCATTTTCTAATTTATTGAATAATGAATCTCTGGTCGACGTTACGCTAGCTGCGGAAGGAAAGCACATTCAAGCTCATAGAATTGTACTCTCAGCCTGTAGCTCTTACTTTCAGGTGATTGATTTTTACCTACAATTAGTATCTTTTGCAATTCAATTTTAGTAAACAAATTTTATGGAGTGTCTGAGTCAAGTCATTTAATTTCTGTACAGTCAAATGGGTGTCTATACTTACACTCTGTTTCATTCTTCGCATGATTGTGAAAAATTTAAGTTTTCTTGAGGGTTAATTCGTTTAAGTTTATGAATTAAAGTAGCTCAACTATGCATAAAAAAGAGCTCAATTTTTAATTTTTTTTCCCCAGGGGAGGCTCTTCAAACCCTCCTGCTAGGGTGTGTCTCTCCAAGCCCCCCTCCCCTCTTCTGTTGGTGATTTCATCATATCGCCTCCCCTTCATAAGTCCTGGGTGCACCTATGAGCTCTTGTACAATAAAACATTGCCTGCATTTTCAATGTCCGTCATAATATTTAACAGCAATGTTTCAAATATTTTCCTTTCAATTTATATTTTAAAGCGGCTGTTGCGACAAAATCAAGATAAAAATGCCTCCTTGGTGCCTGCGTTACAACACTACTATGGTTGGGTCTTTAAAAGTTTTTATTCTGTCGATGAGTGGATTCTGGAAGGTTTCTGTGTCTCCATTGTTAGTAAGCTTGCTGTTATTTTGTAGTAGGACACATAGAAGCTTGCAACAGTGCTATTTCAGCCGTTTAAACTTTGTTTACTCATTTTCATGGTGGTTACAGACTTTACTCAGCATGAATGCGTGTCAACATCCCATTGTAATTTTGAAGGATGTTCGGTACAAAGATCTCAGAACGCTTGTGGAGTACATGTATTATGGTGAAGTCAATGTTAGTGAAGATCAATTACCAGCCATACTAAAGGTAATTGCACCAATTGTCACTTTTAGCTCTTCTGAAATAATAAAATGTATGTTAATATTGTATTTTTTTCTGAAAAGAGCTTGCTTTTTGGAGTATTTTAGACTCCCAGTTTTTTAAATTCCGAATTTTTAAAGTGGTGTAATAATTTTTTGAAAATGGGTGCAAATCAAACTTTGACCTTCGATATATCAAAAACGAAAATCGATATTGAGCTGGGTACGCGCCAAAAGTCTTAGAATTTTATGCCCTTTCAAACAATGTATCCCAAGATGGAGGGTCCTATTAGAGACCCCCTCCCCCCTACCCCGTACCCTTGGGGTGGGGGTCTTTGAAAATAGCGTTCTCAGATAGTGCATGAGAGCCATTATTTTTGTTACGGACGTTACATTTTCACTCTTCTAATTGGTATATAACACAATCTGTGTAAAATTATGGTGAACTGTTTAGGGGAAGTTATAAAACTAGATGGTTACTACTTCTCTGTCAATTTTCGTAGCAAAATATTGGTTCATTTTTCAGTTATGTTAAAAAATGAAGTGTTACGGACGTTACAAAAAAGACACCCAGTTTCCATGGACCTAATTTCGGTTGCTCTTTTTAAAAGCAATTCTAGCTTTTTTCCAATTCTATTTAAACTGAGTCATTCTTCATACCATCTATTTTTAAGAACCATTTTTGTCTAAAAAAATTTTCCTATGATTTTTTTGAGTTATTGCTCTTTTTTGGTGTTACGGACGTTACACGGCATCTGTTACGGACGTTACTAGGTAACAATGATTGGACAATAGATATGTTTTAACCCATTTTATCTTTACTCAGAGCTGCTTATTCCTATTAAATGACCAGGATTTTATTTTATCTTCAATAGGTATGTAAAAATATGCTAAAAACTTTTTTTTTTTTTTCAATTTAAGTCTAAATCTGAAATTAGTTTATTAAAAATGAAAAAATTTACCGCCCTCCATCTTATACTCAGATTTTCATCTAAATTACAAAAATAAATTATGTAGTGACTAGAAAGGTTGAAAATAACCAACATGCAGCATACGGAAGAAAAAATTAACTTTATTAGGAACAATAAACTAAATTATTTTGAACAAAATCAAAAACTTAAAATTACGAGGGTGGATTTTAAAGTATGTTTACCTATTTTTTTTCTCAGAAACTATTAATGTTAGAAAAAAAACAAACCCAGCGTTGGAACGTACGTACTCTCAGCTTTTTAATGAGCTCCAGTTTTTCAAATTTGGATATCGCGTTGCGAAGATATCGTGGATTTTCCACACCCATCTCTCCTTCAAACGTGCCCACCTTTTTAGCCTCACAGAAAACATGAGTTTTAGACTTTGAAAAAGTAAAATAGAGCTATTATTTTATTGAAACAAGTCATAACATTGTTGTGAGGCATCTCACCTCATTTTTTGACATAGTTACCCGCTAGATTCTTGAATTTTTCATAAAAAAAAAAAAATAAAAAAATAAAAAAAATCGTAAAATTCTTTCCACATACTCCTGAACCAGGTGTTGACGCAAGCTGTTAATCCAGCTTCAATTCATGATGGTTGCTCTTTCCTTACTGACCGAAAGTTTGAAGATCGAAACAGATTGGATCATTTTCTCAGTAGTAGAGTAGTCTATTCAATAAACAACATGCACTCAGATATTATTGAGATGTCTGATCCGGAGATAAGCGCATCGCCTGCCGAAACTCGCAGTCTTCTGTAGCGCGTGAAAAGGTGGGCACATTTGAGGGAAAGACGGATGGGGAAAATCCACGATATCTCCGCAACGCATTGGCAAAAATTTGAAAAACTAAAGCTCGTTAGAAAGCTGAAAGTACGTACGTTTCAACATTGGTTTTGTTTTTTTCTAGCATTGATATTTTCTGAGAAGAAAAATAGGTAAACTTACTTTAAAATCCACCCTCGTAAAGTAACGGCCCCAATAAACCCTGTATAAAAATAAACATAAAATAATAACACAATTTGAGAATCTTGAAGTGGTAATTGAATTTTTACTTAAATTACACTTCTGAGGAGCATCCCAGGTGGTAAAATTTCTCTTCCAGAAGTACCTACCAGTCATAATAATCTGAAATCAAAATAAATACCTGTCAAACTAAATGTTTTGTTTAAGATGCAAGTAAAAATGCAAAATTATTGACAAAAAATATGATAATAAATGTAATAAACCTAACCTAACCTAACTTTTGCTTCTTGAAGGCGCACAGTTGCATTTCAGTTATGGAATAATAAGTAAAACAATGGTTATAACGTCCGTAACTGATAAAATTAGGTACACGGTAATGAATGTAACGTCCGTAACGTTACGGACGTTACAAAATGTAATGTGTAATAAAATGGTCCCTAAGATATCTGTGAAAAAAGTGATCCACCTGGCATGACATAAACATCATGAATGTTTCTTTCACCAAAAATTAATTTAATATACCTACTCAAAAGGAAAATACACTGATTTTTGTTACTTTCCTGTTACGGACGTTACATTTAGAAGCAAGTTGGAATAATTATTAAAATATAGTTTAAAACTTACCTATTTTCTTAGCTGTTAAAGGAAGATGTTATTAATGGTCTAACCTCACTCCTACAATGTGTTTGAAGTTTGGATGATGCAATAATTAGTACAAAACAGTAATGTCAACTTGACTCTAAAATCACTAGAGCAAACACTGCACCAAAAAAAAGCTGAAAAACTAGTGAAAAAAAAGAAAAATTGAGTGAAACAACTTAGTTTCATAAAATTGAAGATATAACTCAATGGAGAGAATAATTTTTTTTTCAGTTAGAATATACTTTTTTTTTGTTGAAAATGTCCCCTTTTAAAATAATGGCTCATGAATGGCCCAACTTGCATATTGAGATAGAAATCTCAATTAAAAAAAAAAGTTAAGGGGAATGAACGTTACTATTGAATAACCCTGTATATTTTCACATGATTATTTTATCTCAATTCACAATATTTTTATTTGAAAAAAAACCTGCATCCCCATTTTTTACACTGATCTTGTCTCTTAGTAGACTGATGTGATTACAAAATGAGTAATTTTTCTTCCCTTATTTTTATTTTTATAGACTGCCGAGACACTACAAATCAAAGGCCTAACAGAAATGCCAGATGAAAAAATTGCTTTGAACAAAAACATAACTGTGTCAACTGATATTCCGACAATATCAACTTCTCCCTCTGCCATTCGCCGGAAACGGTTCCGCAAAAGCTCGACTAACTCCGGCTCAAGCTCAATGGAACAGACTCAGGGTGGCTCGGAAGAGAGTGTTGAAAGAGTCATCATCACATCTCCATCCCCGAGCAGTCATCGGATGGACTCTGCAGATAACTGTAACTCGCCATTGAATAGTCCACTTGAACCAAGCACAGAATCGGACACAAAAGACTTAAGTTCTAAAGGAAGCTTTGATGAAGATCGATGCTCGCTTAGTCAGGTAATTTCAAGTTCATTGCTTTTAAACCATAAAAAAAGGGACAAAAGACGAGAATACACTTGGAGGATTAGACAGTGGAGTGATACGGGTTAAAAATGGGGCTCTTGCTAACATTCGCTTTAAGCGGTTCTTTGGTTAATTTTTGAGTAAAATCAAGCAAAAATCAAGATGAGCACATTAAAAAAATTCAAAAATTCCCTTTCGGACTAACAAAAATACTTTAAAGTTTAAAGCGTAATGGTGGTGCTTTGCAGGTACTACATTCCTATCTAATTTGAGGCTTCCTTCTGTGTATTTCTGCAGGGAGAGTGGCAAATCAAAGATAATTTTCAATGATTTTTTTTTTTTTAAAGATAAAAAAATTTTGATCAAGCTTCCACAACTTACTTGCGATCATAGGAGATCATGTGTTCATGAACACTCTGCGTGTCCCTGGGCAACCAGAAAAAGGAATATTGCTTACAAGTTCTAGAATTGTTCACCTGTGACCTAGCCTGTTCGAGATACATGTTGAGTAATTTCATAACTGATAGGAAACGAAATTGTTGAGCTTTTCCCATAATTAGTCCAACTTTGTCAGAAAAACAGTGATTTTTTTTGCATAAAGTTCGGAAAACTAGATTTTCAATGTTCAGAGGAGTGGATACAGAGATTTCGCCTCCGACACCACATCATCTCTGGAAAAATTTCTGGTGAAAGCACAGCCAGCCTTCTTGTTGAAATTGCTGCAGATTGGTTGAAAAGCACTTGGCCAGCTTTAAGTAAAGGCTACTCTTTAGATGACAAATAATGCAGACATTGGGGCTCTTGCAAACTTTTGCTGTGAGCAGATGAATAGTTAAATCTGATGAAAAAACCAGTGAAAATCAGGAAAATCACCCAAAGAAAGTCTAAAGTTCAGTAATAAACTCTAAAAACTGCTATAACGGCAAGATCGTAATGTTGGTTCAATGCAGGTATCATGGGAGACTCCTGTCTGATTTGCCACGTTCTATGTTGTTGTACAGCCGTAGGGTCCGAAATGTGTTTGATCATGTGACATTTCGCATTGGGAGGAAATTTTGAAGAGTACGTTGCAAAAAAAAAAAAAAAAAAAAAAAAAAAAAAAAAAGGAAAAGGTTGGAAATCTTGTGATAAAAAGGAAAAGCATCTGGCTTTTCGGCACTTTTTTTTTTTTTGGGGGAGACCACTTTCCTAGGTGTTGTACCCTACGAATGTTTTTATTTTCTGCCCCCTAAAGTTTCTGCAAGAGTCCAGTAGAAGGTTAAGTTAGTTTATGTTTGTTTGTGTACTGAATTTCTGCTGACGCAATGGTTGTTTTTCTTAATCTTTCAGCAACAATCAGTCGAATCGAATGACAGTCGGAAATCAACTAAAGAAGAATCAAGACCTCCTTCCTGCTGTTCTCAAAACTCTTCACAGGGTGAGTGCTCAATTTCTCAAGTCTAAAATGCTCAAGTATGTAATTTTTCATCTGGTTCCCACCTTGACAGTTAGATTCGGTTGGAAAAGTAAAAATTTCTAAAGGAAACGGCTCACTATGAAAAAAGATGTGACTGATGATCTTTCCTTAAAAATGTTTGCTCTCTCTGATCACCAAGGGCACAGTAGTTTCACACTCATCATGAGTTAAGTGAAATTTCAAATGCTTTGGAAGAAGTTCAAAATAGCCTCTCCTACTTAAAAATCACAACTTATGGCTGAATATGCAGGGGTGGATTTACATCTTTTCAGGCCCTAGGCGCAATCTCAAATTTGAGGCCCCCCATAGAAGAAGAGTAGGATGCCGGGGGGGTCTCGGGGGACACCCCGCAGAAAAGAAGGGGGTTTTACTTCAAAGTTGTCATTTTTTTATCCTTCTGCCTTTTCCTGTTCTCCTTATTTTTTGCTCTTTCCCCTCTTTTCTTCTTTCCTTTGTGAGGTGAGGCCTCCTTATAAGTCTAAGGCCCTACGCAGTTGCGTATTTCGTGTATTGGTAAATCCGCCCCTGTCAATACGTGCCAAAATTCTGGTCATTTTTAACACATCCAGCAGTTGTTCATTGTCACAACTGCAATTTCATTGAATTTTTATAATGTTTTCTAAAAATGCCGGGAAAATTGGTTTTAAAATAATCAAACTTGCTGTTTGGAGGGTGATCAGCTGCTGATTGTTTTAAAATCGACCAAAATGTTTGCCCTTAATGCTCCATAAGTTGCAATTTGTGAGTAGATGAGGCTATTCTGAATTTCTTCCAACGTTTGGAAGGACATTCCGTACGCCTTACGGAAAATTGTCCGAATCGATCTTAAAGTTTGCTCTAATCTCATCATGTACGTCGAATTTGCTCTGTGTTTGAACAAGACCCTGCTTCCAGGTGAGCAGCTGACTGGCAATGGCTGACTTTTACTTCCTCTCCTTCTCTTCTCACTTCAGCTGGAGTTTATGCCCACTCTCACCCCGCGCACAAGCAGTAACCAGTTTCAGTGTGTTCATGGTGTGTTTAATGGACTAGCTGTGTTTGTATGTGTTAGTAGGGGGAGAAAGTGGGGTGTCAACTTTAAACCGAGTGAGATCAAAGTAAGGGAAGATAGAAAAAAGCAATCGCCAGCGTGCTGTTGGCTGTTCACCTGAAAACGGGGTCACATTTGATAGCTAACCAAATTTGATGTAAATGACAAGATTTGCATTTTATAGAAACTCGATTATCTCAAAAACAACATATAGAAACTTTTCGGGGCGGAAAAAATCATATCATTCTTATCAAAATTAACTAGTTTAGACACACTGGATTTGCTCTCGGCCTCTGCCTAGATCCTACACATAAGCATTTGCTGCGTTTTGTTCCTTTCTGAGGATTCGAATCCTACCAGTAAATTTTCAAATGAAGCCGAGCCTTCTGTACTATTTTAGGATTCTTGCCGCCAGTGTTTAAAGATATTTATGATTTAGAGTTATGAATGTATCTCATGAACAGTCTGATCATTTGAGTTGTCATTTATGGGAGTAGTGTGTTCTAGTATGTGGGGGTGGGCATCAGCTAATGAATTGTTTCTAGGGAGTTGTGACTGTAAGTTCTAAGCGGCGTGGACCAATGCACAAAAACTGTCAAACCAAGCAATTTTCTTCGAGAGACCAGAGGGACAGATATTTCGGGCATCAGTTCACCGCAGTGCGCGACTTGGGAATTTCAAAATTTTGACTGTCAATTTTTTGGTTAGATGTACAGCAACAATACACCGGTATATTATCCTGCCATTCGTAGAGGATACTTGCCGCTTAGACCAACAAGAACAGACTTTTTGAAATCTCGATTGGATTATGATTCGTGGTGTCAACATGTCAAACCCAAATCTGAATCGTCATCAGAATTTGACCGAATACTGGCTCTATCAAGGCATCGGGTTGAAAAACTAGGGGGCACTATTGAACTGCTTGGTAGGGCTGGATTATTTTTGCAAGAGCAACCAGAGCAGCTGCAGAAGTGGTGCAGATTTTGGGTCGCGAATTTTTTTTTTTTTTTGTAGGCGCACCTGGACTGATAATCTTTGGCCAATTTTCAATTTCAATTCCTTCAAATCAAAACAATGCTTGCCTATAACTTTAGCTTCAGATTGTAGAGCATTCGTCAAGGAAATATTAACACTTAAAATTTATTTTCGTTCCTTTGTACAATGCAGAGACAACAGAGACCACGCACCACCTATCTCTCCTGTAGCATCCCATAGTAGTAACTTTATTTTTTGGGATCGCAACAAATCAACATCCAATGATTTCTATGTTGACTGTTGAACAAATATGTTGATGTCAATAGTCAATCAGAACAAAGCTTTTTTGTTTTGGTCTTTGCTCAACAATCAACATAGGAGCCATCGGATGTTGTTCCTCATGTTATTTTGTCATCTGTGTGCGCCTAAACTTCTGAAAGGACCTCAACTGTGGTGTTCCATGGTTGGTACCTCCAATTCTCTCTTTTCTCTTTTTGTATCCAGTCCAGTTCTTAGCGTTTTATAGTTAGCTCATCGTATTTCTCGTTTAGTGCTGAAGGAATCGCGAAGGTATTGCAACAGTTGTATCCGAGTATTTTACTCAATCAACAAACAAAAGTGTGATTATTGTTCTTATTGTAACCGGCCCATACTCTCAATCCCTTGCAATCATCAAATTCGTCTGTTAAGAGATCTTGGCGGAGCGTGTGACGTTTTTTTAAACTGTATTAGGTGTTTGGAAAATCTGATTGGGGGAGGGGGGAAGAGACACAAGGACATTCTTTTGTGTCTTGTTTTGAAGTGCTATCACTGATCTGCGAGCTAATTGGGGACTTTATAATTAGAAAACTGATTGCACTTCGCTGAGAACTATGTACGAACTCGATTCTGTTTTTATTGATTGATTTCTCTTGTGTGTTGAAAATCTTGCAGAATTTTTCTTGATTGTCGGTTTGTTTATTTAAAAAAAAAAAAAAAAAAAAAAAAAAAAAAAAAAAAAAAACTAACGCACGCCATCTTATTCTCCCAGTAATGAGCGCAATGCAGTAAATGACTGAAGATCAATGCCTAGAGACAGAATGCAACCTACGATATTATTAACGGAAAGAATACCTCTTGCGTCACTTTCAAATGCTGTGAAATCCTTGAAAAAACTAATTTCATTTTCTTTAACAAATTCCTTCCTGCAATAATTCAACAGATTTTTTATTATAGAAAAAGCAAACCCATACCTGCTCAACTGAAACGTATATCTACTATGGGTCTTATTTGATTCATTTTTCCTTGTCACTTGTTTCCAAAGCTGTAAACAAGTTTTGTTTGCCAAGCACAGTGGTTTGTTTTATCAATCATTTTACTGGCACTATCTATGAGTATCATCACTAAAAAAGATTTTCCTAATTGGTTTTATGGAAGGAAATTTACATTATTCCACACAACTTTTTAATTTCTTTCGAATATCCCAAAAATTATCTCTAAATCTCCTCTCTCACATTCTATTTGAAGTTTCTGAGATTTTTTTATGAAAAGAATCGTTAAATCAAGTTCCCAAGAATCACATTATTCCCCCCTAATATAAACTTTTTTTCCATGTGGAAATAACCGAATCAAATTTTTGCTGATCTCAGCGATCAAAACAAAGCACAAAGAATAAACTTATTGAGAAATTAAAATTCAGATTAGTTTGTGAGTCTCGAGGTGCCATTCTAACAAGTGATGGTAATCATATCTCACAGCTAGGTTCTTAGATTGAGCATAGATTTTTAATAGATTGAAACCCAAAAGTGTTATTTTTCTATCTGATATCATTTTGAATTAGAGTTGATTTGTAGTTTTAGTACGGTTTCAATCAGATTCTGATTCAGATAGATCTAAATAGTAACTTGAAATTTTTTTCAATCTGACGCTAATTCCGAGCATTGTTAATACTGTCGCAGGTTGCATTCTGTCGGAGCATTCAAACCTACGCCCGCAGATTGTTATGTCATCTCCTGAGAGTGTACGACCCGATAAAGTTCCCGATTGCAGTATTATTCCTGTTTTGTCCTCGCCCGCAAACATGCCTACGCAGGTGCCTCGCCGGCGACTTGTCTCAAATCAGGACAACGCTCAATTCCAAGAAGCGTTGGAAGCAGTGAGAACCAAGAGACTTGGTTTCTGCAAAGCGGCAAAAATCTACGGTGTTAACAATCGTTCATTATGGCTGGAATACAAGAAACGAGGTTATCCAACAAGACCAGCTCCCTCGAAACCAGCATCAGGAGCAATTAAAAACCCCCAAACTCAACAGTCAAAACGTGCCAAGACAAATTATGTGGACTCAACAACGTGCAATCAAACCAGTTGCTCTGGAACAGCAACGCAGGCTACTCCGACTGCCTTAGCAGCTCTTCCTGTCTCAAGGGAGTCCTCAGTTTCAGACGGATATCAGCCGCAGATCGTACCGCACCCACCTCATACTTACTTATCGCCGCATTTTGAGCATCCAGCAGCGCCGTATTATTCCGGCGAGAATTCCACGCAGATTGCGAACATGATTCCTGCGCATATTTCCAACCTGTACAGTATGGAGAACTACTATTCGCAACAGTGAGTTTACACCATCTTGTAAATAGAGGTGAATCTGATCATAATTGGTGCTGATGGTCTTGCTAAAAACTTGCAGACACATTTTTAAATTATAAGAAAATATTTTGTATTATGAGCTGCCGGAGCCCTTTGCTTGCCAAACTTTTTCTAATTATCTTCTTTGATCAACGCAAAGAGTTGTTACAGTGAACTAATCATATATCTACTGGAAAGTAATGAATAATGAACGATTCTCCTAACTGAACTGCTGGACCTAACTTGATTCATGATCTCATTGATCAGTATCATTTCCATTTTTATTTTTAAAGACAAAGTCTGTCCGTACTGTCATCGTCCATCTATTGTTAGGTTTTTCTATCCCCTACCTGTCTAATAATATAAAGATCCCAATTCTTTGTGCAAGGATCGATTTAATTTCTTCAGAAAAAAATTGTCCAAAGACTATTGATTCTTTAAAAATTCAATACTTTATTCGCTCTTAAACCTTACCGTGAATCCTCACCAATGTAGTTACAGGTTTGCCAATAAATGGCGCTGAGTGTTTGCCTCCATCTGAGTAATGATGTAAATCTGTAAACTAAATGATGTTAACCAAAAAATCTGTTCGTTGATTTGTTTCAAGAACGTTTGGGTCAAAAAGGTTGCAAAAATATTCAAAATCAAAGCCTCATTTTGATAATGATTTTTTTAAGGATCATATTGGATCGTTTTTGAGATTAGTTTCAAGAATGTGTAGATCAAAAAGGTTGCAACAATGGTTTCAAAATTAAAGCATCTTATTGAAGCATCCTCGTTTTTGGAGGTTGGTAGTTTTAGCTTTAATTTTGAATATTTTTGTGATATTTTTGGTATATGCATCCTTGAAACCAATTTTGTTGGCTTGACTACCTGGTTTTTTGAAAAAAAGTAATTTAATTTTCAGATTTTCATTGAAAATCGATCGGTGGCAGAGAAGCAGCGCCATCTTTTGGAAAATCTGAAAATAGATAAGTGAGGATTCATGTGAAAAAAATGGTTTGGTGGTAATCTTTCTGAAGGTGATTCTTCAGCGTTTAATGCCGATTTCTGTCACCAGAGCGCCACTGTTCGATCAATGTCAAATTACGGGCTGAAAGTAATTTATATTTAAGAAAACGGAGTGTCAGTCACGAGATAATCATCTGAAGAACATCTCTCCAAATTATCTTGTCAGTAACTTCAAAAGTAAGTCTGAAAGTATCAAAAAACAGAGTATTGCAAATCGATTCTTGTATTGAAATGTGATATTTCATTTCTGTTGGGTACTTTCAGCCTTTTTTTTTTAAGTTATTGATGAGATATTTTGCAGAGATGTCCTTCAGATGATTATCTAGTGACCGAACTTCCGTTTTCTCAAATTTTAATAACTTTCAGCCTGTAATTTGACCTTAATCAAACGGTAGCGGTCTAGTGGCAGAAATTGGCACTAAACGCTGAAGAATCACCTTAAATTGAAGCCATTTCTGGAAGAAGGTCCTACAAAACAACGGCTGTGCTCTTTCTGAAAAAGTAGCATCGTCATTGAATAGAGTCTCTTGTCTAAAGACCACACCTTTTGTTTAATGGGATCTTTTTTTCCGAAACGGCTTCAATTATTCTCATTTACTCGTATTTTTATAGGGGACTCGACTCTCCTATGATCTCCTTTCTGTATACTGTATTTTTAAGAAATGAACATAATAAATTTGTGCTTTGACCCTAATTTGCTTCTCCTAGGTTTTTTTATTATTATTATTTTTACTATTACTATTGTTATCCATTCGGAAAAGAATTCATAAAAGAAAAACTAAATTATCAACTGTCACATTTCAAGAAAGAACACGCTTTTGTTAATTGGCTTTTATTATCCTGAGAATTTTTTCTCCGTCAAAATTAAAATTCATTCAAATTTGTAATTATTTTCTTTGTCGTTCTGTTATTGAATGTCTCTTTAAAATCCATTGTCTGTTCTCAAAAAAATTGTATACAATTATGCTGTTAGTACATAGTTATTCAGTTCCTGTGATTCTTTTCTTGAAAATTTTTAGAATCTGATTTTAAAGAATTTTTTAAAAAAATGTTGGAATCTTTATTTTAAATCTGACTAGTGATTAGACTTATGAAAATGAATTAATAGGAAACAATCAAGTCACTTTAATTAGGCAATGTGATCAGACTGATTTGAAAACATATTAAATGTGTTGATGTTGCAATCACTAAGTTGTTTCCGAGAGTTTTTATGCCTATTTTTGTTTTTTGTATAAGCTTTTATGTTAGTTTCATTTATTTTTTATTTTTTGTTTCTTTCTTTGGTTTTGCCCTCTAACCTATGAAGCTGATTAAGCTGATAGCCCTTGAGTTTTTTTAGCTTTTTTTCTCTTCCGAACATGGATTGTGTTTATTCGATGTCAAACAGATTTTAGAATTTCAGATGTAGAAAAAAGTTGCGGAAATTCAAATTTTTCTAAATAATCAAAAGCATTTTGACTGAGCAAAATTGAATATAAATTACTGTATGAATGATGATTTATGTTTTCACTTTTGCATTCATTTTGTATTCAACGAGTACAGAAATAGTCTATTGTAAACTTTAAAAAATTCCTGTCTCTGTAGAACAGGGCCGGCCAACCTTTTCCGGGCAGCGATGAATACAAGTAAAATATAGGTACCTACATTTCAGTGGGACGGTTGGTTTTGCATCTCCTCTACAAGTCTGGAACTTCAGCGAATTTTACCATGTTTTTCAGTATCATTTCAGAGGTCGCCGCAATCGACTCCGAACCATCTTGCGATCGACCGGTCGATCGCGATCATCACATTGGCCGGCCCTGCTGTAGAACAACCTGTATGAACTGTTGTAATTTTCGTATTTAAAATACTTCCTTTTTATGTTACCGCCCCCCTCTCCCAAATCTATTTTGCATTAAAATTTAAATATTTGTAAATGGTCTTATTGTATTATTTTCATTTGCCCTACTTTTCCAAAAGCAGCATTATCTGGTTGACATTTGGTTAACATTTGAAACAGATCAATGAAGTACGTGAAGATGGGAATAAAAATTAATTTTTCCGGAAATTTTCCGATAGCTGGGGCTGCAGTCCAGTCGTTCGCTGTGAAATATCAGCATAACGAGCCACGTGTTTGGGCGGCTGGACTTTACTACTACTACTACTACTAAATTTTCCGATAGCTGGGGCTGCAGGTCTTTCTAATTCTAATTCTAAAAATTTATTTAAACTCGCTTTTGAGTTCTTACTGCAAAAATGTCTAGTTCATTGAGTGGAAAGTTCAAAGAAACTTATGACTTGATGAATGATGACACAAAAATGCCAAAAAAAAAAACTTTGAAGTTAGTAGTGCTATCAGTAGCTGAAATAGCGCTAAATACCTTCACGATATAGATTTCAGTAATTGTAAGATTTTAGCTAGTGGGAAATATGCAGAGTCTTTCCATTCATTTAAAATAAATTCTCATTGTTTAAAACCAAAATGTTTTGCAATGCATCTAGGGAACCTCAATGGGTCTGTTGCCAAACTTTGCTGCTGCAAATTTGAGCGTAATCGAAACTGCGCGTTCTTATAATGGATAAATTTGAGTCGTTAAGGGTATTCTTCAGCGTTTAGTGCTGATTTCTGTCACTAAAGCGGCGCTACTGTTCAATTAATGTCAAATTACTGGCCAAAAGTAATTTATATTTAAGAAAACGGAACGTCAGTTACTTGATAATCATCTGAAGAACGTCTCTGCAAAATATCTTATCATTAACTTCAAAAATAGGGCTGAAAGTACCAAAAAATGGATTATCGCAAATCGATTCTTGTATCAAAATGCAGTATTTCATTTTTTGATACTTTCAGCCTTATTTTTGAAGTTATTGACGAGATATTTTGCAGCGATGTTCTTTAGATGATTATCTATAGTAACTGACGCTCCGTTTTCTTAAATATAAATTACGTTCGGTCGGTAATTTGACATTATTCGAACGGTAGCGTTCTGGTGGCAGAAATCGGCTCGCTGAAGAATCACCTTAACCCATAAAATGAGAGGGCCATCATTCCCAACAGCAATTTCGAAATGAAGTTTCGATAAAATAGATTGATCTGTGAAATTGCCTCTTCAAATAGCTATGCTGTCTTATTCTGTTTGAAGATTCCACGAATTTTTTTTGAACCTCATCCTGAGATACATCCTGAAGTCCCAAACCAAATTTTTCAAAATATTACTTGAAATCCAGTAATAAATTGGAAATTGGCTGTAATCAAAATGAAATGCCTGAAATTATGTTTAGTAATTTTTGTATGGCAGTAGTCTGGTTTTTTACATCAGAATAACTGTTTTTCATAACACGCTATGTGCTTTATCGTACCACTCTACTAATAATAGATTATGTTTTAAAGAATGTTTTCTTCTTTCCCCGCCCTTTTTCCCTTTTTGTATTCTCTGTCCCGTCGTTTGCTGTGAAACATCAGCGTAACGAACGAACAAACATATGATTTGGGTAGCTGGACTTTACGATGACTGAAATCCTCATAGATGTCAACTATAACTAAAGCTTTCCTTTTTTTCTTATAAATCGCTGTGACATGATTCCAAGGTACTGTAGCTCCAAAAGTTGCCACCAAGCAACGCTCCTTGAAAACCACCAAGTTTTTGGCTTTGATGAAAAATTTAGGAATAAAAATCCAGGATCTCTGCTTTGTCTTTGTTGATTTTTTAGCCATCAACTATCAAAAGAGGTTGAGAAATGAAGACACGAATGAATATTCTCGGAAGTTCTGACCATCTGTCATGATGAAAGTAAGTGAGACGTAACTATTTAACACTCACACCTGCTCACCAATGAGCAAATTTTCAGAGAATTTCCATGTTTTCAATTCTCAACCTATTTTGATTTTTGATGGCTCCAAGAATCAATAAATTAACCACAGAGGCTCTGATGATCTGATTTATTTTCCATTTACTGTCATTTTATAGAAAATTACCAAAAACTGCGATTTTCAGAAAAAATTATATGTGGCGTAATTCAGCGGATTAAAATCTCCAGAAAGTTTCTGTTGGATAATGTTGAGTGGTTTTTTTTATTTACTCCTAAAAATTTGTAACATTGACTTACAGTCGATCAATTTTTGTTACAGTAGTTTTTACCCCAAAAAAAAAACTTTTTGCACCCTTTGTTTCTCTGTTGTATTAGGCACGAAGTGCCTTTTGTGATTTCAATAAATAAATATACTAAATAGTTGGGTAATTAAATAAATGAGCGCATAGAAACTATCAGAATCATTTTTGTGGGATCATAAAGAATGAGTTGTTCAGACTTGATAGGTTGGATCAATTGTGATCAGTAATTTACCGGCCATAAAAGTGTAATCAAAGATTCGTTTACTATGCAGTAATTACTCTCGCAAGATTGTGACTGCAAATCAATCTTAATGTTCTTTTTTATCATATTGTTTCAGTTTCTGTGGATACTCCAACTGTTGGTTCAAAACGAGGGCGTTTATTGATACGACAGCCAAGGATCAAGAAAGAGAGCGATGGAGATAGAGATGATGTCACTCTGGAACGATTCAATTCAGATCCTTGTCCGTTGTCTGGACCGACTTCGGCTGCGACCCCTTCAACAGGAAATCTGTTAACCGTGCCACAACCCTCATTTCTTGTCAAGCAACACTCACATCCTCTCCTGTTCCCCTCTAGTTCTACAGCCTCTTCGTCCTCTATTCAGGTTCAGGTCATGGGTCCGTCGGAAACATCAGGGCGCTCCCTGAAGAGTTTCGACGAGTTACGCCGCACAATGTCAACGCCTCAAGTGAGTATGAATGTGCTGCGGACAATGGATCATTTCATGTGAAAATAAATCAAAGATATCTGATCGAAATCTTTCCGTTCAATCAATAGGGCTTGAGGCTGTTGCACACTTTTGGTATAAGCGAGTTAATGGTCAATTCTGGTGTAAGAACCTCTGAAAATAACGATGGCAGCACTGAAAACTTCCGAAATCCGCTTCAAAACTTAACATATGCTTTTATTTCCATAATGGTGGCTCAGGACAGTAATAATGGGAGATTTCCATCTAACAATACTGTAACTCCATCAAGAAGTGATCAATAAGAGAAGACTTTCATTTGACACTGGTATCCATAGATGTAACGGTACCATTCATCTGATGTGGATCACTACCCTGATGACTAATTACTCTGTGAATCATCCCTATCTGCATAGAGAGAGTGACGAAATTAAGATAGTAATCTCCCATTAATCATTATTACTGCCCTATGCCACCATAACACTCGCTCTAATAAAAGCATTCATTGAGTTTAGGAGTGGATTTCAGAAGTTTTTAGTGCTGCCATCGCTATTTTTGGAGGTATTTACAGCAAAATTGACTATTAAAGCGCTTGTATCGAAAGTGTGCAACAGCCCCATTAGTGAAGATTGAAGGTAAATTCGGTTATTTTTCTCCTCATCCTATTAAGGTGATTCTAGGGCCGATTCGTTCGAACCATGGAAACCATGTCATGCTGCTCTGAAAGTCAACAATTTTTGGCTAAAATTGATGAATTTATACAAAAAGTACAAATTTAAGGAACATCGGCACCTGCGACTATTATTTCGAAAGATACCCTGAAAGTTTCAAGCTGCAACACTGAAAAATAAAGCCAGGATTTCGGTGACACAAAAATCCCTGTAAGCCTCAATGAGTGCAAGTGAGGCAGATAGGCATATTATCGCTCGTGCTCAGTGGTCACAAAATTTGTGAATACTCGGTGTAAATCTTACACAACATATACCCTAGAAGGTAACATTAAATAATTACATTACTTACATGGGGGGGGGAGAGAGGTAGCAGGCCTAATTTTTTTTTCTGCATTGAAAAGTGAGAGTTCAAAATTTTGCACCCATGAATTCATCAACTATTTGCAATGTTTCTATTCATGAAAAGAAATAACTTCATTAGCTACTAATTTGTCAAACGAGTAATAATATCATTTCCGTTCTTTTGTTTTTTTTCCTTTTTTCTATTCATAATGTTATGTCTTTAATAATTTCCAGTACTCAACGATCAAATCAGAATTTGTGCACGAAGGTGGTGGTAGCCGCTCAGTACATTGTCCTGTTCTGAGACCTGGTCCTGCATTAGGTTGTAATTTCTGTTGGAACACAATAGACGATCATGGACGGATTCTGAGACGGAAAACTAAATATCATTGCCCAGAATGCCGTACAAATCTGTGCATCGTTCCTTGCTTCCAGGTATTCCTTTGTCTCTTGGTGATTGCTTGACTTTTTATTGCTTTTCATCATTGTAGAAGCATTTTCACACCAAGGTCATCAATTGTGGAAGCGCTGGAAAAAGGTCATCAATTGAACAGGCTCATGCCAAAACGTCTGATGTCCAAAATATTTTGATTGAGAAGACAGATGTAAAAAAAAAGAAAAAAATTAGCAAAAAAAAAACCCAATTAATGAAAGACTAAAAACTGCCAAAACAAGGGAAATAGGAGCAAGAAGTCGAGAAACAAGTCTGATGAGGACTTATACAGGTACGCAGTGTTTTCTTAAGAGTGATGAATGCTCACAAAGTATACAGGTACGCAGTGTTTTCTTAAGAGTGATGAATGCTCACAAAGTCAAGTATTAAAAAAAATGGACAAGGGACGTTTTTGCATGAGCCTGTTCAATTATAAAAGCATCTCTACAGAAAGGTCATCAACAATGGGGCTCTTGCAAACTTTTGCTGTAGGGGATTGAAGAGATGATTCTTGCTTAAAAACCTGTAAAAATGACAATGAGTACACTGAAAAATCACAAAATTCACTCTCAAAATCGGGCTTAATGGCAGAGAGACGCAGGTATTATAGGAGATTCCTATCTAAATTGAGACATATCTCTGTGTTTTCGTAGAAAAAGTGACATGACAGACAGGAATCTCCCATGATGCCTGCGTTGAGCCGCCATAACAAACTTACCATTATAGTAGTTATGTGAGTTTATTACTGAATTTTAGACTTTCTCGGTGTAATTTTTGCTGGTTTCTACATCACACTGGACTATTCATTGCACAGCAAAAGTTTGAAATAGCCTCATTTGAAACAAAATGTTCAGTTTTAAAAGAATAATTTTCAAAAAACAAAAGAAAACCCTTTTTTTTAAGAAAACAGGTTGAATCTGACTGAACAATTAATTCTCACTGAGACAGCAGAAGTTGATGTAGATTAACCAATCAAAGTCTCGGGTATTTTTCGGGTACTTGGGCACTTTTAACTATTGCTAATAATTTTTACTTTCTCACATTCAACAAAGTGAGAAATTGAGAAAGTATTGTGATGGCGCAGCTGTCTGTCTTTCTGTGTATCCCTGCATAACTTTTGAAGCAATGCTCCATTTCCATCCAAATTTTTCAGAAAAGTTGCTCTGAACATTCCTCAGAGGGGCTTTTTTGGTTTTTTGAAATTTTAAATTAAAAGCAAGTTATGGAGAGTAACAGTTTTCCATTAAAATCAAATGGAAAAATAAATGTAAATGGGTAAAATGGATAAATATAAGAGGAAAAATTGGAATTTTTCAAATGTAGCTTTTTGAATTTTGATGAAAACGAAGAAGCAAATTTTGCAACCAGCCTACTGTAAAAACCCCTGAAGGAAAGAGGGGTCAAGGGTCTCCCCCAGAATATTATAGGGGGGTCTGGGAGTCTCCCCCAGAATATTTTTGGGGGCTCAGGGGGGTCTCCATGGGAATATTAAAGGGAGGTTTGGGAACCCCCCTTGAGTAATAAAGGAGGGTCTGGGGGTTTCCTCCAGAAAATATATGGGGGTCCAATACAGATTAAGTTTGATGTTAAAAAGTGTTCGCGGGGTACTCCCTACAGTTTATTTTACACCATTTGTTTAATATTTATTTTTTATTTTTATTTTTTTACAGGATTATCATGAAAAATGTTGCACAGAGGAGAACAAAGCAGCTATAACCATGATTACTAGAGCACAAAGTCCAGTTACTCTTAGTCCAGGCTCTTCAGTACCAACAATTGTAAAAACGCGATCAGTGTAAATTCTAGCTGAGAAACGTTAGATAGGTTATTTAAATTTGCTCTCTCTTTCTTCCTCTGTTGTAAGCAAAGGTGGATCCAGAATTTGTCTCTCTCTCACCAATTTATTGGAATGCATATTCCGCAGAAAAAGATGAAGCCAGAGAATAAAGCGAAGACATTATATCGCCCGGACGGAGGGTGTAACATGGTTTATGGCAAAAGGCAAACTTACCTTACTTTGTATGCTCACCAAAAATGCTCAGCAGCCAACTGTCATTTAATTTGATGGTCGTAGAGAGAAAGAAGAACAAATTCCTAGATCCGCCTCTGATTGTGAGTGTAGGTTTGATTAAATTTCATAGCTCTGTAGGTTTGCTAATTTTTGCTGTGAAAGGATCGGATTGTTTGATGTCAGCATTTTATGGGGGCTCTCTCCTAAATCTTGGGTTTGTTCTCTTTGTGTGGTTTAGTTTCTTTGAAGGAATGAAAGCTCTTAAAGGTTTTTTTTTTTTTTTGTCTGAAAAGAATAGTCCGACTCAAGAAATACGACAAATTTGCCAATTTTTCATGCCATTGATATCAAGTTGCCAAGTTTTTGAGGTGAAACTTTCTTAATTGGAGCATTTTTTTATCCTTCCCCCTCCCCCCTCTATTGAAAATCAGTTTAGTAATTATATATGTTAGCAATGATAAGACAGTCTTGGAAAACAATTGAAAATGGAATTTTTAGTGTGGTCTTTACTCATTAAGTCTGTTGTTTCAAATTATCCTTTGACCAGATCGGCTGATGCTGTTATTGGATGTGAAATGCTCCAGTTAACAAAGTCTACTCTGCTGTGCAAAGCAGAAACGTTTTATCTGCACCAATGAGCTGAATGTTTATCTATAGTGGTAGCTGATTTGTATCCTGCATAACAAACTCCGAGGATTTTTAGGTTAAGGTTCAGGTGTAATTTTCCTTTGTTTTCCTGTACGTATTTTTGTTTGTTTCTCTACAATTTTGAGCGAATGGCAAGCAGTAATGAAGTCTGTCGACCTTAAGAACCAAAATATCCAAGAAAACATAGGAAAACCCCCCGCAACCTAATCTATAACTTCCCTGTCTATTGTTCTGCTAAGATTCTTGTTTCAAATTGCAAAAAAAAATTTCTCCATAGAACAGCGTTTTTGCTCAGCATTTTAATAGTGTAGAGCTCCTCAAAATTTTGTCAGCCATAGTTCTGGTGTAGTGTGTTAGATCAAAGGGTGTCTATAAATCTACAGACAGCTTTTGCAATTTCTATGATGTTGATTTTTTTAATTGGAACAAGATGAAACACCTTATTTTCCACTGCGGTTAGTCAGCGCGGCTCAAGTGTTCCATTGAAATGGAATGACAACCAACAAGTCTTGCAAGTTGATCCACCAATTGCATTTACTTGTGATTCCCTGATTCTTACTCAAATCTTGAATTCCATGACCAGTTACCATCTTCTTACCAGTGGCGTAGCGTGCAATTTAGCAACGTTGCAGTTTGTCTATTTAAACTCATGAAAAAGATCGAACTTTCAGCACCCTCACTTTCGACCTTTTACATGGGTTTAAATGGACACAGTAAAACATTGCTAAATTGCACGCTACGCCACTGTTTGTTACAGCACAAGTTCCATAGCAAGAAGCAAACTAATTGGCTTTTGCCTCTACGCAAAAAATGACGCAACTAACATCTACTCAGCGCTGTTTAAAATAGTGAACAAAAGCGGAATGAGAGAATTTGGATTGAACCCATTCCTTTTTTAAAACTACAGTCAACCAAGAGTAACTTATTCCATCTTGTTCCATCATTTTCCATGCGTAAAAAAATCAGCCATTTGATGCTGATTTTTTTTCCCCTCCTTAACTTTGAATCAACTCACAAGCTATAGCTATAGATGGGCGACGTCATATTTCAAGTCCTATCCCAAAGTTTAAGAAGCATGGCTAATTTGCATACCTCTTATTTGTTTAAGGTGATTCTTCAGCGTTTAGTGCCAATTTCTGCCACCAGAACGCTACCGTTCGATCAATGTCAAATTACAGATTGAAAGTTATAGAATTTTAAGAAAACGGAGTGTCAGTTACTAGATAATCATCTGAAGAATGTCTCTGATCGAAAGTAATTGATATTTAAGAAAACGGAGTGTCAGTTACTAGATACTCATCTGAAGAATGTCTCTCCAAATCATCTCGGCAATAACTTCGAAAATAAGGCTGAAAGTACAAAAAAATGGAATATAGCAAATGGATTCATGTATCCAAATGCGATATTTCATTTTTTGGTACTTTCAGCCTTATTTTTGAAAATATTGACAAGATATTTTGCAGAGACGTTCTTCAGAAAATTATCTTGTTACTAATTTTCCGTTTTCTTAAATATAAATTATTTTCAGCCTGTAATTTGACATCAATCGAATGGTAGCACTCTGGTGGCAAAAATCGGCACCAAACGGTGAAGAATCACCTTAAAAGTTATGACTAATCCGTTTGAAATTGATTTGAAATGGAGGTGCAAGTACAAAATCAGTCGCATAAGTCTTGCGCTGACAATCCGACGCAATGCGCATTACAAGTTACCTGTCCCTCTCGTGATTTTGACGGAATAAAATGAAAGAAAGGAAAGAGTGCGTTCTTCTTATCTGTAGTGCAGGTTATTTCAAATCGTCGGCGCGGGATTTATGTAACTGACTGTATTAAAGATTGGCACAGAAATTGATATTTCTATTTTGCAGCATTCACTCGATAAAGAAACTGACACCAAAGCATAAGTTTTCTCACCTGGATAGTTGTATAAAAATCCTGTGTCCCAATATTTGCTTTATAACACTTGCTTTTTCATTCTAAATCACTATCAGTTACGATTGTGATTTGAATTAATTTTAATGTTTGATTTAAACCTAACCCTTCACTACATGAGATTTTTTTTCAACCAGAAATTGGATTTTTCATTTCACTAGGTGGTCAAATATATGATAAAAACAGCAACAAAAAATATTGGAACAGTTTTTTGGTAAAAATTCTCATTTTTCAATTTTTACTCGTTTTTCACACTTGCTATAACACCATAAGAAATGGCGGGAAAAGGGGGGACAAAAAATTGTCCAAAGTTCCAATTTTTTTTTTTTTTTAAGTTTGATTGGATTTTTCAAAAAGCAAATGCCGAAAGCTTTGTAAAAATAATGAAATTGGGGTTGAATTGGGCACGGAGGCAAATTCCCCCCTCTTGCCATGATTTCCACTATTTAATGCGTTATAATGAGTGTTGGTAGTCTTTTGAAAAATGTTTGAGCCCAGTTTTATATTTTCTTATAATGTGACACTGGTGATACAATTTGAAATGAGTCAAAGTATACATTTCAATGTCTGATATAGGGCTTTTTACATCATGTGACACCGGTGTTATACTATGCAGTGAAGGGTTAAAAAATAAGATGCAAAAAACCCTCCATCCATGCTTGCTTCACTTTGTGATTGGATGTGGAACATAACCATAACGCCGCTCTTCTGTGATTTTAGTTCGCTGGCCCTAACTCAATCAGGAAAGCTGCTTCCATAAAGTTGCATTCGTATCTGTAATTTGTAGACTCTCTGAAATTGTTAAGAGCATTTTTTATTATATTATTTATTGTTTTTTGTTTTCTTAGATGACATTTTCTCTCTTCTCTTTGTTGTTTCTTTCAAACAGTCTATGTCTTAGATACCTAAAAAAATTTTATCTATAAAGTTTTGTTATATTTTTTGAAATTTTGAGTTCAAGTGACAATGTCTGTGATAATGATGTTTAACAACCAACGTGAATTAATGTATATGTATGTATTTGTTGAATTTGCAAGATTCCCTCGGATGAAACTGAAGTTTAGTTCACACCAATGTCGGATAAATCCTAGAGCAAGATCAAAGCTGCCATTTAGTGTGTAATTAATCGCATTTTTCAATTCACCGATGATTCCACCGGCTGAGAAAAGATTATACAGTTGGATTCAATGTATGACTGGTGGAAACTCTGTTAATTATGTAATTAAAATATCCGCTAGTTTTTTAAAGTCATCGACGACTCCACCGGTTGAGAAAAGATTACAGTTGCGAGCATTATTGTGTATTAGTCATACGCTGAACTGATTCATGTAATCTTTTCTCAACCAATAGAATCATAGATGAATTTAAAAATGTCATTAATTTTATGCAAAATAGCAGCTCTGAGCAAGATTCTCATCGTGTATTTCCTTTTAAAGCCATTTGCTTGGAGCTGAATTATTAGGTTTTAGGACTTTCTGTTAACAATATTTCATTTACAAACGTGATTGGTCTAGTCAAATTAGTCCATGTTTACACATTTGATGTCCATATAAGTTTGTCCAATGTTTTTTTGCCCAAGTTTGTCTTGCATCATAGTCAATGAGTTTATGATTGTTGGTCGAATTTTTCATCTAGTCCCATTTTTTGAAACAAATTATACTCATTGTCAAGGTGATTCCTCTGCAACCTGAAGTGACATTCAAATCCACTAGATTGCGCCACTGTCACACGTTCCCTAACACCATAGGTTTGCCACCTTTGACCATCATTTGTGGGAGCTGGAGTAAATTTTTCAAAAATGTTTGAACGTATCATTCTAGATCAAATCCTAAGGAACATTTTGATATTATCCTGAGCTTTTTACAACCAATTTTTTGGGTCGAATGTATTGGCAAAAAATTTCCAGTTTGAAGGTGTGGATTAAATTCGTACAAAACCTTCAAACTCGTAATTTCTTGCCAAAAATTTTGGCCCAATAAATTGGTCTTAGGCTCAAAATGGTATCAAAATGTTTCTTAGGATTTAATATTGAACGGATTGTTCAAAAATTTTCGAAAAATTGTCTCTAGCTCCTACAAATGATGGTGAAACTGGTTTCAGAGATTGCGCAACAGTGGCATCGTCTAGTGGATTTAAATGTTACCAAAAGTTCCTGAGGAATCACCTGAAACCGCAATTAAAATGTAGTATGTGGAAGGGAGTCCATCAACGTCAGTCCCGACCTTTTTTTTTTTTCTAAAAAATTTAAAGCATTCACTCTATTGGGTTGGTACTTCCAAGAATGTGTCTTATTAATGCGAAGGACTAATTCTAAATGTCTCATACATTCGTACTTGGGCATTAATTTAGTAAAGGGGATTTTCTTGTCCCTTGACTTCTTTTCTAATGTTTCTAATAATACGTTAAAATTATCTAGGCTCAATTGACCTATTCAACATGTTGTTTGTATTCTCCTCTCTTACAGTGCACGGGTACGTTATTTAAAAGTGAGAAGAGTCAAAATTTCATCCGAGAAAATTATCCATAGTTTTGTTCCTTTGGATCACATTCCTGACATCATGCACGTCTTTTTTGTTTCCGAAAATGTGTAGTTAACGAATTTCAACTCATAATTTTTCTGCATGGTGAAACAAGTTATAGCTTAAAATTCATGATTCATCCTTCTAGTTCTCTGCAGGCATATCTGAATTTAAGGTGGAACAGTAGCCCCTGCAGGCAAACAGTTTCTATGACCATCCGCTCTGAGAATTTACCACCCCTGAACTGAACTTTGTTTCCTCTTGGGGAACAGACTTGCCATCTTTGGAGAAGAGTTTATTTTTTGGTTTAACGTTTATTATCTTAAGTGTTTCTTATATTTTTAATTAATGTTAACGTTACTTTTAAATTTGATTTATTAAATGTTTAGGATCTCAGTTATCAAATGGTTACTAATTTTCAGAAATTTTTAATTAATTATTTTGTTTTTACCTCTTTAATCAACAATGTACAAAATTTTTCTTGCGTCTTCATTTCTCAAAGATTTATTTTATTTTTCTAAACTAACATTTGCTCTTTAAATTCTAGCGTGACTGTTGATTTATGTGACGTTTATTAGATGACTCGTTGCTTTTGGAGTTTTTGTGCTCCTTGAATGATTGATTGTCGACGTCAATAGATGATGTTATCACAGTATACTCATCCACACAGTAGTGAAACTCTATAGGAGCGCTTTGCTTTTCAATGTAATCAAATGGGAAAATTGAGTTGTAACCCTCTGACTACTTGGGGGCGCCACCGCCGCGTCCAATGCGAATCAAATGGAAGATGTTAGTTCAACCTTCCGACCACCAGGGGGGCATTTGCCAGTTTTTTAACGTTGAGTTTTGCTACTGTATGGATAAGTATACTGTGGATGTTATTGTTTTACAATGTTGTAATTTTTTTCCTTTTCTCTTTAGAAGTTTGATTGTTACTTTTTTCTCTCTAGATATCTACAAGAGTGGCCTGAATCCTTTCTAGAAATTCAATCGAATTCAAGGCGTGACAAACTGTCTAAGAATTACTTATACATGAAAGGTTTTTTGGGTTGCTGAACTTTCAGCCACAAAAATGAATTTTCTGTGGTTGGAAAACAGCTGTATCAGCATGTTCCTTGATCTACAAATCATTATCATCAGATTGTGTTGGGACAAAATACACTGGATCAATTTTAGGTGTTGTCCAAAAAATGTATGATTAGAGACCTGAAAAAAGCGTGTTTTTGAAAAAGATACAATCAGCGGTAAAGCGGTGTTTTCATTTTAGGTTGAAAACATCTATTATACTTTATAAATTCAGTTTATGAGCCTATCATATCCTAAACCACTGAAATGATATAAACTTGGTCTTATAGTGAAGCTGTGCCAGAAATTCCTTGTTTGGAAGTTGACCGCAAATAAAATCTAAATAAAACACACTTTATTGTAAATTGGATGGAAAATAAAATCCAGCCTCCCTTTAACAGACTGTAAGCACTGTAAATGTACCTAAGGATTGATTCCATCTTGTTGGAAACTTTCAAACAAAACCCAAGATGAATACCAATGAACAGCATTATAGTGGACTTTTTGACCCTTATTCCAGCGGTAACTCGATTTTATTCATCATAGTTAAACTGATTCCTTTTGTGATACTTAACTTAAAAAAATTGAATTGTTTTTGAAATTTTTTAAAAATTTTTCTTAGGTTTTTTGAAATAAAAATTTAATTGCAAAATTTGCAGTTAATTACAGCAAAATTCACGTTTTAAATTGCGGTATTGGCAAATTGTCCCGAAATTCGCGCTTGTAGCCAGAATCCCCGAAAATCGTGTTCTACCGTTTTTATATTTGGATTTTGGAGGTTGCTTCACGTAGATACTGGTCTTGTTTCGATATGACGACTTTTTAAAAATTTGGGCGATTCGCGATTTTTTCAGGTCTCTATAAATGAGATGTTGTCTTACCTCATTTATAGTCATAGAATACCCTCACAAAACCAACAGTTTTTGCATGGGGGAAAAAAAAGATTGATCGAAATGGAGTCTGAGGATTCATCGAGACCAAATTCTGAAAACTAAGCATTTAACGTGATTCCTGAGGTTATCTTTAAAGTGCTCACCACGCACTCCTCTACAACGGTTTTTGAACAAAATGAAAGACTAGTTCTTTAAAATCAAAGTTTCAGATTGTCAAGACCTCCAAGCATACTTCATGGAGATGCTGTACAAATTTTTAATTTTGAAAACGTCCAAAAACGTGAATATTCTTGAAATGATTTCCGCATTCATAGGCAAATGGTGGGCAGCTAGCTTGCTCTCCTTCTTTGGACAGATAGCCTTACACATATTTTGAATTTCCAAGAATATTCACGCTTTAAATGCCCAACCAATTTTATTCGTCCAAGGCTCAACAAAATCAATAAAAAAATAACAGTGGTCTTGATGATTCAATGAACATTCCAAAAATTTATAAAAAAATTCTTGGAACCAAAAAAGTTTGGAAAAGTGGTTAGTGGTGCCACCTCACGGATTCATATTTTTGGGGTCTTGCCGTGGAATTACGTCAAACAAAATACCAACAAAAGCAGGGGTTTCAAACTTTCATTTTAATTTTCATTAGAAGGTTTATCAATCTTTAATTAAAAGTGAATGGAATGTCTCTCTTGTAATTAGATTGCGTCATGTAGCAAAATTATTTCTTTTGGACCTTGAAAAACTGTCAAGGTGGTTCTTCAGCGGTTAGTGCCGATTCCTGCCACCAGAGGGCTACCGTTCGATTTATGTCAAATTACAGGCTGAAAGTAATTTATATTTAAGAAAACAGAGTGTCAGTTACTGTAGAGAATCATCTGAAGAACGTCTCTCCAAATTATCTTGTCAGTAACTTCAAAAATAAGGCTGAAAGTACCAAAAAATGAAATTATCGCATTTAGGCACAAGAATCCATTTGCGATATTCCATCTTTTGTTACTTTCAGCCTTATTTTTGAAGTTAATGATAAGATATTTTGCAGAGACGTTCTTCAGATGATTATCTAGTAACTGACGTTCTGTTTTCTTAAATATAAATTACTTTCGGCCTGCAATTTGACATTAATCAAACGGTAGTGCTCTGGTGGCAGATATCGGCAATAAACGCTGAAGAATCACCTTAACTGACCACTTCTTCCTTTTTACCTCTGTTATTTATTCTGAAATTTTATTTGCCTCCATTTCTCGCCTCCATTTCTCCTTCCTAGGTAATTTTCAAAAAAACTGTCTCCTTTTGAGGTGTGAAGTTTGAATGAAGATTGCACAGCTTTTTGATGAACGATGGAGCTGGAAGTTGTTTTACTATTTTAAATTTTTGCTGTGACTCGGTGGCAAAATACTTAGACTGTTAAATCGAGTTCTTTTGAGAGAATTGAATTCTCTAGACGCCCTTCTGCTTTTTGTCAATTTATCTATCAATTTTATGTTATTATTTGTTGTTGATTTGCAGTAGTACTAATTTATCTACAGATTGCATCAAATGAATACCACAATGGCTGCTCGTTCAATTCGGCGACAATTTCCTTCCACCATTCAACTCAACGTTAAACAATCGAATGCTGGTGAAGCTTCACCATCAAATCGATGGTTTTATATAGAATCAAATGGAGAACAAACATAGTTGCCAAATTGCTCTAGCCGCCTCTGAAATACCGATCTAATCTCTTCAATTCTGTTGCTGATTAAATTTTTTGTCAGCGACAAAGCAAAATAGACGGTTTTGGTGATGACTTGGTGATGACATCATCTGGTGATGAGCGTTCCAAACGAAGACAAACTGTCTCTCACTCTTATTTCAAAAATCTCTTCGTTGTGATTGATGGCTAACCGTTGATTTCTCACTAAAACCGTCTATTGTGGAAAGAATCAACCTGAGGATGACTGAAGCGTTGTATTTTTTCTCAAAACTTCTATTTTTGTTGTTAGTTCACTGGATGTCTGAAGTCAATTATTAATCAATTTTGAGGTGTTTAAAGGTTTACATCCATTCTATGATGAATCTTCAAGCACGTAGAGCACATCCTTAATCATAGGTTTTTTTTTTTTTAAAAACTTGTCTTGCTTACTCTTGACAGACTTCTAATTAGTAATGAAAACCCAGCAAAAGAAATATGATTTGGACAAAATAATTTTTTTCCCACTGATCACCTTTTTAAGGTCAAATGAGTGTATTTCAGATCAGTTCGAGACTTTTTCAAAATTTCCTTCGACTGTCCTCCGGACGTCCCGAGGACGTTGAAGCCCATTTTTTTTTGCCGGGAAGTCAATCTTGCTATCTTGTTTTGAGTGTAATATTATGCTTGAAAAAATGTTACATAGGTGCCAGAAGGGGGTGGGAGATAAGAGACATTTGCCAGCTCAGGTTTTGGAAAAAAAAAAACCAGATAATACAAGTTCAAGTCCATTTCCTGTAATATAAGCTAAAAAAGTGCAAAAATTCGGGAAAGCTCAAACTTGAATCGGCAGTGTCTGTAGTTTCTGATTTCTGTGCTTACTCCAGTAAAATTTTCTGCCAGTGCTCAGTGGATCGAAATCTGGGTTTTTCTGGACTTGACAAATTTTTGCTGTTTCCTTCGAAAATGTATATCGATGTTGATATTTTCTTGCAAAAACCTTGTAGTCTGACTCATTTCAAGCTGTAATATTGTTAATTAATCTCATTTGGTTTTTAATTATTATTCTGCCATTTATTGTTCTTAAATTATTATTTTCAGTAATCTTAATTTTATTTGTTTCTAAAATGATGTCCGAATAATTTCATAGTTTGATCCACTGTGTGGTGCTCGTATACTGTTGCATTGAAGTTCCAAAAAGTTCAAAGTTTTGCCTTACAAAAAAGGAAATTTACAATTTACAGGAATGTGCAAAGCTTTGCAAAGCAGCAGCCACTTTGGATTTGATTCGTTTTCCAAATCTGTTTTGATTTGTTTTTAAAAACCCTGCTTAGCACATCCTTAAAAGTTTAAGTAAAAAAATAATGAAAAATGGACTCGACACAGCTAACTCTCACTTCTTATGATCTAAGAATGAACGTTTTGTCGTTTTTGTTTGTGTTTTTGTCCAAAGCTCAGTTTTTTCAAGGGTTAATGTGAATCGTAAACCTAATTCCAATTATATTTTCTTGTTTTGTTTGTAAAAATTGTAGTATCCTCCGACATAGCATGTGTCATAGAACAATTTAATTGAGGAATTACTATCAGTTTCAAATAATTGAGAGGTTTCCGTATTCTCCGATACTCTGATCGCAATTTCCTGAGTGGAACTTTCGCTAAGTGGAATTTTTTTGGGGCAAGACGGAGGTTCTACACAATGAACTTTCACTTCTGTATTTTCATCCAACTGCTAAACTTCAATTTATTATTATTGTTACAATTACCATCAATGTTTGTGAGAACTTGTTGTTATCAGAGGTGTTTGTCTTTATAGTTTGAACTTTTACCTTTTAATTTTTAAGTTTTATCGAAAGTGATGCCTTACTAATTTTAATAGCTGTTATTACTTTTGCCCAGTTTTTAACAAAATTCTTCTTTGTGATAACTACCTACCTACTTTATGTTAACTGTACTTTCAGCCCCACATGAATGATAAACGCTGAAGTGTTTCCCCAAACTTTTCCTAAGTTTTGCAGTGGATACCAATGAGGCTCTTGCAAACCTTTGTTACAGGGGACTGAAGAGTTAATTCTTGCCTAGAACCCTGTAAAAATAACGATAAATACACTAAAAAATCACAAAATTTACTCTCAGGATTAGGCTTAATGGCTGAGAGACGCAGGTATCAAGGGAGATTCCTATCTAATTTGAGACATATCTCTGTGTTTCCTTAGAGAAAGTGACAAATTAGACAGGAATCTCCCTTGATATACCTGCGTTGAACCGCCATTACAATTTTTCTGTTTTAGTGGTTTTGAGAGTTTATTATTGAATTTTAGACTTTTAAAGTGTGATTTTTGCTGGTTTTTACATCAGATTGGACTATTTATTTGCATGGAGCAAAAGTTTGCAAGAGTCCCATTATGCTAACAGTCAACACACATTTGATGCATTTATTGTTACCCATGACTTTTAAAGTTAAAAGTTGGAATTTTGCACATCTTCAACACCCTCCTCTTGATAGTTTGTGAAAAAGAATTGGTCCATCCAATCTGCTTCTTTATGGCCTCTAATGGGCACACAAACATAAATTTGGTTTGATACTCAAGCTGTCTCCTTTTTTATATACTCCGAGAGATGTAGGTAATTTGAAGACTTTTTGAATCAAGCACATGAATTTAAATCTTAATTTTATTACCATTCATGTAGAGATTTCAGAATGGAAAACTCTTACTTTTTATGGTTACTTAAACGATGATACTATCACTGACCATATTTAAGTGAAATCAATTAAAATGAGAAAACAGAATGCCCCCCTTCTCCCCCTGAAAAGAAAAGAAAATTAACGGTCTTTGAAATTAGGTAGGTTTTGTTTTTTTGTCTATCATTAATTTTATCGGGTCTTTTCTTTAATCATGAGAAATGTATGGAGATTTAGAAGTTATTCAATCATTAAACTTATTTTTTCATTTGTAAATTTTTTGAATTTACTGAAAGTAAAGACATTAATTTATGATTACCTATTCCTGACCTATGGAAGTAAGATTCAATCTAATCTTTTCTTAGACGTCAGAATGAATATTAAAAAAGGTGAATGAGTTATCCCGAATTAATTATTAAAATTAGTATACCTGAGGTGAAAAGAAATTGCTAAAAATTAGAAGAACAAACCAATCAGTATATTTTTATAACAAATTGTTTATTTTTAAAAAAAAAAAAAAAGAAGAAAAAAAAGGAAAAAAGAAAGGAATTTAAAGCTTGAAGAAAGAAAGTTAAATGTATATGTATTTTTATACTCTAGCTTATTAGCTTTAAAATTGTTGATTGTATGTCTACAAAGTGTACTCTTGACTTAACAACTTTTGAATAAATTTTTGTCCTCTGAAAATGTTAACTAAAGGTACCTACATATATTTATTGCGTGTTGCAAACCTTTGCTTTCTGTTCACTGGCTTCAGAAAATCGAAAAGTTTTGTTTAATTGGACAGTTGCAAGCTTTTACTGATGAATGAAGTTCTGGCATTTGTGTTAAAACTATTGCAAATAACAATGGTGAATTCTGAAATCCACCATTTAACTTAAAAGCGACCGTGCAACTTAAGGTGATTCTGCAGCATTTAGTGCCGATTTCTGCCACCAGAGTGCTACCGTTCAATTAATGTAAAATTACAGGCCGAAAACAATTTATCTTTAAGAAAACAGAGTGTCAGTTACTAGATAATCATGTGAAGAACGTCTCTGCAAAACATCTCATCAATAACTTCAAAATTAAGGCGGAAAGTATCAAAAAATGGAATATCGCGAATCGATTCGTGCATCGAAATGCCATGCTTCATTTTTTGGTACTTTCAGCCTTATTTTTGAAATTAATGACAAGATATTTTGCAGAAGCGCTCTTTAGGTGATTATCTAGTTACTGACAATCCGGTTTCTTAAAAATAAATTACTTTCAGCCTATAATTTGACGTTAGTCAAACAGTAGCGCTCTGGAGGCAGAAATTGGCTTCAATTGCTAAAGAATCACCTAAAGTGCAATCGTAGTAGCACTGTCCCACAGGTTCAGGTTCATTTCAGGAGTGTAGTTTCGGAATTCAAATGAGTCTTTACGTTTATATTAACATGGGTCTAAAAATACCCTCTATTTGAGCTTGAACCCATCTAAAGCTCAAAAAATTTATGGTGTTTCAGAACTTGCGTCCACAATTGAATGGCCTATTTTAGATCAAACCTATAGAAAGCACTCCTCTCTAAATTTCAGATCCGGGACTGGTTTTATTGAAAAACCATTTCTGATCACAGCCCAAGGCTGCGCGGGAGGGGAAATGAAAAACCTGAGGATTAAGTCAGATATTCAGGCATTAAACAAGTCTTTCCACAAATTTTTTAATGAATCGACTGGATTTTCAGGAAAACGCCTAACAGAAAGAGTAAAAATAGGTGTAAAGAAAACACAGTTCTTTATAAAAAATTATAAAATTTATTACCCATTTTTAGAGGAAATATCAACACATATTACAGAATATTAGTTGCCTTGCCCAAATTTTTTCCACAGGACGGAACTTTTATTCTAGAAAATTAGTGGATTACTTTGAAAGGTCGTTTAAGATTAAAAATCTAGTTTCAAGACAAATCGTTGGCACATACTTTTCCAGTATGAACTGAATACAAGAGGAGAAAAAAAACAGATATGCTGGATGCAGACTCACTTAAAAAGTCAACAGAAAGAAATAGGGGAAGAGAAGTTAGCGATGGTTTCTTGTGTCAGTTCAAAATTTGTTGACACTAAGGAAAGAGTTGAAAAATTTTCAATACAATAATGCATACTGCAACAATTATGAGATAAAAATATAAACTTCAGTAACAAAGATAAAACTTCTTTATAGTAAGTATTCTTCAAACAAAAGATGGCGACTTTTTCACTCTAGAATCTTGTAAGCTTTTGCTTTGAAAGAGCTTGGAGGGGGGGGGCATTATAAATCACAAAAGATTGCGGCAGTGAAAGAGTTACTGGTTAGAAACATGAGCAAGTTTTAAAATATATAATTCTTAGGATAATTTCAAATACTTTCAGTACATCATCAATATATACGTACTGATAGATTAAGACATAAAGTCAATAAGAATGGAAATGAAAACATTTCAGAATAAAATTACTATACGTGCAGTCAATGAACTAAATAATGTCAGTCGGCTCCAAAGATTTTGGTTTAGGTAGGCAACTTGCAATGCTGAAATCCACTGTGACAAGTATTGCTGGTTGCCTACCTAACTCAAAAACTTAGGTGTCGCCAGACATTGCTTCATTCATCGACCGTACATTTAAAGAGGCACACACATTTTAGTCTTTGTTAAATACAATCATTGTTGTTGTAGTGCTTAAAAGCACATAGGTCTCATTAAAAATGTAACATGGCTGATAATGGACTCAACTTTTCACTCAGTTAAAATTACAAAACATAAAGTTATCTAAAAAAAAAAAAAAGACTCAATAATTGAAACTCTTACAGTTTTTGCACTCACTGACCATACATTTTGAGCTGTTAAGTGGAGAAGGCATAGATCAGATGAGACAGAGAGAGGGTTTGTCAAACAAACCAAGACTAGTAGACTTGGAGTCAAATTATTCAGACCGGAGAGTAAATTAAATTTAATTGCCTATATAAAATGATATTAATCTCATGAAAACTTTTGTAGAAGATTTTCTGAGCACTCTGTGCAGAAAAAATCCTGCCAAAAGTTACGCTGCAAGCTAGATTTGATTTACTGCACTTTCAAATTTGAATTTGACACATTCACAAAACGATTAAGAATAGAAAACCAATTGTAGTAGAGGTGATTCCATGCCACATGACCATGATGATCGATCAATGGTCATTTACTGGATTTTATGGAGTTGATTAGTAAAACAAGGATCGTTAGCACCTGTAGGTAGATCTTAAGAAGATATTTGTTAAGTTTGGATGCTCGAATCCGCAAACAAGGACGTAATTATGGGAATTCGTTCTATTGTAGTGCGATACAAGAGATTGAGCAGCGATTGTGCGAAGTCCCATAAATACATCCTTACTTTGCGGATTGGAGCATCCAAACTTAACAGATATCTTTATTAGATCTACCTACAGGTGCTAACGATCCTCGTTTTACGAAAAAACTCCATAAAATCCAGTAAATAACCATTAATCAATTGACTAATCGATTACGTTGGTCACGTGACATGGAATCACCTCAAGTTGATTTAGAAAAAAGGAATAGAGACTCGGCAGTTTATTTAACAAAAAGAGTAGAATTCAGCGAGAAAGAGCCGTAGTCAAATTTTTAACCGATAACTGGCAACGTTAGAGTAGGTAAGCATCATCTTGACTTTCAAAAGGTTAAGGATTGCTTAAATATTTTCTTTTAAGTTCAGTCACACTGAATCGCTGCAGTCAAGAGAATAACTCGTCATTGGTTTCAGCTTTGGTTTTTCCTCCTTATTCTGACAAATTCCCTAAAATTTCGCCGATTACTGCTCTTCTTTTTTTGCATTTTTTTGTAGGCATCTTCCCATTTGGCTGCTTCTGTATCATTAAGCGTACCAGGAGGATGAAGCCGCATCTAGAAGAAGAAAAAAACGCAATGAATTTTTAATTCATGACCATTAGCCCAGGCAGGACCAATTTAAAACAAGATCGGGAACAAACAAAGTTTTGATGGAAGTTAACCCTCAGAGCAGAACCTTAAAATCAAATAGGGGAAGGGGAGGGGTTAAACTTTTATAATTTTCTAAATTTTTGTTTGTTTTCAGATCATTTGTGGGAAAATTGGTATTTTCCAACTTCCAGGGGGGGGAGACACATGCGATCCATGGGAGGGAGCTTTTGGGGTTGGAGAGTGGAGACCCCCCTCCCTTGTTTTCAGGAAAAGTGTGGAAAAAAAAAGGAGGTTGTCACTCCACAAGCCCCTTCTTACAAATGGAAAAGGGCTGACACACAGTGAAAAGCAAAAACAAAGAAATAATAAATAAAAACAAGATCATAATATTTCAAGCCCAACCACTTTTGAGACCAGGGACCACCCGGGGGGGGGGGGGCTGCTCCTTTTGCTTCCCCGTCCTTGAGGACCTACACTTTACAGCCAATTAAAAATTCCTTACCTAGTTGTAAAATAGAGAATTTTTCAAAATAAATAAAGAAAGAAAGAATCATCAATTTGAAAAACAAACAAAAAATACCTGTTGGTACAAATCATTCTTAGGTGGGTAATCCAGATTTTTAAACAGTTGATGTCTGAAAATAATTGTAACACCTTGTTCTCAAAGGCTAAGAAAATTAATAAAATTTTACAAAAACTGACTGATAGGGCAGACAAAAACAATTAAAAAAAAAACAAGAAAAAAAAAACAAGAAAATATTCACACAGAGCAAGACTCATGCAATGTTAATTAGCATTCAACTACCTATAGTTATTCTGCAGGCATTTCATGCTTAAAAATGTATGCAAACATTTATCCCTCTCTTCCCAGATAGCAAAACACATCAAGGTTTTTTATTAAGATGATTCTTCAGCGCTTAGTGCTGATCGAGTGCAAATTGATTCTTGTATCGAAATGCGATAATTCATTTTTTAGTACTTCCAGCCTTATGTTAGTAGTTATTGACAAGATATTTTGCAGAGACGTTCTTCAGAAAATTATCTTGTAACTGACAACCTGTTTTCTTAAATATAAACTACTTTCAGCCTGTAATTTGACATTAATCGAACGGTAGCGCTCTGGTGGCAGAAATCGGCACTAAACACTAAAGAATCACCTTCAGTTTACAGACAACAAGTTAATAGTCTTCATGAAGTTAGTATGCTTGGGAATGGGGCTATTGCACACTTTTGCTATATGCGATTTAATAGTCGATTATGGCGTAAAAACCTCAAAAAATAATGATGGCGGCACTAAAAACTTCCTAAATCCACTCCTAAACTCAATAAACGCAGTTATTTGCGGGAGCGTAATGGTGGCCGAAGGCACTAACAATGGGAGATTCCCATCTAACAATACCGTAACTCCATCAAGAAGTGACCAATAAGCAAAGAGTAAACAAGAGTCGCAATTGAATGGAAGGCCTGCGTGGTCAACGTAGATAAAGGATCCGAACGCGGGCTGGCCTGGGCTGGCCTCTGATTGGCTGCAACGGGTGGAGCAAAAATGACTCGGGGTATAGGGAAAATAACACGGGATTTTCGTTCCGGGGCGTTTATCTCGAAACCTAAGCAAAATGGTGTCTAAACAATTTCTACGAGTCGATTCAGAAGATTTTTCCGAACAAATTGATAGGTCATAAGTGCCACTTTATTGCAAATTCGAAAAGACTGTTTCAGTTTAAAAGTACGCACAATAGTGAGTTACTCAAACACTGCTCGAACACACGCCAAGCATGTAAACACACTATTGTGCGTACTTTTCAACTGAAACAGTCTTTTCGAATTTGCAATAAAGTGGCACTTATGACCTATCAATTTGTTTGGAAAAATCTTCTGAATCGACTCGTAGAAATTGTTTAGATACTATTTTGCTTAGGTTTCAAGATAAACGCCCCGGAACGAAAATCCCGTGTTATTTTCCCTATACCCCGAGTCATTTTTGCTCCACCCGTTGCAGCCAATCAGAGGCCAGCCCAGGCCAGCCCGCGTTCGGATCCTTTATCTACGTTGACCACGCAGGCCTTCCATTCAATTGCGACTCTTGTTTACTCTTTGCCAATAAGAGACTACTTTCATTTGACACCGGTGTCACTCGGTGTTGCGGTACCATTCATCGGATGTGAATCATCACTCTGATGACTAATTACTCTGTGAATCATCCTTGTCAGCATAGAAAGAGTGACGAAATTAAGATAGGAATCTCCCATTGTTAGAGCCTTCGGCCACCATTACGCTCGCGCAAATAACTGCGTATATTGAGTTTAGGAGTGGATTTTGGAAGTTTTTAGTGCCGCCATCGTTACTTTTTGAGGTTTTTACGCCATAATCGACTATTAAATCGCGTATAGCAAAAGTGTGCAATAGCCCCATTGGGATAGGTGCATAGTAGCAACTGCACTGTGGCACTTTTGCATGTAAGAAAGCAAATTTGATTTAGTGAACCCTGGTCACTTCTTAAGAGACCAGAGTTTCAAAATCATGGTTACCTACTTACAGGAGTCAATCACAAACAAGGCACTTCAATTTTTAAATGTTCTCTCCAGTCACTTTTTAGGTAACCCATCTATGGAAGTAGGTCTAAAAATCGCAACCAAGCAGTTCCTGGTCACTTTCTGTTACGGCTGACCATACGTTGCTTGGCTTCGCCCCCTTTTAAGTGACCGCAGTAATAAAATTTCGGTCACTTAATACAGGACGTACTTCTCCGAGTTCCATTCCTACCACATATTGTCAGTTGATTCATTTATCTACTTCAAACAGACGGTCGCAATTAATTTCCGTAATAAAAATCATTAGCAAATATGACATAAATCACACAGGAATGTATTTGGTTAGAATTAGCTCTCCCAAGGAAGCACTGATCTGAAATACTCAGGTCTCACCGTTTACTCTAGCTCTGAGCTCATTTCAGCAGGAGCTGTAGTGTTCTCAATAAAAGTATCTAACAAAAGAAAAAGTACATCTCTTTCTCTCTTATTTTACAAAATGTGATTAATCACAGCAGCGAGGTTTGAAGTTTGAGCTCATAAACGCATTAGACAGAAAGTGAGATGAACTTAGGTAGACAAAGAAACGTAAAAAGAAATGAGAGCTGAGGAAAACAAAAAAACAATGAGAGTGGAGTAAGAAGAGAAAGAAGACAAATAATTCACAGCACCAAATTACTCAGGAGTGGAATTATAGTTTTACAACCAGTTACCAGAGCTGCTGTTCTGCGTAGTAATAATTAATGGAATTTCTCTAATCACTGATGATTCCACTGGTTGAGAGAAGATTACACAGTTTAGTTCAGTGTATGGCTGTACTGCACAAAAATACTCGCATTAGTAATCTTATCTCAATAGGTGGAGTCGTCGATGATTTTAAAAATTTTTCCACCAATTGAGAAAGGATTAAAAATCAAGAGTATTTTTTTGCAGTACAATCATACACTGAACTGATCTGTGTAATCTTTTCTCAATCGGTGGAATCATCGGTGAGTTGAAAAATGCCAGTAATTATACGCAAAACGGCAGCTCTGCCAAACACGCCGGACACTCTAAGCAAAGGGTATAGGGGAACAAGTGCGATGATTACCAGAGACCTTTTAAAAACACAAGAAGTGAAAAAATCACTGCTGACAATGCTGACATGAACCGATTGGACACAGTGTAGATGCCAAATTGATGAGAGGACAATAAAGCACATAAAAGAAACAGGTGCATGGGAAAATAGTGGAAAACACGCAAAAAGAGAATTTGGTACGTAAGGACATTTTGGCTCAAATTGCAGCCATTTTCAATTCAAAAATTTAAAAAAACAAAGAAAAAGTAAATAATTTCAAAATTTGGAGAGAGCCATTACTACAACAAACTGTAAAAACAGGAATCAAAGGGTTTCCGGTTTGTACAGTGTGTAGGAATTGTGGCTCTCTCCACATTTTAAGTAAAATTATTTAATTTTCCTATAATTTTTGAGTTGAAAAAAGCTGCTGAAATGGGAGCCAAATTGTCCTCACAAAATTTTTTGCCAACACGTTTTCCAGCATTTTTCCTGACACCTTGTTTTTTCGGCTGGTTTGTTTTCTATCTTGCTTTGTTGGAGATAAAGAATGAATAAATGTAAACAGCCGTTCTAGGCAAAAAGTTCATTTGCCAGCTTGGCGGATCAGGATGTGTATGAGTGAATGCATGAATTTTTCTCCATTTGATTTTGATTCTGCCGTAATTCAACATAGTTAAGAGGAAAATTATTCTGCAAATAATTAGTGAGCCAATCACTTCACTCATACGATCATTGATTACAACATAATTATTTCTTCCTTTAAATATTTCACCCATTTTTTCTTTATTCTTGCAAAAGTTTTGTTTTTGAAAATTCATTTCTCATAACATAATCCAATTAATCTCAAGAGCTGACAATCATGATTTCATAATTATTTAACTGAGATAAATGTAGAAGAGGAGAGCGTAGGAAGAAATAGGGTTGTCGATACTTTGGTATCGATACTTCGACCTCAAAGTATCGATACTGGGTAATTGATTCTAGGCATTATCGGTGCCAAATGGGTTCCAATACCATCGCTTGACGGTTGTTGCTGCACGTCCATTACCATTTAAGTGATACCACATCATATTTACAAAAACATCAAGTTTCGATCAAATAAATCACCTTCTTTTTACTTTAAAACAACTTTTATCAATCAGGTGATTCTTCAGCGTTTAGTGCCGATTGCTGCCATCAGAGCGCTACCGTTCGATCAATGTCAAATTACAAGTCAAAAGTAATTTATGTTTGAGGAGAACGGAGTGTCAGTTTCTAGATAATCATCTGAAGAACGTCTCCGCAAAATATCTCGTCAATAACTTCAAAAATAAGGCTGAAAGTACCAACAAATGTAATATCGCATTTCGATACCAGAATCGATTTGCGATATTCCATATTTTGGTACTTTCAGCCTTATTTTTGAAGTTATTGATGAGAAATTTTGAGGTTCTTCAGATGATTATCTGGTAAATGACATTCCGTTTTCTTGAATACAAATTAATTTTGACCTGTAATTTGACATTAATCAAACGGTAGTGCTCTGGTAGCAGAAATCGGCACAAAACGCTGAAGAATCACCTAAAGGTGGCTTGAATTTTCCGTTAAGTCCGCTTTCTACTTACACATTTACAGCTAAGGATCAATACTGAGTTGAAGTATCAATGGTATTGGTACCGATACTGCTACCTAACCCTGGTATCAAAAACTCTAGGAAGAAAAGGATAAAAATAACAAGAGTTGATTTCCAGATAAATTTTTCAATCGACATAAATGATGCAATAGGAAAACTTCTCAATCAACCAGATGACAGCAAGAGAAGAATGAACTATAGTTTAGTTAACAGGTCGCTATCTCCTACTCAACCAAAATACCTGTGAGGTTAGGTTAGATCAGGTTAGATTATGATAGGTCAGAAAATACAGCGGCCGATATACTAAACTATTTCCGAAGAAACAGAGTTTTACTTTTAAGAGTGCTTTTCAAGGCACCCCACACAAAGTAACAAAAGTAAGTATGATGGGTCAGTCACCGCCAAATTTTGCCACAGCAAATTTTAGCATTGATTCCAAAGTGAAATGATGCAAAGATAAAGAAGTGCAAACCTAAAACGACCCGAGGTACCTGACCCTCCTGGCGGAGAGCGTACGAAAATAACTGAGGGAAGTGAAGGCTGTGGGTTGATTCATCACAGTAACAGAAAGAGAGATACTTCTTAGGAACTTTGAGGAAATAGAAAAACACAATCTTCCAGAGATAGTTTCGTAAGAAATTTCAAATCAAATCCACTTTCTTAAAAATTAACGGAGATATACCTTATGGGTCAGATTTGACGTTTTCTTCTTTACCAGAGAGTTTCTCAATTTTTTTGGAGTACCTTTTCTGAAAATTGGTTAAATAGCTACAGTTAATAAAAATTAGTGAATACACAACTTGACAATGATATTTAGACAAAACCTTACCGAGACATTAATTAGTAAAGGTACTTATGTACAGAACATTAATTTTTGTAATAACACTAAAGCAGCAAAAAATGTCCATAAAGAGAGACAATCTACAGCAGCAGTTCTTAAACTTTTATGGCAGGGGACCCCAGACCTTGAGGACTTGTTTCAATTGGTTATTGGCTTATTTTTTATTTTTTAAGCTAACATTTAATTTCGTCGAAAATTTTAACAGCAAAAAAAAATAAGATTTAAACTTTAAACGACAGTTTCTGACTAAAATTTTAAAACTGGAACCGACAGTTTAAAAAGAGCTTATGAATATTAATCTCCTATGGAATTTAACACAAAATGACAGAAAATTATACGCTAGTTTTGCGAAAACTCTAACTTAACCGATTGCCCTTTGTTTGTTACCCTCTTTTTTCCCACATAGACCACAGTTTAAGAACCACTGATCCAAAGGATTAAATATCTTAAGATAAAATTAGTAAGATCTTAATTTTAATGACTAGAGTCATGCGACTGAATGCAGATAAGCAACCCCTGTGAAATCTTATACATCTAGGAGTTACTTAGCAGGTTTCGTTTTCCAAGAACTAAATCTACAAAGAGCACAATTTTAAAAATACTGTGAAAAGCGCTCATTGCAATTACTTCTGTTTGAATGCTAGATTGTTATGTACAGGCTCAAAACTAAATAAAATTATAAAACATGAAAACAACTAATGTAATACCCACCCGGCATATAGGTAGATGAAATGATCTCCTTATGTTATTCTGTTGAGTCGTTCAAAATTTTGATCGGTTGAAACTTTGAAATTTTTGATCGATCACTGAAGCCTGACAAGCCTTCTATGCCTGACCTGTTTCCGAGCATATTGATTTTTCAAACATCATTGCTACTTTGCAGAGATCAAAGGTAAGTATATTGCATTAGCATCTCCTACGCCGAATGGGTGAAACTAATTTACTTGACCATTTTAGGTAATCCTATTTGACTCAAAACATAATAAAATAGGTAGTTTACAAGTTTTGTCTAGAGTTAGTTGCTACGATAAAATCACAGTGCTACCATTTAAAGTGATATCTTCAGTTACACAGAGTTGAATTAGATGTTATCTCTTCACTTGTTTAGTTTTTCTTAAAAAATGCTACTTAAACCGTTGTGATTTTTTTTTTCTTAAGCACTCACCATTATTCTGTACTTCTCTTTGCAGGCATACTCGGTTTCGTCAACATCATGATAACAGTCCGATTTGTAATCAGCAGGGAGAGGTTTGCCATCAAACTCACAAAGTTTGCTAATAGGCTTTGAATGGACAAACATTTTTTCAAAGCCTGAAAACAGTTCAAAAAATTATTAATTCTAACAAACCAAATTTATAGAGCAAAAACTTTTAAAATAAGAGTTATGAAAATGGGTCGAAATTGAACTTTGACCTTCGATATATCGAAAACTATAAAGGACATCGACTTCCAGTTTGCTCTAAAACTCTTAGAATTTTACGTCCTTTCAAACGATGTATCACAAGATAGGGGTGGTCATTTGAAAATTGTTGGGGGCCTGAAAAGGCCCTTATCGCAACCCCTCCTTTCAAACATACCAACCTACTACCAGCAAACATTGCAGGTATCGAAAAATAGCCAACCAACCGCGTGTGTAATGTAATTGAGAGCGACACATTTTTTGAGGGAGAGTCACCAGGTGTCTCCCTTGATAATATTAGATACGTGTTGATATCTTCTGTTGATGCTGAAAAAATTGCTGAGGTACCTTTATTTAGCCCTTTACATAATTTTTTTTATGTTCGACAGTTTTTCTAAATTTCATTTTTCCTTACATGAAAAGAAAATCAAACTTTGTACAGTTGTTTCCCACACTTATTCCCAAGATTATAGGGTTGAACTTTTATGTCATTATAATGGTATTTTGGTTCATCATAATGTTACAAAACCAAACTGACTACTTAATTCTTTGCAATTTCCTTAGTTACAAGGTACACTTGGCAGAGTGGTGATAAATGTTGATTTATATTTATTTCATTCATACCAGGGATGTCGCTACTTCGGTATCCATACTGGGCAGTATATGTTCCAATCGGGTTCACGGAGAATCGGGTTCGGCGTGATCACGGAGGATCGGATCGTTTTGGTATCGTTATCGTTATCCTTTACATGTAACCTTATGGGTGGCTCAACTGATCGAATCGTTTTGAGCCCCTCGTAACGATTGAAACGGACGAAAGGAAGCGATGAGTCGGAAGCTGTCGTAATCTCAATCTTTTGAAGTAGGAAGAGGTGAGGAGGGGATCACCTGCGCGATCGAGTTGCGCAGAAGCAAGCCCATTTGATTTAATGCAAACAATAACGATACCAAAACGATCCGATCCTCCATGATCAGCCCCCTGATACCTTTGCCGATACCATCGCTTTAATGCTGTAGTCGGTTGTTGCTGCACGTCACTTGGCGTAAGTGAACCACATCATATTTACAAAAACATTAAGTTTTGCTCAAATAATTCATTCGCTTTCCACTTTTAAGCACCTCTCATCTTTTCTGTGGCCTGAATCTTTTGTTTATTCCACTTTCCTTTAACCAAACAGCAGATAACAATTTGATAACAGTATCGATACTGAGCCAAAGTATCGATAACGGTGTCGATACTGAGCCGACGTATCGCCAACGGTATCAATACTGAGCTGAAGTATCTATAATGGTATCAATACCTAAGTAAAAATACTGGTATCGGTAGGTACCAATATCGATACCAGAGGCCGGTATCGACATCCCTAATTTTGTTCATGCAGTGGCACCACTTAACAAAGTGACCAAGTGTACAGATCAAGAGTGTAATCAAGTGATAATGAACTTGGAAATAGCAAGGTTAAAATAAAGAAGGGGAGACTTAGCACTGAACTAAGACGAAGCGAAGGATACAAACCAGTGGGTTTCTGAAGAGGACAGTAGAACACATTCGGTGTCTTCTTGTCGAATACAATAGACTTCCTCATCATATCACCAGCGTTAACCTATTAAGAAATAAAAGAATAGAGTACATCAACAACATAATTAAAGGAACAAATATTTAAAGGAAGACTAGAAAGACATCTGAGCAAAGGTTACTGCTCTGAGCAAAAATTTCTTCATCACCAAAACTAAAATAATAAATAATTGTGTTATGTTGGCGCTCATTTCACGAAAGAAGACCAATGACAGATCATGTGGCTTGCTGCGCAAAGACGTGATTGCGTTCTTGCACATGCAACCCATCTGTCATCGGCCAACTTTCGTGAAACGACCTCTATATTGTTGCTATTTAACCCATTGACAGTGTACATAGCCTACATAAGGGGAATATAATTGTACTGAAAATAAATAAAAAATAAAAAACAGCAAACAGACTCAAAATGACTAAGGGACATTGAAAGGTTCCCGGAAAAGCTTTAATGACAGGCTCAAAGGCAAAAGGAAACAATTATTCATTCTGGGTCAGATCCTCTGATGCTATAGAAGCTGAGAAGCAAGTGGTTTTATTATGTTTTCAGATCAAAACCAGGACTACATTTGAAATTAGACAGTCAAAATACCAGGAGCGTGCCGAAATTTCTGGAGAAAGGGGGGGGGGGAGATTGCAGTTGAGCTGCCCCTCAAAATTATGAATTTAATGACCCTTTTTTTCTCGGCTTGTACACACTGATTTTACTTCCGAGATAACTTTTAAATTCGATGACTTTTTTTTTATTTTTTCACTTGTTCACCCTAATTTCGCCGCACACAGAGAGTGCCACCTGTGGCAAGGGTTCCCACATGCCCCCCTCGGCACGCCCCTGCAAAATACATCAAAATCCTCATGCTACAAGCAGTGAAAGGGGTGTTATCATTCGTAAAAACCAAGTTGCTACCAACTACGTTCATTAGAGGCGGACATTTGTATTGCAATGGCATTAAAGTCAACTGACAAGTGAGGAATGAAACGATTCTTTGATATTGACCTTTGGCGGAGTGATAAGGTGTTCAACCTGACTAAAACTTGACCATTAAAGTTAAAGGTGAGCTCAAGATAAATCAGACTAATCACAAACAGTTTGAAAATGGTAAATAAAAATGGATATCGAAGCAGGAAATGTTTCACAGCAGCAACTTTTCAGCTGACCAATACTTAGCCTTGAGCACTGATAGCACTTATGGGTGCAGAAGGAAGTCAGCACTAGCTGGACAAATTAAAGAATAATAATAATAGATAGTCAACTCACCAGCAATGCAAGAACCCCAAGGATCAGGACTAGGAAACCTGAAAAAACAGGAGACATATTGAAATTTGAAAGGAGAAATTAACATGCAGTAATGCTGAATCCCCCTGAATGGAGAATGTTGGCCTCCCGTTAGAATGAAGTCATGAAGTGCCTACTCAATAGTCATCATAGTATGATGAAACAATCGTGTAGGCTGCTGGAAGGCTTGCCAGTGAACACTGATCATCATCAGATGGACTGATGCTGTAATCACCCAAGATGCTCTTATTTGGGCATACCTACCTGTCAAAAGTGGGTGCTTGGCCAAGCGAGTGAAAACAAATTATCGGACAAAGGTCGATGTAATGAGGCTTTTATTATTGAGATAAAGATAGAGTGTAGATTGCGGATCAAAAAATAAAGCGATTTTTTTTTTGGTTACTTGAGTTCAAAAAGTTGTTGACGTTCATCTTCCTTGGGAGACTTTAACATGCGATAAAGAAGAGAAACTACTAAAATTGCATGGTTCACATTCAATCATTGAAGAAAGGTTAAATTTGTCGACAATTGAACTATTGAAATACAATTACCCGATTTCAGAACTGACGAAAATGGACTCATCTTGCTTTGGGAGGAGCGCAAACTAATTTAAATATTTAATGAAAGTAAGAAAGTTCTGCTGAAGTCCTGTAATAAGTACTGTGTGCTGAGTACAAAGATACCAACCAAAGCATACTTATCTGGACTCAAGGTTTATGGAGAAACAGATGAGGGCGGACAAGAGGCGGGGCTAACAATGGAAATAAGACGAGAGGTTGCGTTTGTGTGAGTGCAGTGGTATTTGGTAACGGCTACGTCACTACGGAGTTGTCAAAAGCGAAGATGACAGCTGAGGGTAAAACAAGCAGGGAACTCCAGCACAGATGGGCTGGAAAGCGTGCCAAATCGTTGAAACAAAAACCAATGTAACATATGTATAATCTTTACTCTACCAGCAAGCTTTCTTTTAAAATAACTTACAGCTTAAAAAAATTTCTCCCCGGCCCTGTTCTCACTTTTGGAGTGGCCGGGGGCTCCTAGAATCGTCAAATTTGAGCTTCTTGACGCTAAGTACCTTCTGCAGAATTTTTTCCGGAGATTTTACGACCATTTTCGCATAAATCGGGGTTTTTGTGCTTGGGGGCTATTTTGAGGGGGGTTGGGGACCTAAAAATAATTTTTAGTTGTCGAACCAAGCGTTACTTCGTGTTGTAAGATTGAGAGTACCCTTTGTGACTCAATGTTTGAACTTTTTTCGCTTCTAGAGGGGGGTCTCCCAAAACCGTACAGGGGTAACCCGCCGAAACCCTCCAAAAATAGTCGGGGGGGGGGCTTTGAAACCATCAAATTTGAGCTCTTTGACCTAAACTACCACTGTCCAGTAATTTTTCCTGAGATCTTTGGACAATTCTTGCACCTATTGGTTATTTGTGCTTGGGGGCTTTTGGGGGAGGATTAGGGGCCCAAAAATGATTTTCGGCGGCTGTCGAACGAAAGGTAATATTGTATTTAAGGATTAGGAGTACCCATTTGACTCAATTTTTGAACTTCTTTCGCTTTTAAAGCGGGGATATCCCCAATACTGAAAAAGGGTCGACCCCCAAAATTTGAATTTGTCTCGTCAAAATACACAGGTACACCAATTTTCAGATTTTTATGTCGAATAGCGGCCGAGAAAAATGTCTGGTACGGTAGGTCTGGGACACCCTGTATGTATGCTACGAGCTCTTTCTCACGCCATATTCTCTCTACGCGTTCCACCAATTACACTGAAAGAACTGTGCTCCGGTAGTACACCTATTGCTCCGGTAGAGCCGAAGCACGTGCTGATTCAGATAGCTTCGCGGAGCAAAGCTCGGTAGTACATAAGCACGTGCTTCGGAAATGTATATAAAGAAGAGTGAAAAAAGAGCGTGCCGCTACGCAGGATCGAACCGGGGATGTATCATTCCGAGGTCCAGTGCGTTACCACTGCGGTGCTCAGTGCTTGTGAACTACGAGGCCTGATTGCTGCGTATATAAGGGTAGCGCTCCGAGGCGCACACCCTTTACGACGCGCTTTAAGTGAGCAAACTCTGTGAATATGCTCCTAAATTGTAACGTAGCGCTCTTTCAGAGTGAATTGATTTCAAGAGTGAACCCGTTCTACTCTGATACTTAACAGAGAAAAGATGGCGACAGGTCCTGCTAATTGTATGTCATTGCACGTGCTGCCCGCCTACATCGCAATGCCGAAGCAAGAGGTTCGGGACTACTAGAGCATGTGGTTCGCTACTACCGACGGAAAGCCCGCTAGTCACAGAACTTTGCTTCGGATATGCCTCCTTCAGCTTCCCGAAGCATGTATTCGGTAGAGCCAGAACTTTTTTTTTTTTCAGTGAATTAAACTTAGCCGTTAATGTCAGCCCTCTAAACATCAATAGCTAGTGATTTTTCAGAGTTCAAAAACTGAAATTTTTTTGAGTAAACACAGTCTTCAACATAAATAAAAGCACAGCGTAGTTTCAAATGAAGGCTGGGGCTGCGCAGAGAAAAAAATTAAACCTGGTAGTTGTTTATAACTTACCTAATGATAACTACTTTATAGCGTATCCAAAATTTCGGGAAGCTCTCTCAAGGGTGTTTCTCTCGTAATTGAAAAGACCCATCTTTGTGATACCTCGTTCGAAACAGGATTACATTTTATGACTTATTTTGGCATAATCTGGAAGTCGATATGATTTCTTGAAAGTGAGTCCAAATGCACTTCGACCTTCGATACATCGAAAAGAAACATGAGGGGTCGCCCGTCGGGTCCACCGGGCGGCCAAAGGCTGACCACAGACGGAAACCAATATGAGTGCACACCTCTGGCCGATCCGCCACCGACGATCCGCAAATGGCGAGTCCGCCCGCCTCTAGCCGATCCGCCACTGGTTAGCCCGCCTCTGGCCGATCCGCCATAGGCTATTCCACCGCTGGCTGATCCGCCACAGCAAGCGTCAGCCGATCCGCAACCGCAACCCCGCGTACAGTAACTATAATAATGTGACTGTGCAACTTACCTTGTTATCAGCTAAACCCAATTCCGGAAATATTAATGGAAACTAACTCGCATAACCAGGAATCACGACAACGCGGATCAGAAGTCCGATAATAGGTGTACTGATTTCTTGCTTAACAAACAAACAAAAAATAGTTGGCCTCTACCTCAGATAATAGACGCGTGCGAAAGCACGTGCAAATGCCGTGTAGGACAAAAACAAACGGACAAATACGCCGACCGAACTCGCGCTAATTGAACTTAAAACGCCTTCAATTGGTGGTGTATGCAAAAACAGCCCACACATGTAGGAATAGTTAGCTTTTCTCTCCGAGGAGTTAGAGCGTGTTTTCCTCATGAAACTATTTATTTTACGTGATGGGATTTAGAGCCATATGCAACATCGCCTCGTGTTACAGTTACACATATGTGTATACTTATAAGATGTAAAGTTTCTTTTATGTATAAAGTAACTAAAAAAAAAAAATGCATAGATCATTTCTATTACTCATTTCTATCTAATTTCCTCTCTGCCCCCATACCATTCTCTCCTGGTATTCGGTTTTTTTTTATTCATCTAGCACCATCCTATTCCTTTCCCGCTTATCATGTCTATAATGGGATTTTTTGGAACATGAAGTCCGATCAATTTGAAGGATTGAGAGTATCCAAAAATTGCTTGTCGAGTGACTAAACCGACCAGTTGCTGTGTTGCAAAGTAAATTTTGAGAGGATGCAAAAATCCCTACATTCTGTAAAACGTGCGATATATCTAAAACGGCTGCTCTGATCCGGCCGAAGATCTTCTCAATCGATTCCACGGTTGATTCAACGTCGGTAAGGGAACTTTCCGCAACTTATTCCAAGTCAAAAAGTCTTGAAAAAAAAAAAAAAATCGATCGAAATTTCGACGATGTGACCCCTTTCGATTTAAAAAAAAAAGAAAAAAAAATCGAAAAAGGGGAAAAAATTTCGAGTTAGCGGTCGATTCCTACGTAAATGAACCCGAGGAATCCATTGCGACCCCGCTCAATTCGGGGAAAGCAAAGTAGATCAGCTTTCTCGGATGGAAAAACTAGGCTTTTTGGGTAACTTCTCTTAGAAGTTTCGCGTAACTTTTGTCCCGGCTAGTGAGCGGAAGACTCCTTATTTTTCATGACTCGTTACAAACAGAAAAATAATCCTTCAAACTGACTCCTTTATTACGATTCATTTCGTTCCTTTTACTCATCCGATTATTATGATTCGTACCTACTCACACGTTTTTTGATCCGTAACCTGATAGCATTAAATCTCCAGACAATATCCGGCGTCGTCTCACCGGGTCATATCAGGTTATTCTGGGGACATTCCCAGAAAATCCAATTGTTTTGAATTTTGTCAGGACACCATTAGAGAATCCTTGTAGAAAAAATTGTTGGAGAAAAAAAAATTTAGAAAAAATAAAAAAAAAATGTTGAGAAAAGGGACTTATTTTAAGATTACACCTCCACCTGCCACAGTGTTTGCTCCTTTTAAAGAAAATCCATTTTCTTTTTGTTTTTTGTTTGTATTTTTTCTGCAATTTTTTTCTCCAGCAATTTTTCCTTCGATGCGTGGTAAAATTTTTCTCACGTCCCCGTTTAATTAATTTTTCGATAATAAATCTTCGATTTCTCTACGTTTGCAACTACACTAAGAAACGTGTTTCACTTTATTCGATTCATTCAATTTTTTGGATTCGTTTGATTAGTTCAATTCTTTTGAGTCACTTAATTTTTGAATTTTGATTTATATTATGATGTGTCATTTCTCTCTAGGCTTTCCTATCTCCGGAAAGCAAGCACCACTCGTATAAGCAGAATTCGCAAGAAAATTAACAATTATTCGATTTAGACTGATTGAGAAGAATATAAAAACTATGTAAATGATAGAAAAAGAGTCTCGATTGGGGGGGGGGGGGGCACAAGAAATTTAAACATACAGGGTAGGTGTTTGTTGTTATACTTGCCTCTCGAAACGATTCTTCGCAAATCGGAACTGGAAATGATTGAATCTTTCGATTCGTCCAGCTCCTGATTCGAAATCGTTCGTTTGATTTCTGATGAATAGGTAGATCCATTTTCTGTAGATCGTTATTGAGTTTCATTCAATAATTTGACTAGTTCATTGAAATGATTTGATTCATATGAACGAGCACGCACCATGAACATCATGAGTACCATAACACAAAACACAGTGCATCATCGGTGGCTCGTGCAATTTGGCAACCTCGGTGTTTTCCCGTTTAACCTAAGTAAAATTATCGATATTTTGGAGGTGCAATTGCACCTCCTGATGATCGATTGATTTGTGTAGGTTTAAATAGAGAGAATACACTGTTGCCACATTGCACGAGCCGCCACTGCGAGTGCATATGTAGCCACTAGCGGATCCAAGAAATCGTCTTTCTCTCTCTTTCCCCGTTAGAAATTGTGTGTTAGAAAAGGATAGAGGAGGGGCGAAAATCACGTGACTGCCACTTATCTGTCGTTTTCTAATACACGCTCTCTAATGAGGAGAGAGAGAGAAGGATAGATTCATGGATCCGCCCAAGGTTATAGATTAAAGAGGTATGCTCATCTGACTTGGCACCAAAAATTCAGTGGCGCGCAGTTCAAAATCACTGCAGGCAAGATGGCCGACAAAAGCAGAAAACGTATACTCTTTGCAGAGAACATCGGGCTGCCCTCTGCAGGAAAGCAGAAAACAAACCCATGTTTTCTGTAAAGAGAATACGTTTTCTGCTTTTGTCGGCCATCTTGCCTGCAGTGATTCTGAACTGCGCGCCACTGAATTTGTGGCACCAAGTCAGATGAGCATACCTCTTCAATCTATAACCTTGGGATCCGCCAGTGTATGTAGATTGTAGCTGCACGATGATGATGCTCTTTTCAGTTTTATGTTGGTAGTGCAGATAATTTGGGTTTGGGAAGAGGAATCAAAATAACAGATCTATAGTATCAGATTTTAAATAATAAAATTTTTAACATTTATTATTAATGCTAAAAATAACAACATTTGTTAAATCACTTTCGAAATTATAATAATTAAAACAAAACAAGACAAAAGAGAAAAAAAGAAAAGACTTCCCAAAAAAAGGGAAATTCAATTCTTTAACTTGCATTCACTCTCGATTCACAATTTAGTCGTACGTTTAATTTTAAAAATTGAAAACCTTAAATAAAACAGTTCTCATATCCAAAGAAATGCACACTTGTGTCTAATTTACTGGCATTACCTGCCTTTATTAAAATATACTGCTAATTGATATAAATACTATTCATATATACAGTCAGTTCATAAAATTACGTTCTAGCTTAATTAAAGGCCGCTAGCGAAACGTACAGGATTATTTGAATCTTGCCTCTTTGATTGTCCAGCAAGTCGTACAAAATAAACAAAGTAAATTTGTACGTACCTATACACCGGTGATATATACTAATGTTGCTGTAATTAGCTAACAATTTGGCATGCGATTAGTGAAAATTCTAAAGTGAAATATCACAAGATAATGATGAGCACACCAACTTTTTTTTCTCTTTTTTTTTTCAAAACAGCCCTGATTTGAAGAAATTTTTATGAAAATTCAACACTGGTCAAATTTCTAATTACAATTTTGGTGCATATCAAGACTGGTGATCCGAGAACAGGCGATTGTCTGTTTTACATAAAGTAGCGCCTTATAAAAGTAAAGTGGCAAAAACTTCTGGCATATTACGTCAAAATCTGAATTATTCTCTCTTGTTCATTCTTCAAGTCATTTAAATAGTTCATCAACCTTTTCATTGTTTTCAGCATACTTTGGATTCAGTGTTTGGTACGGTATATTGTGGTTAGATAGCTTTTATTGAATGCTTCGGGAGTTTTTTTTTTTGTTTACAGTTGATGAATAAACAATGCAAGTCAACTTCTTAGATTTTAGCTCCGGTAAACCACATGCAATGCTCAAAGCTATGCTAAATCAATTCAACCCCTCGATCCGAGTTCAATCCAGACTGATATGCTGGCATAAACGCAGCTAGTGTTATTAGAATCGAACTTAGTATCGGTACCTGAACCATAATTCAAGAAATTGGCGGCCATTATTATTTAATTCGTAAACTATCGGTAACGTCTGAAGCGGTCAATACCAATCAGGCAATGCACCAAAATAATCGTAGAGCAAATTTCAAAAGTATCGAATATTTTAAAAGTTTTTTAACTTCTGAATTGGTTGTGGGTGTTTCCGATGGCTCACCATTTTGCATGGAATATTCCACGCAAGGTATGACTACTTTGTCGACTGAAACAACTTTTGAGTTTGCTATTTGACAGTTAAAACAAAGAACAGCCGAGTATTATTCTCAAAACAGAAATTTGTTGTTACACAGGATGTAACAAAACTCATGTGCCAAATTTCTAGAGCATATGTCTGAGGTTCATATAAGACTTATTTTCCCAATGAGCATGGGTCCAAAAATGCCCCCCTTTTTGAGCTACAGCTCCCCAAAGTTTCAACAAATTAATGGTTTTGGAATAGCGACTACCATTATGAAGCAAATGCCATGAAAATTAATGTCACTGGGCAATTTTACTCGAAGAATCCATTATTGACCTCGAGAAATTCTGAAATTAGGTCTTTCTGTAATTTTCAGGCAATATTGTACCTTCAATGGCACAAATTTTATATGTTACGGAATGAAGAATTTGAAAAATAATTACTAAAATCAGATGATAAAAATCCTTAAAAATATTTTGGTCCCCTGCATTGTTTCGATACAACGCGTTTTAAACGAGATAATTGCTGCACAATGTAGACAAGTCAGCGATTTTACCACGGTGAGCGCCGAGCGGCAGTAAGTATGCAATCCGCCACTCTGCTGCTTTTTCTGTAAGCCCGCCATAGTAAAAGCGCGAATTTTCCACATTGTGTAGTAATTATCTCACTTGAAACGCATCGTATCGAAAGAATGCAACGGATAAATAATCACTTTAAGAGTTATTTCCATCTGATTATTGGAATTACTTTTCAAATTTTGAATTTGTAACATAAAATTTGTAGGTACTGTTAAAGGTACAATATTGCCTAAAAAGTACAGAAAGACCTAATTTCTGAATTTCGAGGTTATTCATAGATTCCACAAGTAAAATTACCAGAATGCACCAATTTTCAAGGCATTTGCTTCCTATCCCGAAAAAACCATACATTTTTTAAAACTTCGGGGATCTGTCTCTCAAATTGGGGGCATTTTCGGACCCTAGTTTATAAGATGGAAAGTATTATTTTGGCCTTGAGTATGTGCTCCAGATGTTTAGAGCATGAGTTTTGTTACACCCTGCATGGTATCAAAAATTATGTTCTCCCCTTATTTTTTAAATTGAGGAGGTAATCCGCTATCTGCGTGACTCAAGTAACTATATCAAAATTTAATTTTATACTTGTGGTGGCGTATCAGCACCCAAATAAGAAAACCAAGATCTCCTGAAACACGGCTTGAATAGAGTCCCTTGATGGAAATATTGTATAGGGAGTACCTACACGACGCTTTATGCATTTTGACAGGAGTTGATTTTGTCGACCGCGTGAACGCATTCGAAGGTTAAGTTCGACAGGGGACCAGTGGTGGACTGGCGGATTTGCCGGCATTCCGGTCCGTTCCCATACGTTCCTCTACGAATCGACTCCTTTCGTGGAGCCTTCGATGTCGTCGACTCCTGCTCGACTCCGTGAGAGCCTAAAACCAACGACCAATCACAACTCGTTGAGCTCGTGTCGGTACTCCCTATACAATATTTCCATCAAGGGACTCTAGGCTTGAAATACTGAAATAATCTTGGCCAAAAATGTTCGGGACGGATGGTCCTGTGTTCTCGATCTTAGGTTACAGTCTCGCTCCTGATTGGTTGTGACTTCACCAACGTTGAAAAATAAGGACAGTGCCTCGATCATTCGTTTGGCCCTTAGCAACAATTTAGTTCTTTCGCTGCTATTGAAGTCATCAGTTTGAATGAAATATTCCACGCTCATTTCAAGTAGGTAAAAAATTGTTTGCCTTCATAGTTAGTAACTCAAATTGCGGTTTTCTCGGCTTGAATTAACTTCCAGTTCAAAAATTTTGCCGAAGCAATTAATATTCGAAATTACCTCTGGCAGGCTGGAGGTAGATATGTTTTAAGTTTAGGTATTTTTCTTGTTCTTGCTTTCCCGAAGCGAACAGCACAGACTTAAAACACTTTTTTATAATATATGAGAAAGTTCGGAGTTTGGTTTAAGCAAACGATTATCGTAATTTCAAAGGTATAAAATTTATCTAAAACTCTCTAAAAGAAGAAGAAAGAATTAAAGAAGTAAATCTATGATGCCTATAATCTAAGGATTGACTGTATCAAAATTGAGGTCTCTGGATTCATATAAAATAAATGTTCCTACCTACTTATGAGCTATTGAATATTTTATATTTTAAGATAAAGGTTTTGTATTGGGTTTGAAATTGGAATTAATTCAGGTCAGTATAAAAGGAATTGAATCATTCATTGTTTGTGAAAAACAATTCAACGAAAGATAAATGAAGTGGAAATCAAAGTAAAAGAAAGTACAATTATGTATAAATTCACTGAAAAATTATTCGCTAACATTGTTAAAAATTTATCATTTAGTTACGATAGCTTGAATTTAGTTGTCTTCAGTTTAATCCTCCCTTTTATTTCGGTTATTTTTGCAGTTTTAAAATGAAATCTTTACATAGGTTTCTATTTTATGGGTGAAAATTCTATCACTGTAGAAAGAAGTATGTACTTCCAAAACTGTCGTTAGAATGAATGAAAAATGGATATTGATGCAGTATTGTCGAAGAATTTTTATACATATCTTGAAACTTTACACAGCTGGTAAAGCCGGTGTCTAGAATATTCTTTGCTCAAAATGAAAATTATGTGTCCTGATATTGATTTTTTTTTTATATAATTGTGAAATTAAATCTAGCATATAAAACGAAGGCAAAGTTTGAGATCCTCAATGAATATAGATGAATCTAGACGAATATAGGTTTCAGCCTCAAAAGCTTTCAGTAAAGCAAAAATTAACCTCCCAAAACAGTGGTTGTTTCAATGTATGAAGAAAGATTTGGTTTATATCTAGGGTATTGCATGCGAGAAAGCCGCACAACAAGGAACATTTTCCTCAAAGCAAGAGTTTTCAGTGAGTAGAGATTCCAGAATGAAATTTCATAAACCAAATTTCAAAATTAAGGTCTTCCGACTTTTAAGGATTAAACAAAGTAATTTTTTACTGTTCTGAGTGAAGAGTTAGTTTTACGGGTGATAACAGAAATTTTTGTTGACACCGGGGAATTACTAGTGGAAGGCCTCATTGAAACATTTCGAACTACTACAAAATGAAAATGTTTTAGTTAAAGACATTGGTTTTTGCAATTTTCCACAACAATGGGGGGGGGGGCATGCATTGAATGAATCATCAAAGTACAGCCTGCAGCGAGAAAAAAGTCAGTCTGCAACAGTATTCCGCCACGACATTGATTACCCTTAAAAATCTTTATAATTCATTGATTCATTAAATTTATGGTTCATTATCTTTGCGGAAACTAACGAGTCTTTTAACGAAATATATATTTGTTTGGTAAGTAAACAATTAGATTTAAATGTTCCAATTATACCGTTCCAATGAAATTTCACTGCGTATGTCAGCAAATATAATCCCGTTACCGCACGGAATCACTGATTGTTTAGTGTATATCTACCTTTATTAGTTAATGGATTCTATCCACTTCTTTCAGAATTACTACCCCTCCCGATTTTTTTGAAAAGGATTCGCCGATAACTTTGAGAAAAATGTCCAAATAGTTTACGAAAAATTGCTGTAGGTTTACAATCTAAATTCCATTAATAACCTATCACTTATCATGACTTAGGTTCTTTTTTTCGATGTCTATAAGGAAGATCTGTTTATATTTCCCTGAGATCTAAAGTTCGTTTTAATAGGAATTATCTCGATTCTTTTGTTTTTGGAACTTGCTCTTCTTTTGCCGCTTTATATTTTTAAACTAATAAGATAAAATTGACTTGGCCTAGTTTTTTTGGATTTTTAACAAAAAAATAGACTCATTTTATACATACATGTCTTACACAAGACTACAACCACAAAATAATACAACCCTCTCCTCAAACATCGACAAAGGAACTTTCCTACATTTCCCAGACTCTCAGTACTTCAGCAGTAATGAACTAGGTAAGCTGATTGATTGATTAATCCATTTTTGCCGATCTTCTCAACGAAACACGCGAGCTTCATCATTTATTTAGCGCCCCAATCTAACAAGAGTGACCTGCGTAACCGATATGGGATTGGGTTACGGTGAACTTTTCCCCATCGATGCCTATGTTTGTTGTGTCAATTGTGCTCTTTCTAGCATTTCCCTTCCAAGTTCTGGAGTAGGGGCACGGGAGCTCTTGGAGCTGGGGCACTCTAACCCCCTTGTATCTTTTAGGGCCTTATATACGACACTGAATCAAATTGAACCTCCTATATGAATTGATCCGCAAGGGTTAATACATCGCAGTTTCCGATCAATGCCGCCATGGTCCCATCGTCTATGCTATCATACAAGAACGTCCACCTTGTTGTGCTTGTGTGAAGAAAAAATATTACTATTTCATGCTGTGTCGGACATAGAGTTTGTTTCAGAAGTGGAGCGAAGCTCAATCGATCTCTTCAGCGAATTTTGATTTTTTATTGCCTTTAAATCAAAACAAAACTAGCCCAAGAAATTGAAAATATTAATTTAAAGCACTCTTTAGTAGAAAGCAAAAGGTCTTATTCATGTCATGGAAAAAAAGCAATTGGTTAGATTTACCATTATGATTAATGCATTTGGCACCTGCCAAGAGGTATTTAAGCTTGACCAGACATCAAGTTGAATCAAACAAGCAATTCGTAAAAAAAATTGGCTGAATTGAAAGTTACGTTACATTATGCCTACTCAACTCAACCAATCGTGTGGTCAAATTTACAATTTTGTTTTGCAGGTTAAAAAATTAGGCATCAAAATGCTGCGAATCGTAAAGGTCATTTCACGAGAGTTGGCAGATGACAGATCGGCTTGTTTACTGCGCAGAGGGCGAGTTTGGGTTTTTGCACACTGACTTTGATATGCGCAGAGACACGAATGAACCAACGGCGCAGGAAGCCAGGCAAGCTGTCATCTGCCATATTTTTGAAACGAGTTCTATTTATTATTCTCTTCCGTATCGCATCATAATTTATTAATAGCGTTTGAAAAATTCCATATAACATCGGTTGAGCTTTGCCTTCACTTCTGAAACGAGCTCGATGTAGGTATCTGTGCATAGAATCAGCTTTCTTGGCGATTATTGATTAAAGATTGGGAGGGAAAAAATAAGGATCCGAGGCGACGTGACTCGTGCCACTCAAAAAGGACAGGTGTGGCTTATCTTATTATTATTGTCGAATATGGCGTCATCGAATCTGGTTCACTGAGACTTGTTCCTGTTTCTGTTTCTGCGAGGATCAACTATCCTGATCGATCTCCTCGGATTCACGATGAACTAGAGCTTGGACTAATGTTGCCTCGCTGGCTCGTCTGAAGGCGGCACGGCGTAAATGAGCGGGCACTGTGCTCCCGCCTGCTCCTCCCGCTCCACTGCTGGTTGCACTCGTGCTGGGGGTGACCCCACCGCTGCTGTCGGGAGATGCCTGGGTGACAGTTATACAGACTGATAGATCGGATGGTATATCAAGGGAGGCCACAGTTGGTAAAGTGGTCGGTGGCTGCTTCGTCTCCGGAGATGGCTTCGTTACGGCAATGCTCACCTCGTTCCTGCAATGTTAAACCATCATTTATACATAATGCAGTCTTTATGACAATAGTAAAGTTTTACAATGCTTAACTTTACATACATGGGGACTCTACTTAAGATGTCTTTACAAGTCCAACACCGACAAATGAATGGGGCTCTTGAAAACTTTTTCAACAGGTGATTGAAGAGTTGATTCTTGCATAAAAACCTGTAAAAATGGCTATAATTTGAGTATGAGTAGACTTGAAAATCACAAAATTCACTGTCAGAATAGCGCTTAGTGGCGGAGCTACGCAGGTATAATGAGAGATTCCTATTTAATTCAAGACATATCTCTTAGACAGGAATCTCTCGTGAGACCTGCGTAGCTTCGCCATGACGGGCTCGTCGTTACAGCTGTTTCCTGAGTTTATTAGTTACTGAATTTTAGACTTCCTTGATGTGATTTTTGTGACTTTCGCGGGTTTTCAAATCAGATTTGGCTATTCTTTGGCTTAAAGCAAAAGTTTGCAAGAGTTCCATTGATTATTGTGACTCTGAAACTAAAACTTACGTCGTTTGTTCCTGTTCCTCCTGCATTTCATCGCCATTCGGCTGTGTCCCGGTCAAGAGGAGCAAAGGTAAGTTGAGCCACATGTTGCCCAATTCGGAGACGTCACTAGCATCGGAGGCTCTTGAGGATTTCCTGGAAGACGCTCGACTCCCCCGATGGACGTTGAGGAAGGCCGACAGCTTCCCTTGCCATCCACCACCCGGACTCGAAGTTTGCGTTACATCATCTTCCTTCTCACTATCGAATTTCCTCCTGCAATCGTGAAAGTTAGAATGGAGACAATATTTCAGCTGACCAACAGTTTATTGAAGGTCTAAAACAGGAGTACGGAGCCGGTGCCAAGGGGCCGATCAATTACTTCATCGATAAACCGATCGTGAAGATTGTCTATGAGTGATGCTATTGGTCCAAAATTGTAATTGTGAATTGTATTGAAGCAACAGCCAACTGTTGTTATGGTAAACATCGTTAAAGTTCCCATTTTTTAAAGCCATTCTGTGTCTCCCGTGGCATAAAACTTTAAAATCTTTTCAAGACTAGTAACTCGAACTTCAAAAAGTGACTTCACATTATTTCAAACGAAACGATCTCTCGATTCCTTGATTAAGTGACGGCGATTGAATCGATTGAGATCAAACCAATCTTGGTCAGTTTGTTAATAATTGTTCAAGACTATGCTCTACATTTTGAGATATGTTCAAGATTTCAACTTGGTTTATTTATGTTGAGTTCCGAAGATCTAATTTTCGTTTTTGAGTTGCCGCAAGAAAGAAAGAAATGAGAGGAGAAGAGGACAAATCGAAAAATGAATTAAACTTTTTTTAAACTTTCGGCTATTTCCACTCCTGTCTCCTCTCCCTACAAATCTCCACATTCCGTACAATTCTCTCTCTCTCTCTCTCTCTTTCTCTCTCTCTCTCTCTCTCTCTCTCTCTCTCTCTCTCTCTCTCTCTCTCTCTCTTTCTCTCTCTCTCTCTTTCTCTCCCTCCCACCCTTCCTCCAATCATGTCTATATGTTGTGCAAAGCACATACTAATTATAAAAGTAATGTTATTCTCCACTATATTTCTCTTATACTGATTGTGAGCCTTTTATAGCCACGATTTAAATGAAAAACTCTTACAAGAAAATATAATTTTGAAAGAAAAATGACCATTTGACTTACCTTTTCCAAGATCGGAAATTCTTTTGAATTATTCGGGCTGCTTTATCTTGCCTTTTCCACAATCGTGTGGATGAAACTATCTCTAATTCTTTCCTTGTAGGAAACTGTTTCTTGAATTTTACGTCCATTTGGTCTTGAAGCTGAACATATCATTATCATACACAAATGAGCAATGAAAGAACATAAATATGCAAGTTAAATATTCATCATCAATATTCAAACAATATTTTTTTTTTTTTTTTAAAAAATTCGGGTTGGTATTAGAATTTTGACAGCTTCATATTAAAGACTAAGACCTGAGGTAAAAAAATTACTGTTGGATATTTCCTTGCAATCAAAGAGGCAAAAAAATCTCGAAATGTCAACATTTTTTCAAGTAACACATACCCAGTTACTCCACCTCACCTTATTTATCGAATTATAAAACACATTTTTCAGTCGTAGATTCTTTATCAAAGAATTTGTTATATCGTAAATTCACAGGTGTATCAGGTTCGGACAACGGACCAATTTAAACAGGTTGAAGATTAGGTTGAAAGCAGGAACTCAAATTTTGAACAGATCGGAAGGATGATATTTTCTGATGGAGAGGAGACCCATAAATGAAGGCTCAAGGTCGTCCCGTTTGATACAATGATTAAACTTCCTCTTACTTTCTTTTCCCTCTTCATCTAGAATTCTTCTCAGCTTCCTCTGATCCATGCAAAGCACGCTTTAAACACTGAGCACAATTACCTTCTCCGAAATAACCACGACGTTTTGTGTTCGCCTAGTGTCAACTGAGCCATCTTTCCTCTGCTCATGCATGAAAGATATTCACCAGTTTGAACACGGAGACCAAAAATAATGGAAAGACAAAATAAAATGAAGTAAATTAAAGATGCAAAATAAAACTCAAGAGGAATAAACAAAAAAATAAAAATAAAAAAAACAAAAAACAAAAAACAAAAAAAAAAAAAAAAAAAAGAATAAACAACAAAAGAATTAACACAAAAAACCATAAAAAACATAAAAATTTAAAATGATAAAAGATGGAAAAGAAATTTTAGAAAATATTATGCCGAAAAAAACATTTAAAAGTGTGGTACTTTCTCCACATTCCTGCTATGATCGTGTGTGATGGCAGAAAACTAATTACAGGAGCAGTCATTTTGCAGATAGTTATGGTTGGGTGAGAGGCTTTATTTTGTCTGCCTAGAAGTATACATCTTCAAAATGGAAGAGCTTCCTAGCGGATATAGAGTTTTGGGGTGTCATTCTGTACCCATTTACTTAAAGAAAAAGATGGCTGTAAAACTGACGATAAGCCAAACTATTAGGGCTCTAGTGAAGCACACGACAAATTAAGAGTCACGGTAAAATGCTTGTAAATATACAAACACTTGTTTAAAATTAAATTTTACTTTATCTAAATTCAAAAAATTATAATATTCATCTTTCATTAGTAAGATATGATCGAACTAGTTTTAATTGTTCTTAAATAGCTTTAAACTTAAAATGGATTCTAAACTTTCGACTGAGATATATTAAAACTTAGAGGTATGAGTAGACCTAATGGTGCAAAGGGCTCCTACAACACCTTATAAAATAATAACGTCTACACCAGATGCTAAAACCAAAAAAACTATTCTTATTTTGGTGTCTCCTGCAAAGCTTGCAGAAGGTGGTCTAGCGTGGACCCTCAGAGGTTCATCGGGGACAAATGAATTGATTACTTATTGATTGATTATTGATTAATTATTGATTAATTAATTAATTTCTTTGAAGCAAATTAATCAAGAAGTGGAAACTAATTACCTTCGGAGCAAGTATCGTGATGATGGTTGTCTTGTGCTCAGCATGAATTTTACGTTGACTGATCTGACGGAATTAAACAGGTTGAAAAGGAAGACGTAATCAAAATCAAATAAAAATGTTGAATGAAAAAACAATAATAAATGACAAAATAATAAAATATTGTATAAATGCAGGGATAAATAATAAAAGGTAAAGGAAAATAATACGTAAAAACCAAAAATCATAAGAAATGCGCGTGGACTCTGGAGCTTTTAGCTCTGAATCAGCGGAGTTTGGCTAGTTCGTATTGACAATTGCATCAGTGACGCTCAGGGAGAACAGAGGACAAATAGTCAATACCTTTTTCTGATGGTTCCCTCCTCCTGTTTCTGATGAATTGAGAAAGAAAATTTGAAAATCCATTCAAACTGCGCAGAAAATCGTCGTATTTTAAGAATGTGTAAAGGAGCACCGCGGACACCAAGGTGCTGCTTAGTGTTTTTGTTTTGTTTCGGAGAGTTAATCCAATAAAGACTTTCTGACACAAGTTTAAACAAATTTCTCTCAAAAATGTCTTCCTTGCAAAGAGCCAGAAAGCCTTCCTAGAAACCAGAGCCAACTAAGCCCATGCACTAGTTATCTTACGCATTTTCAAATCGCGGGGCAAATTTTTTGGAAGACGGAAGACGCAAGAAAACAACGTCCGACGGCTCCTTGACTATTCAGTGAGTTCCAGGCAGTAACGTTCAAGTATATTCATTGGTCGGAAAAATCAGCAGAGCAAAGTCTCGAACAGCACCAGAGCTCGGAGGTACTCAAGAAAAACCCAAACATTTCTGAAAAGTAGATGAGATATCAGGGAAAGAGAGCAGAAATCATGCAAATGACCATAAATCTAAATGTGAAGCTTACTTTCTTAAATTCCTCCGTTTCTTCAACGTGGCCGAGGACATGTTTGACTAAGGCGTGCAAGATATCAAGGCAGTGAATTTTATTGCCCCGAGCTATTGGAAGATTGAAACTGACTAAGGCGACAATATTCGGCTTCGGAATGCCTAAAGGAGCATCTAAACTTGCAATGAAGTCGGACAGTTGAGAAAACCCGATAAATTGTGTGGCGTGGGGATCGTACCTGCAAAACAAATCAATGATATCTATCAATAATCAATATCTTCATAGAACTATAAAATGAAGAAAAATTTAAACTGTCTAGTCTGAGGCAGAATAAGAGAAATTATGGATGATACGCCGCATTGACGCAACAAAGGCACAAAAAGTTCTCACAAATATTATGTTATCCAGGCTACAGATTATAATAAATGACGTGTGTATAGTATTTGAATCATTTGGAATATGAAGGTGGTTGCATAACAGGTATTGGGTTATGCAAAAGAGCATGCAAATGAGATGACTGCAGAAGTAGTACCAAGAAATTTCAGCTGGATTTGTATCCAATATCGAGACTTTCATTTCCGAATGGCTGAATGTCAAAAGTTTGAAAATTTATAGTACATTTCGAGCAAACGAGGTGTGCTGCCTACTCGATAAGGTATAACAGTGAAAAAACTTAAACTTACTTCGACCAGCGAATGTAGAACATTTCTAGATCATCCTCGACTATTCCTATTTCTTCCTCTTGGTGAGCTTGATTGAAGTTCTCAAGGATGATGGCGATGTACATGTTGATGACTATCATGTAGTTGATGATGATGAAACTAGTGAAGTAAGTGATTGCTAACAACGGATAACCGCAGTTCCCATTGGGTAACCCACCAAAGTCCATTTCACAATGAGGAGGTTGTACCATCAGCGATTCCAAAACATCGTTCCAGCCCGCCGACGTCATCAATCTTTATTGGAGAGAAATGAAATAATGGATAGGTTGAGTGATGACTAATTGAAGGTGGTCATATGGAGATTTGTTCACTTATAACTTATGCATGTAGAATCAAAAGTGGCTGAAGCGTGTTATACAAACATTTTAAAAAGCGCAAAAACTCAAGTTCATTTTTGAGCAGGATGGAACCTATGCAATCATGAATTAATTTAAAGCTACATACATGATTAATTAGACCTAAAATTTGCAAGAGTGTGAAATCATAGTTTTTGCACGGTTTAGAACCCACTTCTTGAGCTGGTTTTTTGGGGAGGTGGTAGAACCCAGAATATTCAAAATATCGTAAAAGTCGAATAGACAAGAATGTTTTAACTTCAGATTCGAAAATTCCGCAAATAAAATACTTGGTTACTTTCAAAGTTTCTCTGAGAACAAGAGTTTAATAAGTGAGAAGTGGTCTTTGAAAATGTTGAAGACGGCTTTTTACAGTCCACCATGACTTCCCAAACTAGTTACTCGACCTAAATTCCCTATCACCCCCCCCCCCTCTAAATGAATTAACCCTTGACGGAAACAATATGTGTTAGTTAACTTTCCTAACTTTCAAAAATTTTCAGACTTTCAAAATACCTTGTAAATGTAATGAGTCTGAGAAGGGCTGATAAACAAACAAAATCATCAATGAGCGAAGAAAAGAAAGGAAAGGGAGAGGGAATAAGACGCATTTTAGTTTAATCACCTGAAGAGAAGTTGCATGCTTCGGCCGAATGTTGTAAAATTTACTATATCGTCCAAAGCTCTTTGTTGTTTGACGTGTCCAAAGAGTGACATACCAATGATAGCATAAATAAACGTTATCAAACCTAAGAGAGCTCCTATATTAAACAGGGCAGGCAGAGATACAACTAAGGCAAACAACAGTTTCCGTATCCCCTTGGCAGCCTGCAAACAAAGAAAGAGGGTGACGTTTCTTCAAAGGTCTTTGAGTCAGTAATAACATGTTGAATGTTTGCATATAAGTTCCATCAATGGTGGGACATAACGACATGAACTTAAAAATCATCGTTTTAAAATAATCTGTAACGTTCACTGTAGAGTTTAATATTTTATCATCGGCGGCTTTTGAAATTTGACCAATCGATATGGCTTTGCTTGAAATCCTATTGAAAATAGTCGATCCCAGAGAGTTTTTTTGGATCTTAAATAATATTTGTACGCTAGTAATTCAAATAATTGTTTTTTACGTGTTGACAGCCCTCAGGCACTTACAGAAGAAGAGGTTCGAACCTTCACCGAAGTTTGAAAGAGCTCAGCTCCATGATCTTTAGCATATTTCAATTGAACAGATCGCAACAGTATTAAAACCCCTCTAATTCTCTTTGACGTACACAAGAATCAACGAACAAAAAAGAAGTTGACTATTGGAACTGGTCCAAACAGTCTCTACAATGGATAGAGTATAATAGGTATTGTAGGTATAATAAATGCAACCGAAGTTTTACCTTGATTAGCCTCAATATTCTGCCGATCCTAAAAACTCGGACAACCCTGAGAAGAGTGGGAGAAACAGGTAAATCGATCATTATGTCCTCCATGAGAATCCCAAGGATTGAGGCCATCACAAGAAGGAAGTCGAACATGTTCCACGGAACCGTGAAATAATGGTGTCTTAATCCCATCATTTTAACCAAGGCTTCTGTTGAAAGATAGACAATCAAGTGCGTGGTTATTGATAGTAATGTGTTTTAGGAAGAAAATTTGAAATTTTCTGGGATTGTTCTTTGTCCTTAGGGAAGTCAATTAAAATTAGAGTCCAAAACTTTTAGTTTTAATAAGATGAGGAGATGGGTATTGCGCAATACTTAGAAATAATTGCCCAATGTGAATTAGTTGGTGATTTCACTTTGGATAAATTCATCGGTGGCTCATCCATTTACTTCGAAATTTACACTGCCATCAAAACAATTTAAAATGGACCATTAATATATAAAATAATTGTTAATTTTCCGCAACCCATAGGATATGATTGAAATTCCTGAGATCCCTGATAGAGGATGCCTTTTAAAAGCTTTCCTTTTGGGCATGTGACTACCTCTCCATGACAGTGTTTTATTCTGTGATAGTTCAAATACTACTGGTTATTTATAGAGCCAACTATAAACCAAATAATATAAGCCGCAATAAATAATGCTCAACACACGTGGCAAAACCAGAAATTCTAAGACAGCCATTTTCATCCAAAAATGAGTAGGTATATAAATTTAGAATGTAATCGCTAGATTGCAATATTTTGGGGTGCCTTTTGAGGAGATAATAATTCGTTATTAAGAGTCAGCTTACCGAGCCCAAAAACCGTCGTAAAAAAAGCGTTGCTAACTTCCAATACAAAAAAAATTGCATGGTGTTGATTGTAATGTTCTATACCCATAGTTAACATATTTAAAAAAATTAATACAAATATTGCAATTTCAAATCTGCAAAACAAAAAAGAACAACAGAAAACAATTAGGTACAAATATTTAGGTGACAGATAAAAGAAACAAAAATTACACTTTTTCTTAAAGTTACAAGGTCTTCAGATCGCGTGCCCAAAATTCGACTCGATCGAAGACAAAAGTATTGTGTTGTTGTTGTTGTTTTTGTTTGTTTGTTTTTTTCAATGGGGGGCAACTAATTCAAGTTTTAAATTAGGGTTTGAAAGCTTATGCAATGATGCGTCTATTTAGTTTTTATCGTTACCTCAGAGTCTTTACTTACTCTTGAAACATTCTCATTGAGTCAAAATTTTGCGCACACGACGACCGTAGGTGATCGCAAAAAACTTGCAGCAATTTTTCTATTTTAATTTAAACTGTGATTCATATTCTAGGTTGTAAACATTGTGATATGACGCGTTAAATCCTTTGTTTTGGATTTGCTCTAACTACAATTATAGTTTTAATTTCTTTCTTTTTTTTCATAAAAAAAACAAAAAAACAAAACAAAACAAAATATACTTACTTCTGAGACACCTCTCGTATTTAGGACCTCATAAGCATACCCTACCCTGAGACTTTCGAGAGGGAGAAAATAAAATTATTGAATATAAAATAATTTGAATAGGGGTCCAGGAGGCCTCACTTTGACAGCCGATGCCTTAAAAATGCCGGGGAAGATGAAGGTTACCAAAATTAAAAGACATTATCCATGCGGAAATGACGTGCAACAATAAAAGTTGATGGTGTAAATTAAATCTTACCTCCTAGAATTTGAAAGGTCATAAAACATGGCGAGAAATTGATTGAGGGGTCTCTTTATTACTTTTTGAGGTTTCTTACGACCTAATTTTTTCATCGCCGTGTAGTAGTGTTTCTGACTTTCCGTTAGAAACATCTCTAACACTCCCCCCTCGTACTGAAACCGTAAAAATACGAAACCATTAGACAAACTGCTGGTTAAAGTTGGCTTTAAATTTTCCTAAAGTCATGACAAAGAGCATTAAAGAATAAGAGAATTAAAGAATAAAAGATGTACGCTCGGAACATTTCGTGTGGTTTTTTCAATCATCCAATCAAAGTTTCATTTAAACAGTAGGTCACACTCGTTTTTTTTTGTATGCGCCTGCGGTTGGGAGTGTCAAACAACGCTGAAAAAGAAGTTGCGGTTCTATGTAGGCACTAGGCAGCGAGGCATTTTTTCAAAGAACCTACGACGTCCAGACTTCCTGGAGAGGAAGGAGGGGTCACCTGACTCTCGATAGCTTGCCAATTTTCAAAATTTTACAATCCTCATGAAAAACGTGAATGATAACGCGGGAGCAAGTCAAATATTCTGAAAAACGAGTTTTTTTCGAGACGAAAATGCCATTTTCAAATCAAATCAGTCGGAAAAAGATTTAAATTGACATTTTTTTCTCCTTTAAGAGCTGGGAACTTCTGGGGATCAAATTAAATTTTTAGGGATAATAGACCAATATACACAGACTTATGTTCACATGACATGATCTTTCATACTATTTTCATGAAAATAAGGCATAGTCACAAGAAAAGCGGTTAAGCGTACTGGACTTACCTTTTTTTTGAGCATGTTAAAGTTGTCAATGATGACTCCAATAAATAAATTGAGCGTAAAAAATGAGCCACATACAATAAAAATAACAAAATAAATATAGGCATATAAATTGGCTTCAAAAGAGGGCTGAAGGTCCACCCCCCTTACGTCAACCGCGTCGGCCATCACCTCCATCCACCCCTCAAAAGTTGCCTGAGGACAAGAACAAAGAAATGTACGTTTTATGAGCAAAATTTCGGAAATAAATTACCCATACCATTTTGTCAAGGCAAGATCGAAAAATATGAATTCTTAAAGAGCGATTGAGTATTTGGTTGATATCTTCAATTTATCAGAAACGGGTCAAGATTGTGTGTGGGGGTTCCGGTTCCTGCCTCGGGCAGATTTCTGTAGAGGGTGACACGGGGAAAATTATTGATACAATGTACTATACTTGTGGTTGATTTTGGTCCTTACCAAGAGGAACTATAACTGATACCAGACATTTCTTCCTGACGGGTTGGTCAAATAATTTATTTTGTCTTTTTTTGACGCAGTGTTACTACGAACTTACAAACTCTGACGACTCAAACGCGTCATCATCGTGATCGTGCAATTGTTTACAGGTTTACACGCAAGAAATTAAAATAATGGAATGTAAAATCGTAGATTTGGAGCACTTACCACTTGGAAGAGAGCAAGGTACGCATTTCCGACGTTATCAAAATTAATTTTCGAATTTATCCAAGTATAATTGAGCGACATACAATCTCTAAAGTCATTAACTATCTGAAATATAGGAACGTGAAATAAATATAATCAGTATTGCATGTGGGCACGATTTTTCAAGTAACTTATGTTGGTCAGTCAATGCGAACGAGAGTTTTTCCCCCAATAATACCCTTTTCAATCCCCTCTTTAAGCCATCATCACCGACTTGTTTTCATTAAGTGACTGAGTTTCTGTTGCAACAATATCGTCTGCGATAATTTCAAAAATATTGCAAAACGATGGCCTTACTTACTCCTCTTTTCGTTACATCCTCGTAACGTTTTGCAAAATTTAAGTTACTGGAGTATTTTAAGCTTGTCTGTTTGATACAGTGAAAATTCAGATAACAAGTTGGTACAGTTTGGGACAAAAATAATGTAAGAAAACTCTTGGATGGTTTCGAGGGTATACTGTCTGTAATATGAAACTTTAGCACAGGTACATACCACAGTAATAATTAATCTTTGAACTTTGTTATCTGTTGTCCAGTAATCTGTAGCGTTTTGCGGGCAACTTACTTACGAGAAAACCTAGGAGTCGTTCAGAGTTGCCAATTGTAGACTAACTAGTCCTCAATACCAGAATGTAGACTAATAACGCGAATCATAAACGGAATTATTTCCTTATAACCCAATAATTTTGATGGGTACTAAACATATAGGGTTCTACACTGTCCCTAACTTTTGACCTTTTTTATGGAGCTCAATGGGCTTTATGTATTTTTTACCATATGTATAATAAGAAATAAGAAATGTTGATCAAAAGCGTGGACGCATCAGTCGACGCTCAGTTTGGATACGTCTGAAAACGTCTCTCCCTAGAGTTGTCTCATAGTCTTTTTGTCCTCCCCAGTATACTTAAAAAATGGGAACTTTCGAGGGGGGAAACAGATTGCTTTGAGCAGTATTGGTGTAAAAGAACGTCAGCATGGCGTGCGTTTGATTCGACCAAAAATGTTTCAGAAAAACAAATGTTTTATTAGACTTTCAGGATGTTGATCAGTGATACGTTGAGGTCGTGACGACGAAAAATGCAATGTTTTCTGAATGTTATCGCAACATACTAAACATCGTTAGTTTTACATCTGGTTTGGATGTTTCTTACACTATTAAACTGTCGGTTTTTCGGCGACGTACGGTTTCACCAACGTCCATCAAATTTTATAAATTGACATAAATTAACTTTGTTAAAGAAAAGAAACGTGCAAAAGTCTCATGAAGGAATGATCGAGAAAAATTAAGCTTGTTAAAGTACCACGTGCATGGACAATAAACAAGAAAACTATGATTTGCACTTTATAAAGCATTTGGGAAACTTGAATTATCTTTTTCGTTTATGTTTGAACCAATGTCAAGATTGCTTAGTAATTTCACTCCCTTGACGTGTCGACATTTTTTCAAGGTATGATATATTAGAATCATTTGACCATAAAAAAGAGCCCAAACTTAGTAAAATTGAACCAATTTTACCAGAAAAATTTGCTTCTTCCCTCCAACCTAAAAATATTGAAGCCACGGCATCTTTTAATTGAAGCTAATTTTTAATGTCTGACATTTTAAAGTTATTTATGACCATGCGTCATTGAAAAACATTTCAGAAAATGTTTAAAAAAGAATATTAAGAAAAAAATGTTGAAAACTTACTGTAGTTGGCAGTGATTCACCCTCTTCATCAACACATTTAAAAAATTTGCCTCCAAAAAACTGGACGCCCATAATAGAAAAAATTAACCAAAAAACTAGACAAACTAATAGTACATTAAAAATCGATGGAATGGCATACATCAGGGCGTTGACCACAATCTGAAATGAACGAACGAAAACATGAATTAATGAAAGGCGAAAGGTCTTATTTCTTCAGTTTTAGAAAATAGCAAATCATCTTGATAAGAAAATCTCTACTCAAGAAAAAATGGGGACTGGACCGGTTGGCTTAAAATATTGCAAATTGATCATGCGTGTCCGCAGAAAAAAAATATTTATGGAAGATAACGGATTAACTATTCATTAGCAACTCTTCATTTTCTTATAAATAGCATTTTCCAAGCGTAACCCCCTCCCTCTCAGATTTTTGCGTATTTCTTTTAAAACTGCCACTGAAAATGTTCTTTGTGGGTGGGAAAAACACCCATTTCAAGCATTGAAAAATAAAAATCCTGTCAACCCATCCATACTTTAAGAGGCCAGACGCAACGATTTTGTTTAAAATCTGCTTTTTCGGGAGTTAGATAAATAGATTCTAGAAGAATTTGTGGATTTGTGCTCTTTAGGCTAACATGTCATCTCTTTTGCTTAATTTTTAAATTTTTCAAAGGGGCTTAGAAAAAAAAACTCCTTTCAAAGTTTGCGAACCCTCTGGAGGCTCTTACTTACCCGCATTCCTTGCCACCTAGAAATAGCTCTTAAAGGCCTCAACGCCCTCAGCGTCCTCAGGGATCGTAGTACTTTTAAATTTTCATTTTCTTCTATTAATAAACTAAAAATTGAAACCTGCGGATAAAACAGAATATTAGAGCAACAAGACCTCTTAATGTAACAGTTATATCATTATTTTGATTGAATTTTTGCATCTATTGTACAGAATCAGATAAATTGCATCGCGACCATGATTGATGAAAGTATGTTAACTAGGATCTCAAATTGTAAATTCGATATGTTTTATTTGAGAGACAAGGTCACTCAATCTAGTCAAATACGATTGATGCATTAGAAGTCAATTCGAGATCTAGTTTCTAATACCCGTCCTCACTCAGACCTTGAAGATATTTTGAACCGTTTGCACGCATTTGGGTGCAAGCATGCATGTAGTAGACTCTCGATGAAAAGTCATTGAAAAAATCGTTAACATATGTTTTTTGGCTTCATCCCAAGTATTCGACAAGAATTTAAACAGTACACGCATGAAATCAATTTTTTTTTAGCTATACAAGAAATGTGCATTTTGTCAAGGAAGGAATCTTTGTTTTCTGCTACCAAAAACTAGTCAAACTCCATTCTTGTGTAAGTCCTTATTACATCCTGATAAATTTTTAAATATTTTAATTTTGTATAAGAACAAGTGTCAAGATCTATGGCCGAATAAACTGCGTCTACAATTTGCTCATGACAATTGCTTAGTAGGTAGAAATATTTGTTTCGAAGAAAATTCTAAAGAAGCAGATTTTTCTCATGAAAATACCAGACACGCTAAAATGATTTATAGCAATATTTGTCCGGTAGTTTTAAACTGGAAGGTTGTGAGATATCCAGACTTCCCATTTCTTATCAAAGATTATGGTAAAGGATAGAATATATTCAAATCAAACTTTCTTCAGTATACTTACAAAAACAATAATAAAATCTAGAACAGTCCAGAAGCTGGTGAAATATTTGTGAAAGCCCATGGCGAGCCACTTAAGGACCATTTCGATACCAAAAAGTAAGCAGAACCCGAAGTTGGTCCAGTAGAGAACCCTTTTGAGCGTTTTATTTTCGTCTAGATAGATATCTTCAAAGCAGAGGGTTACACTTGATGCAAAAATTAAGATCAAAATGAACCATTCAAACACAGAGGTATCCACAACGCTGAGGACGCTAGTTCGCATCCCTATCCAACGGGGTCCAAACCATCTGTCAACGCACTCTTTTGTACATGGGCACCTATCAGAAACATGTAAAATATTACATTTTCAAGGACTATTCAATGAATATGACCGCTAAAAAGTGAAAGCATGTTGATCCTACAATGGTAATTATGCGCGCCATGCCATGGAAGTAAACTGAAGCCATCATAGTTGTCATGATCCTTTCTAAGTGTATTACAAAGACTCTTTAAATTAATTTGAAATGGCAAGTTAATCGGTGAATGGTCTTCTTTCTTGTGCGCACACTGATTAAAAAAAAAAAAAAAAAAAAAAAACTCGTTAATCGGTGAATGGTCTTTTATCTTATACGCACACTGATTAAAAAAAAAATCAATTGTAAATAATTCACGAAGTCAACATATTTCCTCATTGAATCCCCTCGAAGGCGGGGGGGGGGGGTAAAATTGATATTGTAATCGAGAAATGATATTCTGATGAAGAAGACAAAACTGAAAAATAATTGGACCCTCTATGTTGAACATGAGTTTTGAATGTTCATTTTTAATTCTTTAAAAATACGTCCGCAGTTAAAAATATCAGTAAAGACACGTAAAAGCGGATATTTAGTAAAAAAAATCACCCATAATTCGGTCAGATGTTCCGGCTCTTGTCCTGGTCCATATCAACTCCAAAAATATGTAGCGAAAAAAGATAAATAATTTTAAGAGTGGAAGAAGTCACCACCATAATACCTTATAAGTAAACCTGATCATAGACATACGACACACATTTGTGTCAAAACTCAATTTACCTACGAATACTAAGATGTTTTGTGCTGTGTCCTTTGTTTTGGTTTTTTGTTAAAAACTACTCGCACTGTAAAAAATAATAAGCACCACTTAACCAGGGAATGGACCAGTTTCTAGAAGTATATATTTTAGACTTCCGGAGCCTAGTAAACTGTGCATGGCACGCTGCTTGTATATTGTAAAATGTACGCCCTTTGTTCCTATCTCTTTACGTGATGGAACCAAGAATGAAATAAAAAGAGTCTAAAGATCTTTCAAAATTATTTGAATTAATTAGCAAATTATTTGGCTCCACGCCCAAAACCAACGACGACGATAGTCAACTGTACAACAATAAATTATCTGAATCAAATTTAATCAATTAATGGTAATGAATTAATAAGGGAATAGGGTCGATTTTTGCATTTATAAGTTATAAAGGGTTAATTGTAGCATTGATGGAGTATTTATTTATCGCAGACGATGGGACTTGTAATAAAGTACCTTTGATAACAGTGCATCGGGAAGCAGTCTTGAGGCATCTTGTTCTTGTGATTCCGCCCAAATCCAGGGAATGAGCCAATACCGTCGATGTACCGTCCTTTTGAATCCCTTCTCCCACCGACCGTTAATTCATCAACATACGACACCAGAGTGAGCCACGGTTTCTTCGACAAAGGAATAGGTTTTTTCTCTTCCACTTCCTTCAATGGCTTTTCCTCCTCCTCTGGGGACCCAACTAGAAACAGTTGAGTCTATCTTATTTCATCATAAAATATATCACTAACATTGATTTCAGAGACTTTTATCTTTAACGTCAGTGGTTTGGTGGGACGGGAAAGAAAATGACGCAGACGTTATCAACTAAAGCTATCAATTGATAGTAAATGTTGACCTCTTCTCTTGTTGCTCAATTCATTCTTATAAATGATTCAGTATGTGGCAACCCAGGCCACCAGTTCTCAACGCCACATCTTTTTCGGCCACTTGATCAAAGCTGTTGGCTAGTAGAGGTACACAACACCAATTTGTATGAATACAAGCCAACTCAGCAAGCTGATCGAGGACTTCATAGTTATCCGGAATGATAAAATTGAATATAATACAAGTAACGCGATTGGATGAGAGACCAAGTTGGGACGATGTCTTTCGAAAACCATTGTCCAGCCACTCGATTAGTAAAGGTTGCTCCGGTGACTTCTTTACATGCCGAGCGAAAGAAGAATGGTTTTTGGAAGACTTCCGTCTCAAATCGGTCTCTCACCCAATTGCGTCACTTGTATTTAGTTTTATCAATTCGGATAACTATGAAGTCCCCGATCAGGTCAGTCAGAGTAGCATAGCAGGGTCATCCTTATAAATTGTTAGTGGCGTCCTACATTTTTTACCTGCCTATTTCAGCGTATTACTGCGCTAGTCACGAGAGAGTGAGACAGCAATTTCAATTTTGGAAGGATAAACGATGTAGCACAGTGGTCTGACGTTACTGCTAAATGTCTATTTAAAGACTTAAATGGAGGAAGGCCGAAGAGGTCTAGCTGGTTAAATAGTGTTTTTTCAGAGCAAAATAGTTGTGCGTAGGAACGAAAAGGCAATTTGAATGGACCAGTATTTTTCGCGACATGAACCAAATCAATCTGGAAAGCTGTATCGATTTTCGTCGTAAATAGTAAAAATTGAAATGAGAAAGATTGGAGGAAGATGTATTTTACCCTCTACCGCATTGAGGTACCCTTGAGGCACATAATCTATATTCAAACGCTTGAAATTTAAAACATTATATTTCCCCCGTGATTACACCCCTCAGGCACATGGTGAGGAAGAAGGTAGAGAATTATTTGAAGTCTGAAAGAGTGCGCTATAGGGGAGGGTGCCATTCGGATGTTAGAAAACACATCAAACAGTTTGGACTTGATTTTGATCTTTATGTTGGTCCAGGTTAAATTTGGTACTTTGCAAGTTCATAAAACGCAACATACTGTGGTATGATTGTTTTTTCATCACTTTTCCTTTTATTTTGAGCCAAAACAAAAAAAAAATCGTGTTTTCGGAAAAGGGGAAAATATAATAATTTTGTGAAGCCAATGTAGGGTTTAAAGAAAAACTTACTAGGTGTAAGATCGGTTCTGGTGGCTAGTTGATAAGAGCGCCTGTGATGTATCGGTGGTGGCGAGGTTCTTCTCCTCTCCTCGAGCATTTCTATTGTGTCGTTATCGTTATCGTCCATCCTCGGCAAATCAATGTAAGGCTTGTTGATGGTCGGCGCCACACTCATTGCCTCACGCATTATCCTCTGGTACAGCTCATCCTCCGGCTCTCGTATTGATGACTGTTGAGATTGCTGCGATTGTTGCCTTTGCACCGTGCAAGTGCTTCCGGTGGCCATCACTGGAGTCATGGAACCTTGTCCTTGGAACAAAATTAAATGAAGACATCTACAAGCTGTAACCATAGAAGAGCCAAGTTCTAGGTTCTATCGATAAAGGCAGCAAGCATGAATACCTTCAAGTGGTTTGCTCGCCCCTTTAATTTTGACTCCAAATTACAAATGATTACAAATTCAACTCAAAGTGGTTTAGAATTAAATTACTAGTGTTTAAATTAGCTATCTAGATACATAAATTTGAAAGAAGTAGGCAGGAAGAAAATGTTGCTTGATTTTGTTGAAAGTTGGTATCTTCGCTGTGCTTTAGTTTTAGTTCTTCATTAGAAAGTTGTAATTATATTTGGAGAATATTTAAATTTTTATCTCGTGGAGGCCATTTTGAAAAGGAAAATGAACCCATGTATGTACCTACGTATATTTTCATTTCAATCGGTCCTTACATTTGTTTCTTCCATTTAGTTTTTGACGTCACAAGCCGATATATTGCTGTTGTTGCTCGATTTGGGACCCAACTAAATAGCATAATCTTCAAAATTCATGCATCGGGCGAAAGCAAGCAGGACAAGTAAGTAAGCTATATTTCTTCACAAAACACCCTTTAATGTAACTGCAAAACTCTTTAGACTTTAAATGGTGCAGATTATATAGACTCTTCTGCGTTTTTTGAAATTCTTTTCTCCGCAACCGTTACGATATTTCGGAGGTTACGTTTTTTTACTGGGTCACTGATCGAGATATTCAAGCGATATATCGACCCCATGACATCATCACTGAATCCGTCTATTGAAGAAAGAGATTATTGATTAGTGTGCCTGTCACCCTTTTACCGTCCCTTTTAGTTTACGTGTTCGTTGTAGGTGGGTATTGATCTTGATTTACTTATTTTATCGCCTTTTTCTTGTACCAGCCAAACCTAAATTTTGTGCCAGACTGTATGACTGTTAATGGATGCATTGTGTCTCAAACAAAGTTCAAAATACGTTTTCAGTGGGAGGTTTCGTTTACCTGTGTCCTCAGATTCAACGGTAAGAACCCGTTGGATGGTTGGGATCCCGCGAAACCCATCAGCGTCTTGATCTGTATCGATGGCATGCTCATGACCCATGTCTCCATGATCCAATTCCATATCCATCTCCGTCTCAGTCTCAACTGGGTCTGGATCGTAGGCCTGTCGTCGAATACTCATCTTTTTAAGCCGCTTCCTGATCATATTTGGCGTCGGTCCATCATCACTGCCCAAACTGCTGACCGAGACGAAGTCCTCCGAGCGAGGTTTGTACTTCAAAGAAGAAGGGAGGGATCTTTGAAAATAAGGCGGGGAACGATCACCAGAGGACCCTTGCAGACTCCTGAACAAAACAAATTTTGGGCTGATTGTGAGTAAACCTTCTCTCTCTGACTCATTCTCTGTTTTCCCGCTTCGTTTTATTTTTTCAAAAAAGCAAAGCGTCTGATTTGACGAAGTTAATATGCCCATTTAAGCCCATGCAAGAGGTCGCACTATTAGGTATGTTCAGTGAGCACCCTTGGATTCGATTGATTGCGTGAAAGACGCAATAAATCTTTGGAATCTTTGAAATTGCGTTGGTAGACTGCTCGCTACGTTATTGTTTTTCAACTGCACTTGTTGCCTGTGTTAACAATTAGTCTATGCCGATTTTTTGGCTAAGCAGATAAAGCTTTTTCAATGCTTTGCTGTAAGCAATGGGAGTATCAATTCTGAAGTAAACGCCTGCGAAAATAATGTCTAGACCATGTCTAGACCAAAAAAGTCTAAAATTTCTCAACAGAGAAAATTTAGCTAAATTTTAAGGTCGATCAGCATTACGTCTACTTCGTACGTTTCGCATCCAGAACAAAAGAGCAATTCATGGAATGCAAAGCCGTCTTCCACACTTATTACGCGAGAACTAAGAACTTTTCTTGTTGGCACTTTCGTGCTCTTTTGCAACGAAATTGGTTACAGTGAATCATCGGTTGGAAAAGCAAATAAAACACTCTTATTGTTCTAATTCGTAGAATATGTTCTTTCGATTGGGGGGGGGCGTTTGTAATGCATACACACACGGGTAGCCTATCTGATATTTGAGCTTTAGATTTGTTGCGATGAGTGCGTTATGGATTCGATTATTGGTCACAACGCATTTTACAATAGAATTGATAGTCCATTTGCCCACAGCAAAACCTTGCAAGAGCTCTATTAGAGCAATAATTTTGACGTAATGGAGTACAAAAAAAAAAAAAAAAAAAAAAACCGATGGATGCACTTTACATTATAAAAGCTCTCTCCCGAACACAAGAATAGTTAACGAAATTTAACATGTTGATCCTACAGCTGCTTATAATATTTGGCTCGATATCTTTTTTTTTTTTATACCTGTGAGGTCTACTCGGATAACAGATTTAAGATGACCTCATTTGCTGATCACATAATTGAAATAGATAATTGCTTAATTGTGGTGTGGTTTGCAGTTCTAAAAACGAAATTGAAGAAATCATGTAAAACTCTAAAAGATATTAATCAATAAAGTCACAGATATAATCATAGATGAAAGTTAACGAAAGTAGTCAAGACGATCACGGTCACCTTGAATGGGCAGTTGTAAACTTTTACAAAAGTAAATTTAGACATTTTCGAAACTTACTCAATCGAACCTCTCCTCCATCAAATCCGCCTCCACAGATATGATTTTTAAAGATCTAAGCACCGGTCCTTACCTTGTAAGCATTGGCGATGTTATGACTTCCGTTGATATCCGCTGATGGTTTTGCAAATCTTGAAGAGCTATTCCAGACATGACATCCTCAATGCTTCGAGAGTACCTTTTATCTTCCTGGTACCTGCAATCGAACGTCCAACTTATAATGAAAGAAAATAGATGTGATTCGTTCGCAGCTAATATTAGTCCTGTATGGCAATGCGTCCTCATAAAAAAGAAATATATCCGACATAGTTTGAAACATTCAACACCCCACATCAATGCAAAACTTCAAATGTCTCATTGATGTCGTTTCTCGCCGTTTACAGATAATTTTAGACTGACAAACTAAAATTTACTTTGCACTGAAATGGAAACATTACCCATGTAGCATGGGTTGAAATTTATCGCAAAACAGTCGTCAAATTTTGGAAATTTTATCATCTAACGATAAAGTTGCAAATTTGTGGCGTAAAAGTTGGAACGAAACGGCAAAAAATTTGAAAATTTTCGGAGTTATCTTTTTTTTTATTCGACTCTTGGAAGTCTCTTCCCTACTTTTTGCCTATGTCTCACTTCCACCAATTTCTGTGTGTCTATTTGTCAAAAGTTGCAACTTAATTGCAACTTAAGGGAGGAGAATTGTCCATATATTGTTAAAAAATTGCCATTTTAATGCAACTTTCTTGCCATAAATTGGAATAAGTAGTTAGATTGAAAAACGTTACATGGGTATTCGTCTTCTGCGAATGTGGTCGACGTCAACGGTCATATATCAGGTTACTATTCAAACCAGCCTCAGCAAGATGTATTAACAAGATGTATTAATGATTGAAAAAAGTATCGTCACACTACTGATATTATTTTTATAAGTTTTATTGAAAAGTTATCATAAGTTAAGGATAAAAAGATCACGTTCCCCTTTATTCTTTGTGCATTTAAGTTAGTGAAATAATAGACCTGGGCCTCGATAAAAAAGGTATAGCTCCTTTTCTTTCTTACTCGGTGATTAAAAAAAAGGCTGAAACTAGAATTTTAAATATAACAGACACTTTAGAATTCACACCATTCAGATTCCATGAATAGGAACGATTGTTATCGGTGCCTACCATTGACGATGTGAGCCTTCGTATATGTAGTCTGGAGAGTTAGCGACTGTCCACTAACCCAGAGGTCCCGGGTTCGAATCTTGTCACTTTGGATTAACATGGATGTTCCTCTTTCCTCTTCCATCTATCCTTCTTCTTCTCTCTTCAATGTCATTCATCTAAAATAATATTTTATTTCCCTTTCCTGGTGAGTAGTTACTCAAAAACACTGCGACCTAAGGATCTATTGGGACCAGGTTTTGTCTAGGGTTATTCCTCCCAAAAACCTTCCCCTGATCAACTCAAGAAGGATGATGGGTATAGTATCCTCAGTCCTAGACAGTCTTCCCTACAGTACCTATACAAGAGAGACTATAGCGGTCTGTGGATCCTTCGCTGATTGGCTGCGACATTTTAGGCGTTCAAGGAGCTCTTAGGGCCCAATTTGGAGATGGCCGACCGGGTCGATCGTGTATCCGGTGTAACCGTGGAGGTTATCTCGTTGATTTTCTTGCGGGAAACGGTCATCAAACTCACCGTTCATCGACACCGTTCTCATCAACAATGTAACATAACCTCAAACAACACGACCGCCACCATCTTGAAATTGGGCCCTAAGAGCTCCATTATTGCAGACCGCCATATTCTCCTTAAATAGGTTCTCTAGTCTTCACAGGAGTTCAATCCTAGAATGTCCTGCCTTTTCTCGTCCAGTGCTTCACAATAAAAAATGGTGTGTCCTGCTGTCATACTTCTTCCACCTCGCACAGTCTGCATTTTGAATTGTCCTTATAAGATCCCCATTCTTTGCATGTGTTTCCTCAGAAGATTGTGTCCTGCATGTCACCAGTCTGACATCTAAAATAATATACTAAAAAAAAAAACAAAAAAAACAAAAAAAAAAACCGTAGATCACTAGACGGTGCGTTTTCTCTTACTTGTTCTCTGAATGTTCGAGCATCTTGCTTATCTCGCAATCCGAGCCGCACCGCGACCCCTGCAACGTGATCTGCTGCTGTTGTTGATGTTGTTGGTGCTGATGCTGCATCATCTCGAACACCATGTCTTCCAGCTTCATTGCTTTCTCCCCGTTTCCAAGCTCCTCGTCAACTATCCCCCCCCTGCCCCCGTTCATACCGTCGGCTGCTCCCCTGCGGTGCCTCCACTTCCGGTTTTTACGGATGATCGAGCGTATCCGGTCGAAACTTCGCGCCAACTTTGACTCCTCGCCGACTTCCTGATAAAATTCAGACCAAAAACAAAACAATTTAATGCGATCTTCGAAACACCGTCGATAAATTATTCACTTTCTCGATACACTTCCAAGTCGTTAGTGTCGATCGAGAGGTTTTTTACGTTCTGCAGACATTTTCGCTGGTAATAGTCGTTTGCCGCGAGTTTCTCATTTCTGTTCCAATGGTAGATAGTTTGGTGAGACCCCTGGTCAAGTTTATCTTAACTCTGGTAGGGGCCAAAATCAGCTATACGAATGGTAAATTACACCATTCTTTTTTTCCGTGAAGGAATTATGAGTAGCTGATTATAATTATGACCTAAGCTTTTCTCTGCCTTTTCGAAACCTGCAGTTTTTGTTTTCGTCGTATTTGAGGTTTTGTTAAAAACTTGGATTTTAAGGAAACGATCGAAAATTAATCAAAACAAAGGTCAGTTTAGAAATCGGTGCTTTAAAATACCCAACTCAGTTGAAATCCTTAAAGTATATTACATAAACTGAGACATAACCACGATAATTATTCAAATGACTGCATAAAACACAATGCAGGTGTGCGCGAGTATAATAAACACAAGTTAATATTATTTGAATAAGAAATGTGGATAGACAGAGCTCCGCGAATATCTCTACAGATTATAAATATATGATATACATCAACAAAAAATGAAAACCTTTGGAACAACGACAGTCCGAAGGACAAACAGTCAAGAATTAATAACTTAGCTTCGATAACTTGCATCGATAAAATTCGATGAACTCTACATTTCTCCCCTGTTGAAATGACCAAATTTGACTTTTGGTCATAGAAAAAACTATGGAGGAAGCTGATCGTTGAAAAATGAAAGCATTGACCGAATTAAGGACGCAAATATCCGAGTCTTCGTCATCTCTTTAAGTCAGCGTCTCTACGGACCGGGTTAATTTTAAAGAACACCAATCTTCCGTTTATATGCATAGGGAAGGTAGTTAACTGTTCGTACTCAGGGGATCTGAAATTGCCTATACGACAAATTGAAGGCGCTCTACTTGAGATTTATGTATTTCCATTGATAATCGCGTTTATCCGAAATGAAGACTGAATCAATGTGAAATAGACCGGAGGAGAAAAACGAGTAAACTAGGGACTTGGCCAGTGTTGCCAGATCGAGGGTAAAAACCGTATCGTCCCCATTTAAATCAATGTGAAACGTACGACTTTTTCAACCCAAACTGGCAACACTGGGTTTGGCCCATGAAGGGTAAAATTAGTTCAGAAAAAGGCAACGTTACCAATGGGTCTGTTGCATACTCTTGCTTTATAGCTTCATAGAGGGTGCCGGAGCACACTGGTGTAAAATTGCGTGAAAATTACGTTGAGAGCATCAAATAGTCTCAAACGTTACTCGTAAACCCACAAAATACGATTTAAAGACAGACTAAGATGGCGCACAGTGTTCGGAGCGACCCGGATCTTTGGCGGAAACCTCTAGCATGCTCGCATTTCATTGAAACTTGGTACTTAGAGGTTTTTTAGGTCGCAGATTTCATTTTTTGTATCAGATTTAACTTTAGATGTCATTTATTATTTTTTTATTTTTATTTTCGAGAAAATGACCAAGTCCCACACAAGCCACAGAGGCACTTTTAAACACAAAAATAAGAAAGGGGGGCAAGTTCGGGCAGGATATTATTGTTGGATCGTTCAGAAAAAATGTTTTTTTGAACTTTCCTAACCATATTTCCCCGGGGCAATGCTGGGAAAAAAAGATATTGACACGCGAACATGGCTCATCTCACGATCGTGAAAATGACTAAGTCCCACACAAGCCGCAGAGGCACTTTTAAACACAAAAATATGAAAGGGGGGCAAGTTCGGGCAGGATATTATTGTTGGATCGTTCAGAAAAAATGTTTTTTTGAACTTTCCTTACCATATTTCCCCGGGGCAATGCTGGGAAAAAAAGATATTGACACGCGAACATGGCTCATCTCACGATCGTGAAAATGACTAAGTCCCACACAAGCCGCAGAGGCACTTTTAAACACAAAAATATGAAAGGGGGGCAAGTTCGGGCAGGATATTATTGCTGGATCGTTCAGAAAAAATGTTTTTCTGAACGTTCTTTGCCTTAGATTTGCCGGGCAATCCCGGGCATTTTTTTAAACGTCCTCCAAAAAGGGCACAAATGCAGATGAAAAGTCGATTTTTGAGGGGTCCAGCCCCCCCTCATAATAAACATGAAATAAATGTTTAAATGGCTTAAAAGTAAGTTCATATGTCCTAATTGAAGTACAGAGGTTTAAATTGGAATGTGAGTAAAAGAGTATTGTTTTTTTTACAATTATGTGTAAACCCACCCGAGTTGACTCAAAATTCGCGTCAAAACGGGTACTTTCACATGTCTGTGGGGGCAAGTATGGGGCTTCCAAATTCATCAAATATGGCTAACATGCATGTTCTATACCCTTTAGAAGGTAGGTAAGGCCTTTGAACCAACGTCAGAGCCGATTTCAAATTTGAGGTTTCTGCCAGAGATCCGGGTCGCTCCGAACACTGTGTGGCGGTTGAAAGGGCGAATCAACCCCAGAGGCGGACTGGCCCACCGGGAAATTTCCCGGTGGGCCGCGGCCCTTTAGGGCCGGTTGGATCGTGAGAGAGAAAAAAATAAGAAAAAGAAAGAGAAAAAACAGGAAGAAAGAAAGGAAGAAAAAAGGAAAAAAGAAGAGAAAGAGGAAGGAAAAAACCAGAGACAAAGGTAAAAGTGAGGCCGGGCATGTATTTGTACTTGGTAAATTTGGGCTGTGGGCCAGTCATTCGATTTTTTAGGGCCGGGCCGGGCCGATCATTCGAATAGGGCCGGACTGGGCCGATCATTCATTCGATTTTTTCGGGCCGGGCCGGGTCGATCATTCGATTTTTTAGGGCCGATCCGATCATTCGATTTTTTAGGGCCGATCCGATCATTCGATACTTCAGGGCTGGGCTGGGCCGATCATTCGATACGTCAGGGCCGGGCCGGTTACTCAATACGTTTTGGACGGGCCGGGCCGGGCCGGGCCAGGCCTGTCATTCGAAAAATTCGGGTCAGGCCGGGGCGGACCATTCATTCGTTTTATGTGGGTCTGACCGGGCCGGGCCGATCATTCGCTTCATCAGGGCCAGTTTTATGTGGATCTGACCAGGCCGGGGGCCGATCATTCGCTTCATTAGAGCTGGAACGAAAGCAGAGAGGAAATATTTCAGAATGTTTAGGTAGCCCTGAAAAGGGTTTTTCTTTTTTTTTACTTTTTTTATATTTAAAGAGGTATTTCGATGCACGTTTGTCTCCTCGGCTTGATGACGATGACGGTGCACGAAAGCGTGGCTCTTATCGTCATCAAGTCGAAGATTCTTCATGCTGAAATCACACCTAAAACAAAACAAACAAAAAACAAAAACAAAAAGCAAAACAAAAAAACAAAAAATGATAATTGAGGCTTTTCCATTGTCACTAAGATAAAATGGCAGTCTCTACCCTGCAAAAACGCAGAGTCAGCGATCATATAATAATGAAATTGATGACCCAAACATGCTTCAGATTGTTGTTTTTGACTGTGAAAATACCAAAATTTTCTCGGGGGGGGCATACCCCCCCTAGGTGGGGGTGTCCCCCCATACCTCCATATGGGCCGGTCCAAAGTTGGTTTCCCGGTCCGAATTTGGGGGCCAGTCCGCCTCTGATCAACCCTGCATGAATGCACCACGAGCAGCAAAGATGGCCGACGACGGCATTCGACAAAGTAGGTTGGTACTTGCCCGGCGTTTCCTTTCCAATTCGGGCCAAAGAACGTCATATATTTATCACACAGTAATCACAAACAATAACGAGAAAGTGAAATTTACCGAAAAAACACACATAATGACACAAAATGTAACTACTAAGAGGAAGTAAAACGTTTGTTTACATTCTAACCAACACTATAAAGTTCCGTCATCGGTCATCTTTTGACGCTCGTGGAGCATGCATGCAGGGTTGATTTGCCCTTTCAACCGCCATCTTAGGCTTTCCTTCAAACGCATTTTTTTGGGTTTATACGAGTGAACTTTGAGACTTTTTGATGTGCTCAATATAATTTTCACGCGATTTGACACCAGAATCAACCCTCCATATTGCTAAAGCAAAAGTATGCCACAGTCCCGTTCTTCAACTTCTTGACTACATATACCAATATTATAAACGCATAGTATACATTAAATATGTGCTGTGAATCAGTGGCGGCTCGTGCGATTTGGCAACAGTGTTTTTATCCCATTTAAATACATGGAAAACAATCGAAACTCGAGGAGGCTGCCAGCCTCCGCTTGAATCGATTTTTTACCTAAGTTTAAGTGGGAAAAATGCATGGTTGCCAAATCTCACTGGCCGCTACTGCAGTGAATCCATGCAACGGATAGATCGATGACACACAGTATAAATCGACTAAATATAAACAAACATTTTCAACCAGTGCAGTCGTTTTGCGGATTTTAGATGGAATTCCACAATCCATCGGTTTATGCCACCACGATTGAGACAAAGATTACATCAGATACCCGGACAGAAGTATTACGATTATTTATGGAAATACTTAGACCAAGAATCTTTTCTTCGATTGGTTGAATCTCACCGGTTGTAGAATATATCATTAAAAAGATCCGCAAACCGGCGGCTCTGCTTTCACGATCGAGTAAAATCATGGAACTGGCTCGATAACAAAAAAAGGTCGTTTGCTAAACAATTCTTGTTTTATTTTACTGTTAGAAATTGGCAGACTCCAATTCTCCCGGAATTATTCGAAAAATGTATTATTGGGGGGGATCTGATCGAAATAATTTTTATCCGAGCAAGCCGTATGTAAGAAAACGACTATCGCTATCGGATACATTTTTAATGTCGAAAACGGGTCTCTCTTTCTCTCTCTCTCTTTCTCTCTCTCTCTCTCTCTCTCTCTCTCTCTCTCTCTCTCTCTCTCTCTCTCTCTCTCCTCTTATTTAAATGCATGCATTTTTATATGTTAAAAGAAAGATAGAAGAAGGGGAAATTTCACATAATTGCCAGCCCCTCTATATTTTTGTGTATTATCTGTGTTTGATTGGATAGCCGCATGAGTTGCCAGAAGAGCGGTCAAAGTTTCAAAAGATATGAAAACCCTTGAGAGCGATCAACCCAATTTGCGAATGTGAATCGATTGAGGGGTCACAACTGATTGGACGGCGTTGGCGTTTTTGATTGATTGCTCGATTAATGACGCGTTTTATTTATAATAGGGAGGTTTTATGTTTGGGTCTAAGGCCCTGTCATAGATCTAGTCATCAAAGAAAACACACAGAGAAAAATAATTCGGTAACATTTGATCACCGAAGTTTTCGGTTAGAGGAACCGAAATGTTCGTCCTGAGTACCGAATGCTTCATTAGTAATACTGAGTATCAGGTAGGGGCGGAATTTGGGTTATACTTACCGATTTCTTCGGTACTTACGACCGAACATTTTGGTTTATTCAACCGAAAATTTCGGTGATCAAAATAAGTCGAATCTTCAGTTCTAACAACCGAAGCATTTTTCTCTGTGCACTCCTATTTTACCCTCTCTGCGTAAGAGAGATAGAGAGGGAAAGAGAGAGAGAGAATGAGAAATTCGTGGGTCCAACTTTGTTAGATTTTACATAAGTAACAAAACATAACAAATCCAGAGACATGGAAACAGCAGAGCAACGCAGCGCAGCGAGGAGGAAAGTGATTCATTAGAAAAACAATAAAGGTCATCGCTTGAGAGGTTCTTTGACAATTATATGTACTTATGTTTATTTGATCCTCGTGAATCACCATTCACCAGTGATGCAAAGCTTATGTGAGGTGCGAAAGCTATTATTGAATTCCTGTGTGTGTATGTGTGTAATTAGGCGGATTTTGTAAAGTTAGGTTAGGTTCGGTTATTTTTATAAAATGTATTTTTGAAATTTGAAAGGGGTGTGTTTGACCGCCTCACAGTACAGTGATTTGTAAAGAACGTTGTCGAGTTTCGCGTATCATCAGTTTTCTGCGCTAAGATCAGTGACGTCGGACCATTATTCTACATACGGCTGTTACACATACATTCGCTATAAGCTATTTAATGGTTGATTCTGATGTAAAAACCTTCGAAAAAACGATGGCAGCACTGAAAACTTCCGAAATCCTCTCCTGAACTCAATAAACGCCTTTATTTGCGTGAGCGTTGGTGGCTTCGGGGAGTGATAATGGGAGATTCGCGCCTAACAATACTGTAACTCCATCAAGAAGATAAATAGACTACTTTCATTTGACACCGGTGTCACTAGTCACAGTACCATTCATCGGATGTAGATCACTACTGTGATGACTAATTTACTCTATGCATCATCCTTGTCAGCATAGAGAGAGTGAAGAAATTAAGATAAGAATCTTCCATGATTACTGCCCTATACAACCATTTTGTTCGCGCGAATAAAAGCGTTCATCCAGTTTAGGAGTGGATTTTGGAAGTTTTTAGCGCTACCATCGACGTTATTATCGGAGGTTTTTACACCAGAATCCATCGAAGCGCTTATAGCAAAGGTGTGCAATTTGGTTCCCCCTCTCTACGTTCCAATATCTTAAGTTATGCGCATTTTATTTTTGACAGCCGATTAACTATATGGATTAGTTACACAGAGCGGAGAGTCTAATACAGACTGTGTATCAGCTGATTAGATTATTACAGAAGTTAAAGTTCTACAGAGTGGAAGTTTATGCGTAGGTAAATAAATATAGAAAAAGGTGCGTTAATTTTTTTTTGGTTAGTGAGCTCATCTCACTGTTTTGCTTCATTCCAAGGAGTTACAGCAATACAAATTACAAAGTAAATGAAAAATACCCAAGAGTTTCACGAAACATGACATTAACTTAATAAACATGAAGTAAAACGACAGTATAACGATAACAGATAAAACACTCGGGGTGTCAAAAAGGCCAAGCAATGAAACTTTTTAACGATCAATCTAAATACCAGGGGGTGATCACGGAGGATCGGATCGTTTTGGTGTCGTTATCGTTATCGTTTGCATTAAATCAAATGGGCTTGCTTCTGCGCAACTCGATCGCGCAGGTGATCCCCTCCTCACCTCTTCTTACTTCAAACGATCGAGATAACGACAGCTCCCGACTCATCGCTTTCTTTCGTCCGTTTCAATCGTTACGAGGGGCTCAAAACGATTCGATCAGTTGAGCCACCCATAAGGTTACATGTAAACGATAACGATAACGATAACGATACCAAAACGATCCGATCCTCCGTGATCATTCCCCAGTTTTTCAAAGCAGACGATTACATGGAAGCCATTTTTTTTTTCCATTTTTCAGTGTTTTAAGTAGTGCTAAGGAATTTTCTCAAAAAGTTGATTTGTTGAGCTGGTTTGTACTTTCTTGACATCATCCGGATTGATGGCCTCTTCTTACATCCTTTAGAGACTCGGGTGTTCAAACAGCCCGGAATCCTGGATCCTCTTTTGAAACTGGGTGGTTGAGTATATTTTAAACGGTGACAGCAAATTGGATCGGAAAATTTGGCTAAAGAACTGAGTCAAGGAGCGGGTTAGTGCTTTAGCTTCAAAGCTTAAAAATCACGCAGTGACTGATCGAGTTATCAACATCAAAGGATTTGCTTCAAAGTCGCAGTGTTGCCAGACCCACACTTCAATATCCCTGCTTAAACTTGAGGAAATTTCTCCGTTTGAGAAAAAAATCCCTGTAACTCCCCCCCCCCCCCCCCAAATAGCGAAATCAGCGTGAAATTGGCGATAGACAAAGCCGTGCCGTAAAACATTGTGTGCAGTTTTAGCAGTGACGGCAGATGAAATCCAGGAAAAATGAAAGAACTTTTTTTATTTTTTCTTTTATAAATGCCCATTTACGAGGAAGCATCCCTATTTCTGGCAACACTGTTAAAAGGGTATGGTGCATGCAACGAGCTATAGCGATAGAGTGGCTGATACATGTTATAAGTATATCTCAAAGTGAGGCAGTTTGGGCGATCTGATTCTGGTTTGTTTGCCTCACATTTTTTAACCTGAAATTAAAATTGTAACTAATTTATAGGAAGTTGGTTTTAAACGAAAGTGCAAGTGTTTAAGGCTGGCTATCTAGACACAGAATTTTAATAAAACTATCCAGGTGAGATTTTTTTTTTTTTTTTTTTTTTTTTTTTTTCAAATTTCTATTAAGTGCCAGTTTCTTCATCGTGCAAATCCTGCCAGAAGAAACAGTTATATCAGTTTCTGTGTCCAGATAGCCACTCTAAAACACTTGCAATTTCGTTTATAACCAATCTCAAATGTATAATTGTCACATTTTTACTTTCTCGCAACTAACAAAGTTAGAAATTGAGAAAGTATTGCAATGACGCAGATGTCTGTTTGCCTGTATCCCAGCATAACTTTCGAACCGATCGTCCGTATGCATCGAACTTTTGCAGAGAAGTTGTTTTTACCATTCCCTAGGAGGACTTTTTATACTTTTTCGAAATTTCAAATTGTAGGCAAGTTATGGATGATAAAAGATTTCGTTTTAAATCAATGGGAAATGGTAAAACGGGTGAACATAGGGAAAATTTGGAATTTTTCAATTATAGCTGTTTGATTACATGGGCGCCCGCAGGGGGGGGGCAAGGTGGGGCACTTGCCCCCCCCTGGAATTCAAAACAGTCAAAATTTCGCGAAGAAAAATGAAAGGACCGAAAGAAAATGAAATGTGAATCTAAGGAGTAATATAGTTGACGAACTTTATTATTAGTTTATGTTGTAAATTTAACTCACTTTTTGCAAGGAATAGTAGAATTGTACATTTACTTACCATTATTATCATCTGTTGTCCGTTTATTCATAAAATCAAACACGTCAAAATTATTATTACTATTCGGATACACCTAAAATGGCTTAATAATTGTACACTATTTGTATGAGGAAAAAAAAAAAAAAAAGGTCTTCCCTTCTTCCTTGGGGGGGGGGGGGGGGTCCCCCTTGACCCCCCCCCCCCCCCCCAGTGGGATTCAAAAATTTTGCCCCCCTTGGAAATTTTTCTGCGGGCGCCCATGTGTTTGAATTTTCATGAAAATTTGCAAAAACATTCTGCAACCAGCTTACTATAAAATTAACCCCTTAAGGGGGGTCTGGGGGTCTCACCCAGAATATTAGAGGGGGTGTGGGGGTCTCCCCTTAAGATTGATGTGATAAAGTGTTCGTGGGGGTATTTCCTACAGTTTTTTTTTTTTTTTTTTTTAAAATTTTAAAAGGGGTTAAAAAAAGTAAAAGGTAAACAAACCGAGCCTAAGTGAAAAACGTGTATAAGATATTTCGATTATGGCTGCCTCAACAGAACGTCCCACAAAGCCTCTTTATCGCTACAGCTTGTTGGGTGCATAGAAACACGTAAACATTGATGGCTATGGTGAGGAAGCGGCTGGCTCACGGGTCGGTGGACGATTTACTACCTCGCGGATTGAGAGGAGGACGGCTCGTCTCGGTTGAACTGCGATCTCCGCGTTTGAGACGTTGCTTTTGGCTTTTGGCTGTCGCTTTTGACGTCGGCATTTGCAGCCACTGCAGCCACAAAGACCGGCTATTTTGGCGAAAATTCGGCAGTGATGCGACCAGCTCCGTTTGTAGTGCTCGGCCTCCGCGTCTGGGCTCGATCCGTCAGGCTATAGAATATATCACGCATATTGACAAAATAATTAAATCTCTATTTCCCTACACCAAAGTTCAGTAGAGACTCAAAACAAATTGGCGAATGATGCAAGGATGGATGAAATATTGGGAAAGTGGAAATATCAAGGAATACATGTTTTAATACGTTTTAAATGTTTATTGAGTCTTTTTATTTTAAAAAATAAAAACTTAATTGGTCTCACTTCTTTATTAGAATTTATACACTGAAAAAAAAATTACCAGAAGCATGACAATATGTGAACCTATGTGAGGAATAATACAATTACCAGAATTCTTGAGTTTGTACCATAGTTCTTGAATTTTTTTTTTTAGGAAATTCTAGTTCTGTGACCATACTCTGGTATTACACAAGAATTTTCTGGTCAAAGTACTAGACTTTCTGTCGTTTACAAATCGTTGTGCTTCTGGTAATATGGCTAGAATCTGGTACTATGACTATCGCTTTTTTTCAGTGCAATATACCACAAATTTAATGTTTTCGTGATTTTTAAATTGTTCACTGCTTAGTAAGTACTTTGCTATGAAAATGCTTTCTTCTTCGGAGGTACAAATGTGCCCCGAGGAAAAAGAATTAAGGGGAGTCGAACTTACTTAAGTGATGGAGGTTTTTCTGACACTAAGAGTCCCGGTGTGACAATTTATTTATTTCAATCGGCCTATATCGCTAATAGATAGAACATACAACTAGCTTTTATTTCGTCTCATTTTCCACGCAATAATATCATGTGCCCCCCCCCCCCACCCGGCATGATATAAAAGTCCTTGTATTGATAGTAAACTTAACAAACCACATCTCAAAGTTCCTTTTCTTCAAAAGTTACGGCCTGAAATGTGTTCTGACTTTTAAATTTGACAACGTCGCTTCCCATGGACCGATTTTAAAAAAAAATTAAATTACCGTGGTCAATTTTTTGGTAACCCCTTTTATCACCACTGAAAAAATCTTGTTATGTTTATAGGGAGCGCGGATTAAATTACTTCCTTGAAGAGGGTCCTTTTCAGTCTCGGCAAATTCATTGAGAATTTGATGTTTATTTAAGTCAAAGTTTTGATTAAAAATATTTTAGCTTAATTATAATTTCAAATTATGTCACGCTGGTTTGTATTTATTGACTTGTAGATGTGAAAGTTTCAGGCATTTGTCTAGCAATTCTTTCCTTTCCCTCCTTATGCACGTATATTCTACTTGCTGAAGGAATTCACAAGAAAATTGGGAAAGGTAAACGATTTCAAGATGTAGTGAAGTATAAGCTGAAGTTTGATGAAAATAATTTAAAGAATGATCATGCTGGAAAATTCCTTACCTCTTTTTTTGATTTAAGTTCCTCTGAGTTGAAACTGTTGAGCAATAAGGCCAAGAAAAGGTTGAGCACCATGAAATTACCCATGACAAGAGCTGGCAGGAAAATGGCGAAGCAAGTTCCGAAACCCTAGGAATTGGAATTGGGATGTATCACAGACTATACGCTTTGAGAAGTTTTGAAAAATCATAAAATTGGAAGCGCGTCAACGACAATGCTTCGTTTTGATAATACACGGAAAAAATTTTAGACAAAGATTTTCCCTTCTGATTTAAATAATTATTTGGATCTGTTGATTAAATGATATCTTTGCCTCCTGCTTACTCCAGAGAGAGGGAAAATCCCTGCTTCCTCTTTTCTTTAACGCTTATTTGAAGTTGGAGAACACATCATGACACAACTCCAATATAACAAATGAACTCTGATAATAATTTAACCGAAAGGCCACGAAGAATGGGGCTGTTGCCCAATTTTGCTATAAGCGATTTAATATAGTCAATTCTGGTGTAGAAACCTTCAAAAATAACGATGGAATCAGCTCCAAAAACTTCCGAAATCTACTCCTAAACTCAATCAACGCTTTTACCTGCGCGCATATAATGGTGGCATAGGGCATAGGTGGCATAGTAATAATGGGTATTTCCCATCTAACGATACCGTAACTCCATCAAGAAGTGACCAATAAGAGACGACTTTCATTTGACACCGGTGTCACCAGGTGTGACGGTACCATTCATCGGATGTGGATCACTACTCTGATGACTGATTACTCTGTGAATCAGCCTTGTCAGCATAGAGAGAGTGACGAAATTAAGATAGGAATCTCCCGAATCTCCTATTACTACTACCCTAAGCCACCATTACGCTCGCGCAAATAAAGGAGGTTTTTGCTCCAGAATCGACTTTTAAATCGCTTATGCAAAAGTTTTCAACAGCTCCATCGTCTGACTGATCTATAAGGTGATAGTAAACATGAGTTTTAAAGAAAACACTCACGTCATACTCCTCGACTCGCATGCAGTCCCAAAGGGGTTCGATCCATTCACCACATAATATTCGAAAAATCATCATGAATGAATGAAAAAAATCTGAAAAATTCCACCTGAAACATGTGAGGAAAGACGGATGATAATTAGAAAATACGCATATCGAAGGCTGTTCGGAAAGGAATGCCTCGTCCTTCACGAATCTTTTATACAATTAAACGAATTCAAATCAACTATAACAAGAGGAAACTCAAGCTTTAACTTCAGGGGCTGATCATTTACTTTCATCGATAAAAACAGATCGTTAAGACTGTCTATGAGGCTATTGGTCCAAAATTGTAAAACTTGGCTGTTTGCTATAGTAACCATCGTTGAAATTCCCATTTTTTAAGGCCATTCGATGAGTAGCCTTTAAATAACAGGGACTTTAACGATGGTTACCGTGGCAAAAGCCAAGTTTTATAATTTTCGATTAATAGCATCACCTCATAGGCAGTCTTTACGATCGGTTTATTCGGCCATTATTAATTGGGCTCGTTTACATTAAAGGGAACTACTCGACTTTAGACGTTGCCACTTTCACTTGACTTTGATATTAATATAAAAATTAGACCTGGTGTAAAGAATTTCTCGAAACTTCCAGGAACTTTCCTCCCGTTAAGTCTTGTTCATGAAAATTACAAGCAATTTTATCAATCGGATTATTTTTAAGGGAATTAAAAAATCGAGAATTAATGGCAATGTTTGGAATATTAGAAGGTCTGTTTAGTATAAATGCACATATAAAAGACTATGGTAGAGTTTACCATCTGCATAGCTGATTTTGGCTTTTGCTATATAGTATGTATACCATCATATATGGTAAATGTAGCGTACGTTGAGGTGAAGTGTACCAACATGTTATCATGATCTACCACTAGGTACGTTGCATTTACTGTATGATGGTAAAATTTACCACACTTGATAGCATAGCAGACGCCAAACTCAGCTATGCAGATGGCAAATTCTATCCTTTGTATACTCTGGGCAAGATGCGCTGCGTTGCGAGCGTCAAAGGCAAATCCAACAATATGGCAACAGTGTATTATTGCCATTTGAATGCATGAGAAACAATCGATTAGTAAAAGGACTATGGCCACGTCATGGATCGATTGCTTCTCATACATTCAAATGGAATAAATCCATGGTTGCCAAATTTCTGGATCCGCCTATGGCGAGCGTTGTAGTTAGGGTGACCCAATTTTCATTAGATCAGATCAGTCCGTGGTACGTTGGGTTGTAATCTCTAAGCTTCGTTCCATGAGCGTCATGTTAAATCGGCACATTGCTTCCCGATCAAAGTGCAACCTCCGTTTGATTTACATGCGGGTCTTCTTCCTAAATCGGGAGGCGCTGAAAAGATTACAACGTCACTAGCTAACATATTGTTATGACGGACCTCGAGGATGACCCCACCAAACGTAGCCGGAGTACAGTGGATTATAATCATGGAATTTTCAGGACATAATTTTACGAATCAATATTAAGGCTCTGAACAATATATGTATAGAAAGCTAACTCTAAAAGGTAAAAAACCATTCATTTCTGAGCTTAGGATGAGTACAATAACGTGGTTTTTGTAATAAGAGGTCAGCACTATAAATCGCTTTTAAAGCAAAAATACCACAACTTTACAGGTCCGGAAAAATCCATGTTTCGATTCAGTGAGTTCGCGGCGCTGTGGTCTGAGATCGGAAGAAAAGTGGCCAAAAATCAAAGAAGAAAAAGCCATCGGAAAGAAATCGTCGTTTTTGAACTTTTAAGCTTAAAATAAAACTTTCAAATCACATTTTCAGGTTTAAATTACTCATTAAAAATATTTTCTGTGATTAAAGTTGGTCTCTTGAAAGTTTGTAAATGATAAATTGATGAGAAATTCACTTTATGATTTTTGGCCACTTTTTGACTATCTCAGATCATTGAGTGGCGCACTATGGTCTGAGATCGGAAAAAAGAGGCCAAAAATCAGTGAAAAAAAAGCCATCGGAAATCATCGTTTTTGACCTTTTAAGCTTAAAATAAAATTTTCAAATAACATTTTCAGGTTTAAATTACGCATTAAAAATGTTCTCTGTGATTAAAGTTGGTCTTGAACGTTTATAAAATGATAAATTGATGAGAAATTTACTTTCTGATTTTTTGACCATGCACTTTTTGACGATCTCAGACCATAGAGCGGCGAAGCGTAAGGATGCTCCGGTGTGGTTCGCGGTCTGTGGGTAAATGTTTGAGCCCCCCCCCCCCCCCCAAATCTGCTCACAACCACGCAGCAGGGTTTTCGGATTGCGCGACTGGCAATCAAAGCAGGTTATTTACAACCATCAACCCTCCTAATTTAGAATATACCCCGTTTCAACTGACCAGGCGCTTTTCATAAATGATGAAAATCGCTAAATGGCAACGCTGCATCGGGTCGAGAGAGACAGGTCGACTGTGAGTCCGTAAGCGGCTCGGGCCCCGATTGCGCTGATTGCGCGTCCGTATCTCCTATTTTCAGCAGAGCAAGGAATCCTCCTTTGTTTTCCATCTGTTTTTCTCAAGTGTCTCGTAAAATTGAATATTTTTAAAGAGGAAAGCAACCAAGGAAATGAACCATGCAGATTCGTTCTTAGCGTGAATTTATGTTAGGATTGACTCCCAAAACCATGCGGAAAGATTAATTTTAACCCTACGTACAGATGAGGAAGGGAAATTGATTGTAATCACCTTCTCCTCAGTGGCGAGGCATGAAATTTGGCAACAATGAATGCTCTCCATTTGAATTCACCAAAAAAGTCGAACGCTCCAGTCATTGTCGATGACCAGGCATTTCGACCTTTCTAATGTGTTCAAATGGGGAAAAGGGAAGTTGCCAAATCGCACGCTTTGCCTCTGCTTCTCCTCCCTATATAGGGTTGAAATCAAAACTCCCGCATATTTTTGGGTGTCGATCTTCACAGAATTTCACGCCGAGAACGAATCTGCATGAGTAATAATTTCTTTTATCATATTTTAAAAAAAATCAATTTTAAGAGGCACTGGAGAGAAACCGGTGGGAAACAAACACTGAGAGAAATCACCTATTTAAAAACAAGGAAACTTATTTACTTGTGACTGTTTTCTTTGCGTGAATTAAAGTTCTGATTGCATGGAGGAGAATCACTGCTACAATAACAAGGAATCTTTTATTTGTTGCAGCCGACATTTTCCTTGGGTTAAAGGAATTTTCCCCCTTAGTCAATATTTCACTGTGCAGTTTCTTTGACACAAACGAAATACATCTTGGATTAAAAATGAATTCTCTCACAATCAGTCATGGTCGAATCCAGCAATTTGGCAACCATACTTTTTTCCATTTGAACGCATGAGAAACAATCGATTCTTGAGGGGGCCATGGCCATTGGCCCCTCTGTTAATCGATTGTTTTTCATACATTCTAATGGGAATAATCCACAGTTGCCAGATTGCTGGATCCGCCTTTGTAATCAGTGAAGGAGGATCCCTTGCTCCGGTGACAATAGGAAGTACGAACTCAGAGCGATCAGAGCCCAAGACGCCCAGTCCACGGTTGACCCAAGTAAACTCCCTATATACTATGAGAGTTGCGCCTTGTCATTACAAATGAAGAATAAGAAGAAGCAGATTAATGGAGCTCCCAAGAGGCAAATTGAAAATGGCCGCATTTGCCTCTGCGCTGTTGCCGCTATTTCGCTATCTCTTACAATGTTAGGTTCCGATTCTAGACAATAACGGTCGATATTATTGTAAGAGATAATGTTCTCCAGAATAACATTCAAGCAGAGGAAAAATGAACAATGATTACTTGTTAGTTCAAATGCGTGATGAAAGCGAGTACGTGAAAAGTAAACAAACTTTCCGCCATTTGCATTTGTTTCATGGGGCTTTCTTGACAGCCTAAATCTGAGAGCCAATCAGAAATGGATTCTGACACAGTGCAACTCTCATAGTATGAAGGGACTCTAGACCCAAGCACTGCAGCGTTGCATTTAGCGATTTTCCTCATGTATAAAAATTGCCAATATCAGTTGAAACGGACTATAGTAGATATGCACGATAAAACGCGATGTGGCGGTGTGGCGTGGTATAATGTCACGCCAAATTTTCTTTGTTAATTACACATAAAACATACCTTGGTATTGGATCCGGGTCGAATTTCTCCTGCGTGTAGTCTTTGGAAAATAATTGCATTCCGATCACAGCAAATATATAAATAACAATAACCAACACGAATGTCAGATTTCCCAAGGCTCCGATGCTTGAGATAATGATGCTCAGGAGGACTTTCATCGTCGTCCAGGACTGCGCCAATTTCAAAACTCTTAACTTGAACAAAAGAAAACAATTTTTTTTTTTAACAGAAGCTGGAAAGGTCACCCGAATAAAGTAATGTCATTTATGAGCTCGGAACAAGTTAAGTCAACCCTTGAGTAGCCAACCAGGGCGGGGGGGGGGGGATGAATTTTCAACACGAGCCAGTTTTTTAATTATAAAAAGCATAAAATTTAATCATTTCAAGCTTCCATTTTGTCCTCAAAGCTGCGAGCTGAGATTTCTGGAGGGGCAGCAAGATTGCAATTTTGCCGCCCTCCGCAAATCACCGCCCATAAAAATTATGAATTTAATTTTTTTTGTTTTTTTTTTTTTTTTTTGTTTTTTTTTTTGTTTGTTTTGTTTTGTTGTGGCTTATGCATGTCGCAGAAGAATAGCAAATCTAGGCAATTAGCAATTGGCTTGCTACTTATTATCCGAACAAATTTAGATCAAGGGTAATGGTGACTTAAAAAAAAAAAAACTATCGAGATTTGATTCAGCTCATTCTAAAGCTAATAAGCTAAAGAGCATATTGATTTACACAGATTTAGTTTTTCTCAACGGATCCTTTTTTTATGAACTTTTGAAGCGATTAAATACAAACACCGTAGGTAAAGAACTAATCAAAACTAAATCTAATCTGATGAAATTTCCATTTTTGTCAGCTTAATAAGCTTTACAGTGAGCTAAATAAAGTTTCGGAATAATTATTTTGTAAGTCAACAATACGCTCGATCTAAATTTTTTCTGATCATAAATAAACAAGCCGCCTTTTGAGAAGGCAAATCGCAAGTCGATTGCTAATTGCCTAGATTGCGCCATTTGTTTGCGACATGAGCACTGATTCTGCCCCCGCATTTGACCCCTGAACAAAAAGTGCTTTCAAGTTTGAAAGGGTTAAATGTACACGGAGTGGAAGCTCTGGTTACGTCAGCACTCAACCAATCTACTGGTGCTAAGATTTATCCGAAGTCATTTTTTGAAACTTGGAATCCTCAATGGAGCTGTTGCAAACTTTTGCTACAGGCCTATTAATAGTTGATTATGGGGTAATACCCTGTATAAAGAACGATTAGCGCAATAAAAAATCACGAAATCCACTCCGAAACTCTCAAAATGCTTTTAAATGCGAGACCGTAATGGCGGCCGAGGCCGTGGTTTTCTTATGGCAATTGTATGCTTCTTCTTCTTCTTCTTGAGTGGTGTTGCGAGAACACCTCGTGTAGATGGCGCTGATTGAAGATAGGGAACCCCAATGAAAACCGCGGCCCGGCCGCCATTACGGTCTCGCGTTTAAAAGCATTTCGTGAGTTTAGGAGTGGATTTCGTGATTTTTTAGTGCGCTATTCGTTATTTTTACTGGGTAATACCCCATTTTCATTAATAAGCCTGTGGCAAAAGTTTGCAACAGCTCCATTGAAGCAATGGCGGCATTTATACTCTCTAAAATAAAAAGACCTTTCAGGGTTGTAAATAGCTTTTACTTGATGTAATCTTTAAAACGTAGGTACTTGACTTAAAAAAAAAAAAAAAAAATCTAAACGTGCAATGAGCGCTGCGCTGCGCGATGGAGGGGTAAGGGGAGCCGCCGATCCGGAAGTGTGCGCGTGCTGAGATTTCGGCGATAATTAATTTTACAGAAGTCTGTGATAACGACCCGTGCGAAGTTGGGGGAACGAGGAGAAGAAGAAAGGGTGGAGGGAAGGGGATAGGGAGGGGGAGGGGGAGGGGAGGGGGGAGGGTTACCGCGGACGGTACGAATTCCTCCGGTCAGACGTGGAGGGGGAACAAATATTCACACTTAAGCACGTCTGCGAGAGATGAGAGGAAGAGCATCAGACGCGAGACGGAGGAGAAGGAGTCAAGAAAATGAGTGAAAGAGGGGGGAATGGGAGAAGGGGAAGGGGGAGGGGGAGAGGGAAGAGGAGGTTAGAGTTCAAGCCGTCTTGAATTCTCAACTAACTCCTCTTCACCCAACCACACAGAGAGGCGACTCTCTGGTTTTTTCCGGATTTGAAGGGATTACAAAAGAGAAGATAGTGCCACGTTAGCTTCAAAGATATTAGCCATCTAGTTTCGTGTCCACGGTCGTCGATTGTGGCACCGCACCGCTCCGCTGCGCTGAGGCTTAATGGTCTCAGTTGTGTTATATTCTGGATGACCGTGAATGCGGGCGGAGCTTCTCGAAGGGGAATCTTGCGGCATCTACCGTAACAGTGATGGGCAAAAATCATTTTTGGAATAGTCATGAATAATAATTAACAAAAATCATTTGCATTATTCTCATGTTATTCCTATTAGTAAATCAAAGTTTTAACGAATGGGGCTCTTGCAAACTTTTGCTATCAGCAAATAAATAGCCCATTCTTATGTAAAGACCAGCAAAAATCACGAAAATCACACTAAGAAAGTCTAAAATTCAGTAATAAACTCACATAACTGCTATACCGGCAAGATGGTAATGACGGTTCGACGCAGGTATCATGGGAGATTCCTGTCTATGATGTCACTTTCTCTACGGAAACACAGAGATAAGTCTCAATTTAGATAGGAATCTCCCATGATACCTGCGTCTCTCCGCCATTAAGCCCGATTCTGAGAGTGAATTTCGTGATTTTTTAGTATACTCATCGTCATTTTTACAGGTTTTTATGCAAGAATCAACTCTTCAATCCCCTAAAGCAAAAGTTTGCAAGAGCCCCATTACCAGCATATTCATCTGTCATAAGATGAATGACGAGTAGTGCGTTAAAACTTTGATTTATTAATAGGAATAACATGAGAATAATGCGAATGATTTTATTTAGTTATTCATGGTTATTTAAAAAAATGATTTTTGCCCATCACGGCCCCGTACCAGCTTGAGTAAGGTTGCGTGCATGATTTATTCAGCGAGCCAAAACTAAAAAAAGAAATTCTCGGAAAAAATGCTTGTAAAATTAGAGTAAAAGCTCAGATATGACACCAGATCAAGTTGATTCACATATTTGCAGCAGTAATTCCTTTTACTACCAGATTCAGGTTACCAGAAGAGATCAAAGTTATAACTCGCTCATATTCAGTGGGTAGTTAAATATTCGTACTCCGCGGTGTTCATTTTGCCTATCCCGGTAATTGAAGGCAGGCGCTCGATGAAATATTATTTTTCAAGTGCTAACGATGTGGAGTATGTACAGCGTTTACTGTCAATGATAGATAGAGATACGAAATCAAATAACTCGGGCGTGGTATTGGAATTGGGTTGGTATTAGTTCTGCATTGATAGTAACTCACTGTTTTTGTGGAACTCGATTTTAATCGTTATGGAAAATACGGCGTCTTTGACTAAATTTTCATTATAAACGCATAATGTTGTAGAAGCGGTCAATCGGTCGATTAATTTCAAAACTTTTCTACTATTCTATGCATGATCTCAGGTTTCATCAAGCACACCCGCACGATGGTCTGAGATCGTAAACAGTGGCGTGCAATTTGGCAATGTTGCAGTTCGTCCATTTAAAGCCATGAAAAAGATCGAATTGTAGGGTGCTCGGTGAACACCTTCGCATTCGATGTTTTACATGGCTTTACATGGACGAACTGCAACGTTGCCAAGTTGCACGCTACGCCACTGATTGTAAACAAGAGGCAAAAAATCAGAGCGTAAACTCAAAAATTTATTCTTTATGAACTTTCAATACAACTTTTAATCACAGAAAACGCTCCCCGACAAGTAATTTAAACCTAGAAATGTCCCTGAAAATGTTCGTATCCAGCATAAAATGTCAAGAACTATGTTTTTGCTAGACTTTTTCCTTTTTACTGCATATATAAAGTTGAGAACTTTCCCCATCAGTACTTTACAAATACAAAAAAGTATGTACCAATACGTCTCTACTCATACGTGGCTGCTCTGTTTGAGATTGGGGAGGTTATGTTCGTCTTGGTATACGTAAGCTTATGGTCCGCTAATGGCGTTATCGAGTACGTATTTGGTTGGTTTTTTGAAGTTCAACCAAAATTGCAAAAGTACGTCAGTAATGAAAGTTTTGGTCTTAGTTACTAGCACAAAGCAGTAAAAGAGTTGAAAATCGTATTTAGAGAGGATGAATCAGAATTTTGCATTTCACAAAAAATTTACTCTCAATAAGTGTAAGTACGTATGCCAAGACAACCCTAACCTCAAAAAAGCAGTCAGGTATGCTTATAGACGGTATCGATGTAACCCCAATATTTTTAACGTATTTAGTAGTTTTTTTAATGCTCTACTGATACTATTTACCCTTAAGCGTGGGGGCAAATATGAGTGCCATATTTTCTACGCTTTTGATCATTATTTTTGTCAATGCTTTTTTTGGCCACCTTTGAACGATCTCAGACCGAAGTGCCCCGATCCGATGAATTTTAGAACTCTTCTATAACCTTCCCCCTCACCCACTCCCCCCCCCCCCCCACCACGACCCAACGGAGCGCTTCCTATCCCCGCCTGATTCTAACCTCTTCACCTCGTCCGAAATGCTCGAGAGATTAAATTTTCCGTCAGTTGTTGTCGATTCAAATCAAATCCCAGCTTCCTTTTTCAGCTCTCGCTGTCTCTATTCTCCGCCCCCTTCACCAACCTATTCTAGGTTTTTATTTTATTTTTTATTTTGTTTTTGTTCTGACGGCCAACTTGATCCACCATACTCCGTTCCTCGCCGTTGCGCGATTATCTCGAGACCATTCGACTCCCCCCCCCCTTCCTACCACCCCTCTACCCCTTCCTTACATAAAACCTAACAGTGTTGCCAGATTTGGGTGAAAAAGCCGCACGCTTTACATTGATTTAAATGGGGGATGATACGGCTTTTTACCCTCGATCTGGCAACACTGAAACCCAACGAGCCATACTTGTAGAGGAGCTTATATACACGTTTCAAGTCCTATCCCTAAGTGAAGCAGCATCTGCGATTTGATTCTGGTTTATTTGCCTCATTTTTTTAAATCCATAAATGCCCATTGGATCGTTAATGACCCACTTTTCGTGTCTTCTTTTGACCAAATTGCATTAAATTTTAGCCAATTTTACGCAAATACCAATTTTAGGATTTTTTAGAACGTTTCATTTTACTGGATCATAAAAGTTCAATTTTTTGTTACTCTAAGATGGTGTTTTTGAGATAAACACCTAAAAATGTCAAATAATGCTGGGCATATTACATGGGATGGATCTAAAATAAAAAATTGTGATTAATTGAAAAGAGATTGATTCTCAACGAAAGTGCAAGTGTTGTAGAGTGGCTATCCAGACACAGAATTTAAATGTAACGATCCAGGTGAGAAAACTTTATTTGTTTCTGTCATGTGTTCGTTTCTGAATCGTGCAAGTAAATCCTTCCCAAAGAAATAGATATATAGATTTCTGCGCCAAGATAGCCACACTGAATGACTTGCACTATTTATTTAAACCGTAATTTCAAATGGATTTGTCATTTTTTTTTGTTTTTGTTTTTTTTTTGTTTTTTGTTTTTTGTTTGTTTAATTTTCAAGGTTAAAAAAAGTGAAACAAACAAACCGAGCCCATGTGAAAATGCCCATGCGAGATTTTCCATCGTGGCTGCCTCCGTGCTGCCTCAAAATTACGTCAAAATTACGTTAAAATTACGTAAAAATTACGTAAAAATTATGTATTGGTATAGCTCGTTGATCACGGCCGAAACATTATTTGGATGAAGAGTGCATACATGTATCATTGCAATGGAGCCCTTAGCAACAGCGATCACGTTATTTTGATCTTTTGGACGATAAAGTCTGCAAGAAGATGCAGCAAGAGGGGGGGGGGGGAGGAAAAAAACGAGAAAAAAGACAAAAAACAAAATGTTCAAGCCAACTCACCAGTCTGAGTCCCCTGAGAACCGAAAGTCCATCGACGACCTCGAGAAAAAGATCTAGAAGACTAACCGATACTACAATCAAATCGAAAATATTCCAACCGCAAGAAAAAAATTCACTACTTAAGGCTACAATTTTCAGAGAACACTCCAACGTGAAAATGGACGTAAAAACCTAGAACAAATCGTAAATAAAACGCATCGATTAGAACAGATAACTGTTGAAAAAAATCATGAGGCAAAAGAAAGATCAAGATGAGGAGCTAGATGGAAAAACGGTCTTATCCGGCTAAGGCCATTTCTCCGGAGAACGATTTTTCCAAGAGAACATAGACTCAATAATATCTCTACAAAGTTTCATGACCGAACGTCTAAAATTGAGTGAGATATGAGAGTTTATATGAGAAGAGGTTGGCACTTCTGCACATTGCACATTGCCTGGTTGCACATTGAAGATGGCGAAGAGGACTCGGGCAACAGTGAAAGCAAGAGTGAATACGAGGACGAATAATTTTATATTTTTTATTTTCTAATAAATTCGCCTCTTTTGTTGCAGGTTTTTGTTTTTTTTTTTTCATCTTTCATGTACTACATATGTTCCATACAGAAAGTCGTTTTCTGGAAAAACGGCCTTAGTACTCAGCGTTTGGCAAGGACTTGTCTCTGTGCAACAGATCGTTCTATGAAAGAACGGCCTTAGTAGAACTTTCGCATTTCTCCATTTTCTTCTTTCCTATACAGCCAAAGCATATTTCAGCTGTACCAACTTCAACCTGAGGGTATGGATCAACTTTTTTGATCCAACCCAAGCCTGATTCTTCATCTATGTTAGATTGACACTATAATAAAAACTTTAACAGCAGTTTTCTCAAAACGCGAATTTGCTACTAAGGCCGTTTTTCCAGCTATCTCCTCGATTGTTTTTGATCCCAAGCTCAAACCTTCCATAAAGTTGAAAGGCAACATTGCAAATATTATATTAGTTTTTGTAAAAATCATCCGTGAATTGATAATTTTCCTCTTGAGATCCTCAAAACGGCAAACGGGTTTTGTCTAAAATAAACCGGGATACGCGCGAGTCAATACATATTGCTCTACATAGGTAACTATTCCTTCGCGCAGGTCTTGATATTGCATACCCGACGCATTGAAGGCGCTTTGACGAATCATCTTATCCTAAGAATCTACGATATTCATTGCATTAGAGATTTTACTTTCGGCAGATACTTTTACATTTCATACAAATGCTGCTTCGTTATTTGCAGCCTTACATCTTTCAGTGGCAGTATGACCTACTTTGCACAAGACAAGTTTACAATCAGAATTGATGAACGAGGCCTCGTCAAATTGCTCCCAACTTTAAATCAAAATTAAATCTGAGCGGCGGTCTCTAAAAAAAAAAAAAAAAAAAAAAAAAAAAAAAAAAAAAAAACCAACATAATTTTTCTTCTTTCGGTTCATGTATCATTCGGAACCCAGTTACACAGATAAGTCGGTTCGGGTTTATCGACCCAGCAGTCGGAAAAAAATAGCAAAAAACTACGTATCTACCATTTCGGGTTGGACAATAGAGTTCTTGACTCCGAAGCGACTGTCTTAATGTGGGAGGATCGCGAATTTCAAGAGAGATAGTGCACTTTCTTGCGATTTCGTAGCTGGAGACGACAACAAGTTATATTAGTTTCATTCGAGAGTTGGAGAGGACATAGAGACGAAGCGAAACAAACAAATAAAACATTGTTATCAACTCCGCTTTCAAGAGTTACGGAGTGCGCTCTCCCCATCTTCGAGTGTGTATTCTCTTCTTACCCGCAGTCGACGCTCGAATCTCGAAAGTCTCCTGTAATATATCAACAAGTTTTCTGGGCGTCTTGCCAAAAATACGTCTCATAAACTTGGGGTTTATTTTAATTTGTCTTGAATTTTATACTTCATTGGGGGTTGTAAAGGGTTAAGGGCGCTGCGAAAAATGCATGATGAGATAGTGTTGCATATCTTATTGGAAGTCACGAGCAGAGTCCCTAAATACTATGAGAGTTGCGCCGTGTCAAAATCCATTTCTGATTGGCTCTCAGATTTAGGCTGTCAGGAAAGCCCTAAGAGGCAAATGAAAATGGCGGAGGGTTTGTTTACTTTTCGTGTACTCATTTTCATCACACATTTGAAGTAACAGTGACCGCGGTAATTATTGTTAATTTTTCCTTTGCTTGAATGTTATTCTGGAGAACATCATATCTCTTTCAATAACGACCTTTATTGACGAGAATCGGAGCCTAACCTACAAGAGATGTCTAAAAAGCGGCAACAGTGCAGAGGCAAATGGTCATCCGCCATTTGCAATTCGCCTCTTGAGGCTTTAGTGATTCGCCCCTTCTTCTTCATTTTGAATGACATGGTGCAACTCTCAAAGTATATAGGGACTCTAGCCTGACTTACATCGACCGCGCATCTCCGATCTTCGAAAGCGCCTTCATTTTAAGAGTTAGGCAAAATGATCGCAGTCGCGCGTGATGAGTTAACTATCCTGTGCGCCGTGATGTATTTAAATCATAACGTGTATGCGCGGTGTGGTTCGACAATCTACTTTTCTTTTTCTTTCTCTTTTCTTTTCTTTTCCTCTCCAAACTTTTTATTTTCAATTTAGAGGTCAAACAATGAGAGGCAAAAAAAACCGAGCCAGTGTGAAAATTTCTATGAGAGATTTCCTTCATAGCTCCTTCCGCGCTGCCTCAAAAGCATGACCCACAAATCCTTGGTACAGCTCGTTGGCAGTCCCTGAGCAACCAGTTTTTCTTTCAACTGTTTGGTAAGAGCTGAGAAAGAGAATGCGCCTTTATGAAGCGCAATTCAAATGAAGTTAAACTTTGGTTCATTTTATCCGAATAATAAGCTGCAAAATTGTTGGTCCCTAATTTAAGAAAACCCATTGAAATAAATCTGAATTAGCCTCTGAGTTTCAGCCGCGAGTCAATGTGGCCAAAAGATTTTTTTTTTTTTTTAATTTTTATTCATTTATTTAATTATCTATCTATTTATTTATTTATTTATTATTATTTTTTTTAAAGAACACTAATCAACTCTATTGACGACTTCATTAGAAGGACCTGATTTCAGACGCTATGCCATTTTTCCTTGGAAAAGCCTTTCTATACTTATTACTCAAGAAATATACAAATATTTTCAGACTCTCCTGAAACTTTCAGAATTAGTTCCTCGTAGCATCTATATTTGTTCCTAAAAGTGTACTAATCAAGAGTGTGCATTAATTTTTCTTTTTTTCAGGGAGAGAAGACAAGGAAAAAGGCTAACGTCTTATTTTCGGTGTCCCCCCCCCCCCCCCCATAGACGTTCATCACCTACCACGTTGCCCCTTATATTTTTCCTCTCTTTGGGACCTGACCTATTAACCTGACCTAATCGAACATGGTTCGACCTGATCCAATAAAATAACTCTTCCAGGGTTTAAATTGGAACCACACACCAGTGGCGAAGCGTGCAATTTGGCAACTTTGCAGTTTTTCCATCTAAACCCATGAGAAAGATCGAACTATTGGGTGTTCGGTGAACACCTTCGCATTCGACCTTTTATATGGGTTTAAATGGACACAATACAACGTTGCCAAATTGCACGCAACGCCGCGCACTGCCACAAACGAATCACATGCGCTCATCAATAGAAAAAAGATCCCATATGTTTATTTGCTCATCGATGTAGTGACGCTGCACAAAATAAAAGGGTGAAATTTCGTACTCCATTAATTTTGAGTCGAGCTTACCTTATTGCCCGCGTCTAGTACACTACGAATATTGGAGCTCATTCCGTGGTGTTCGGTAGCTAAAAACATAATATTTAAAATAATACAAATGGTGATGAACAATTCAAAAAGTGGATCGCGGACGATTTTGTAAAGGCAATTTTGGAATTGGAGCCAACCATTGTAGTCAATGCAAAAACGGGCACATTGAGAGCAGTTACGGTCGACCGTCGAATCTGAAATCAAAAGAGATGAAAGAGGTTTTAACTTATTTGAAAACTGTGATGGAGTCATAGTCTGTTCGTTCTAACTTGAGTCCTGAGCGGGCGATAAATGAATTTCGGAAAATAGAGAATGGCAACACTTCAATATAGGTTGTCATAGCTCGAGAGTCGGGCAGCAGCCCTGTCACCTCTGCTGACTGACGAGGGTTAGCACTCCTACGTTGCCACAGAAGGCGAATCTACCTGAATCTCCAGGTCTCAAGTTAGAACGAACAGACTATAGTCATATTCAAATACTTGATAACTTTATTGAATTTACAGAAAATACGTAAATATGGGTAATTTTGGGAGGCAAATCATTATGGACAGGGTACGCAGTGGAATAGGGTGGCGGTTGACTAGATTGATTCGTCTCGTTGCGTTGCGTCACACCTTGAGCGGCCGCAACCCGGATTACAATTTACGGTATTTTTTTTTTTTTTTTTTTTTAAAGACTGCAGAGACACGCACCCATGGATTCAATTCAACCTCTGTCATTAAAACTCTCTCAAATAAAAAAACACGGTAGCGTTTAACAAGTTGCGTTTCCTCTGAAAAAATGACAGCGGGTAGGGTTGACAAGTTGCAGATCTGCATGTAATGGGGCTTTTTCGAACTTTTGCTATAAGCAAATAAACAGTTAAATCTTATGTATAAACCAGCAAAAATCCACGAAAAAAGTCTAAAATTCAGTATTTAACTCAGAGAAAACAGCTGTAAAGGCAAGACAGTAATGGCGGAGCTACGAAGGTATTATGTTAGATTCCTGTCTATTTTTTTCACTTTCTCTGCGGAAACACAGAGATATGTCTCAAATTAGGTAGGAATCTCCCATGATGTCTCCGTAGCTCCGCCGCGCCATTAAGCCCGATTCTGAGAGTAAATTTTTCGATTTTTAAGTGTGCATGCTCATAGTCATTTTACAGGTTTTTATTCTAGAATCTTGCAACTGACTTCCCGTTTTCTCAATTTAAATTACTTTCGGCCTGTAATTTGACATAAATCGAACGGTAGCGCTCTGGTGGCAGGAATCGGCTCTACACGCTAAAGAATCGCCTTAATCATTTTAATGTTCTCGATCTCGATGCTTTGTAACCTTGCCGAACAGCGATATAGAGGGGCACATTATTTACTCTGTTTTATTGCTATTATTTTTTATTGAAAATGTGTTGATAGCCAGGGAAATAGGGAACAAAATGAAACAGGGGTCAGCGTTCGAATATTCACAAGTCACTTTTTCATGATAGGCTTAACACCTGTTTCCCATTTAAAAGAGACACACGGTTTAAATTTTACACTTTTTTATGACTTGGCGCGGAGTTTTGATCGTTGCAGGGCCATTACACAGCGCGATGGACGATTATACTGTGTTCTCCCCTCCCTGCAGGTTTGTCATTTTAGTTTTTAGTCGTTCAGAGTTGCCAAATCTCTTGAATAATTCATTAGATTTGATTTCTGATAAATTTGAGTGTTCCTGGAAGGACCACTGTAGGGCAGCCGTCTTGCGGACCTTACACGGGGGACGAAAAAGCATTGGTGAGCTTTAAAATCATGATGGCTAATTTTTGTACCTTCAAAACAAGATTTTAAACTCTGCCTAACATCGGGTCGAATGAAAAATACATCCTAAGAATTTATCCTTCAATTCAGGCATGCTTAACTAATTCCTTGCTTTGTTAAACTCGATGTCTGACCAAGTTTACCATCCATTTAAGCTATTTATATTATAAATTAACTATTTCATATAGCAATTTTTGTTTTGACATTGGTAAACAGAATTGCTATTTATTGTTTTTAAATCTATTTAAGCTTATTTTAAAACTTTCCGGTTTTAATTTAGGATTAATTAAATTACTTGTCAAAAGTGTTCTTAGTGATTAAAATTGGTCTTGAAAGTTGATAACTGATAAATTTATGATAAATTTAATTTCTGATTTTTTGTCACTTTTTGACGATCTCAGACCCTAGTGAAGCGTTTCCGAGAAATTTTTCTTCAGCGTACAATACTCACCCTTCAATTTTCTAGGTAGGCCAAAACAACATTGCTAAGCACGAATAGTTAACTACCTTGAACTAGGGGCTTGTAGAGCTTAAAAATAAACAAAGGTGTCAAACTGAAATCTGAGTAGGACAGCTTATCAGATCATAGGTGTCTCAAGGAATCATCCCTTTATTCTCCCTCTATCTTTCTCCTCCCCGTCTCCCCCCTCACCACCTCTCCCATTCTCTTTCTTCCCATTTTAATGCATGTTTTAGGAGAAGCTGGAGGTTGGAGCTAAAGTCATGAGTGCCCCTCTTTCTGTTCTCCTCTAACACATCCACACTTATGGGCAGTAATGATGAAGAGGGAGAGGGGAAGAAAGGGAGAGAAAGAGAGGGGGAGAAATAGAGAGAGACGGAGTAAGAGGGAGAGGAAGAGATAGACGGACTAAAAGGGAGAGGAAGAGAGAGAAGGAGAGAGAGAGAAAGAGAGAGAAGGAGAGAGAAGGAGAGCAAGAGAGATAATGAAAGAGATTGAGAGAAGGAGAGGGAGGGAGGGAAAGAGAAAGCAGGAGAGAAAGGGAGAGAAAGATATTGATTTCGATTTTGATTTTATTTAGCCTGGCTTTATTAGGACTTGCAGAGAGAAAAAAAAAGAGAGAAGGAGAGAGAGAAGGAGAGAGAGAAGGAGAGAGAGGGAGAGAAAAAGAGAGAGTGAGAAAGAGAGAGAGAGAAGGAGAGAGAGAGAGAGGGAGAGAAAGAGAGAGAATTAGAGATAGAGGGAGAGAAAGAGAGAGAGGGAGAGAGAGGGAAAGAAAAAGAGAAGGAGAGAGAGGGGGCGAAAAAAAGAGAGAAGGGATGAGAGAGAAGGAGAGGGAGAGAAGGAGAGAGAGAGAAGGAGAGAGAGAGGGAAGGAGAGAGAGGGAGCGAAAGGTATTGATTTCGATTTTGATTTTATTTAGCCTGGCTCTAATAGGACTTGCAGAGAGAAAGAGAGAGAGAAAGAGAGAGAGGAAGAGAGAAAGAGGAAGAGAAAGAAAGAGAGTGAGAAGGAGAGAGAGAGGGAGAGAAAGAGAGAGAAGGAGAGAGAGGGAGAGAAGGAGAGAGATGGAAAAAAAGAGAAGAAGAGAGAAGGAGCGAAAAAAAGAGAGAAGGGGCGAGAGAGAAGGGGAGAGAGAGAAGGAGAGAGAGAGAGAGAGAGAGAGAGAGAGAGAGAGAGAGAGAGAGAGAGAAGGGGAGGAGAGAAAAGTTCCTGAATGCGCCCCCGTTTCAATCAATTTTATTTTCCTCAATTTTTCTGACCGAGTTTGGCAACCTCACAATCCCGGTCACTTTTTCGTTTCATTTTTACATTCTTCTCCTACCGTCGGTCGGTCGGCCATCCTCTGGAATGAATGGCTGTACAAGGAAAAATAAGGAGGTAAAAGTTCGAGTGAAACAGAGGACGAAGAGTATAATGAATGGGAGGAAGGAAGGGAGGGGCGAAAGGATAAGGAAAGAGTGAAGAAAGAGAGGGTAAAAAAGCTGTAAAGTTGTAATAGAATTCTTAAATTGGACACTTCGTGACGGAAATGTCGATTTTGAAGTGCCTGAGCGGCGCGACGCGGGCGTTTGGTCATACAGTGATGCAAAGTAAGAGTCGAAAACACGATATCTGTTTGATGGTGGCAAGAGTTGGGAGATGATGATCTAACAACGCTATAGTTCAGAGCGGCAGTTTTGCGTATAATCAATGCTATTTTTCTATTAACCGATGATTCCACCGGTTGAGAAAAGATTACACAGTTCAGTTCAGTGTGTGACTGTAACGCATGAAAGTACTCTGATCTGTAATCTTTCCTTAATCGGTGGAAACTCCGTTAATTAATTAAAATATCGGCAAGTTTGTTAAAGTAATCGACAACTCCACCGGTTGAGAAAAGAATACAAATGCGAGTATTTTAGACATTTTAGTTCATTACAGTAATACACTGAGCTGAACTGTGTAATCTTTTCTCAACCGGTGAAATCATCGATGAATTGAAAAATAGCATTAATTATACGCAAAACGGCAGCCCTGCTATAAAAAATAAAATCGAAAATAAATTTTCGATTTGCCCTTCTGTTTTAGTCACTGCCTGTGCTGTCTTGTCTGTCTTTTTCTTTATTTTGTATTTTCAACTTTTGTTGCTGTCCGTTATTTTTATTTCATATTATCATTGTTTTCTTCCCATACTTTTTATTTCCCACTTTTACTACGAGCAGTAATTATGTTATTTTGTTTATTCCTAAATTTACGGTTCTCATTTTTAACTATGTTTCTAGTGTTATTCATGTTATTTATTCCTGATGTACACTGAAAAGAATAATTGGGTAAAATTAACCATGAAATAGTAAAAAACCGGCACAACCTCAAGGAAATAGTAAATCATACTATTTTTTTGTTTTAATTTACACCGGTCGATGTAAATTTAAAGAAAAAAATTGAAGAATTTACAATTTCCTTGACATTGTCCCGGTTTTTTACTATTTCATGGTTAATTTTACACAATTTTTTTTTTCAGTGTAGGCGTAGGGGCGTCGAAACGTTGAATAACAACACATTATACAAAGGTTGGATAGTCCAGTGATGGGGAAAAATCGTTTTTTGAATAACCATGAACAATTCATAAAAAATTCATAATTGCATAATTGCATAATTCATTGCAATATTCTCATGTTATTCCTATTAGTAAATCGAAGTTTTGACATTACCAGCATATTCATCTGTCATAATATGAATGACTGATAGTGTTGAAACTTTGATTTACTAATAGGAATAACATGATAATAATGCCAGATGGCAACCTCTCCACTCATTGGTCAACTGGATCACGTGACCCAACCAGAGCTCCTGGTTTATCATGCCACCAAGCTAATAACTCATAGGAGAGAGGATGAATAGCTCTGTTTATGCGAGAATTTCAATCCGACTCGATCTCCATCTAGTGTTTATAAGGAGTACTGAACCCAAGTTAAAATTGGATCCAATCCACTTGACTCGATTATCGTTTATGCGCACTTTTCTGGTTCAGTACTGGATCGAAGTTGTCGAAAAAAATTCTAAACTGAAAATTAGCTAGCAGAGAAAATCCGAACAATATTTGAAAAATTAATTAAAAACCATGATTAAAAATGGCGAAGATTTGTTTACAAACAGCGATTTGATCTCAATCCAATCCAATCCAGAGAATCGTTTATATAAGGTTTTTAATCCGGATTCCTCAGTCCGATCTCGTATTTTAGCGAGATCGAGTCGAACATGGATCGAGTTGAATCCGTAGCGTTTATGCGATCCGATCCCTCGATCCCAGTTCAATCCGGATTGAAATGCTCGCATGAAATTTCGCCGCGAACTTCTGCCATGTTCCAATTAGACAGGAATCTCCCATGGTACCTGTACAGTGTACCTGCATCTCTCCGCCATCACGATCTTACCGTTACAGCAGTTTTGTGAGTTTATTATTGAATTTTAGACTCTTATAGTGTGATTTTCGTTGGTCGTTACATCAAATCGGACTATTTATTTGCCTACAGCAAAAGTTTGCAATAGAGTCCCTATAATATACTATGGGAGTTGCGCCAAGTCTCTCAAAATGAAGAAGAAGAAGCGGATCAATGGAGCCCCCAAGAGGCAATTTGCAAGTGGCGGATGGCCGTATGCCTTTGCGCTGTTGCCGCTATATCGCTATCTCTTCTAGGTTTGGTTCAGATTCTCGACAGTAACGGTCGTTATTGAAAGATATAATGTTCTCCAAAATATCATTCAAGCAGAGGAAAAATTAACAATAATTACTGCGGTCACGGTTACTTCAAATGTTTAATGAAAGCTAGTAAGCGAAAAGTAAACAAATAACCCTCCACCATTTGCATTTGCCTCTTGGGGAATTCTTGACAGCCCAAATCTGAGAGCCAATCAGAAATGGATTCAGCAATGGCGCAATTCTCATAGTTTATAGGCAGTTTGCAAGAGCCTCATTGCAATGAAAAGTAGATGGGTTGATAAAACATCCTCTGTTTCCTTGACGGAGTTCCGGAAACTGCTAGCTCTGTACCTCCTGTGAGCCAGTTACAGTGGAGTCGAGTCGAGTCAACAGGGCTGCCGTTTTGCGTATAATCAATGCTATTTTTCTATTCACCGATGATTCCACCGGTTGAGAAAAGATTACACAGTTCAGTTCAGTGTATTACTGTAATGAACTAAAATACTCGCATCTCTAATCTTTTCTCAACCGGTGGAGTCGTCGATGACTTTAAAAAACTTGCGGATATTTTAATTACTTGACGGAGTTTCCACCGATTAAGGAAAGATTATAGATCACAGTATTTTCGTGCAATACAGTCAGACTAGAGTCCCTGTATATCAAAGAGTCTCGCCATACGGGGTATAGATTCTGATTGGCTGCTAGATTTTAGGCTTTCACGGAGCTCAAGGAGGCGTTCTGTGTTATTCTCCATAAGAGAACCGTTAAAACACCCCTACGAGGAGACGTACACGCCTTCTCGGTGAACCGAACCAATCAGAGTGGACGCCTCCTTCGATTTCTTCTTCACGTGTCGAGACTCTTTGATATACAGGGACTCTAAGTCAGAAACTAAACTGAACTGTGTAATCTTTTTTCAACCGGTGGAATCATCGGTAAATAGAAAAATAGCATTGATTATACGCAAAACGCAATACGCAAATTGAACTAAAATACTCGCATCTGTAATCTTTTCTCAACCGGTGGAGTCGTCGATGACTTTAAAAAAACTTGCGGATATTTTAATTACTTAATGGAGTTTCCACCGATTAAGGAAATGTTATAGCTCATAGTATTTTCGTGCATTACAGTCATGCACTGAACTGAACTGTGTAATCTTTTCTCAACCGGTGGAATCATCGGTGAATAGAAGAATAGCATTGATTATACGCAAAACGGCAGCCCTGCGAGTCAACGAGAAGGCTGCGATGAATTATCAAATTTTCAGGTAAATGAAACTAACAGAATGGCTTACTCCTCTTTACGAGCGAAAGCACGAAGTTTATTTTCACACTTCGAGCGGAGAAAATAGTATGAGACGAAGCGGGGTTAGAGAGGGTGGACGAGGGGCGTAGAGAGTGGGGGAAGGGAGGCTCGAGAGAGCGGGAGGGAGGGGGAGGGAGGGAGGGGGGGAGGGAGGGGGAGGGAGGGAGGGGGAGGGAGGGAGGGGGAAGGAGGAAGGAATAAAAGAGGAAGGAAGGGAAGGGTAGGCGCAGCGAGACGGAAGGAACGACATTATCAGTTCCCTCTTCCCAGACTCATTTCCAGGAGGCAGAGATCACAAATTCAGAGATATAGGAAAGCGAATCAAGGCGCAACTTGAAAGTTTTCAGCAATATCTATGGATTCAATTCATTTATTCGATGTATAAGGGGGTAACCCATAGGTAGTTTGAAAAGACGCGAATATTACAAAAAAATATAAGAGACTGAGAAGGTTCCAAAGGAATATCGAGTGCATACGATACAGACCGTGAACGATTGGCAATTTCCAGACGTTACGCACCGCCGCGAAATCTTCAACAGCGTCTTGATTTATTATTATTATTGTTATGTTTTTCTCACTTCGCCGCTTATTGCGGGATGGATGTTGACCTCACGGCGCACTATGGTCCAGAAGTCCGGTTTAGGAAGACATTAGTTTGTATTAAAATCGCCCAATATCTTGAAAACGGCTCATCTGACATCAAAAATGGTAATGACACAAAAAGTTAAAACGGTTTAGGTCTATCTTTTTTAGGATAACCATTTTTGATGTCAGATGAGCCGTTTTCAAGATATTGGGCGATTTTAAAGCAAACTAATGTCTTCCTAAACCGGACTTCTGGACCATAGTGCGGCGCGGCGGGGATAAACAATGGTCCTGAGCCGTGGGGCTTAGTGTTGGTGTGACCACTACTAAGATAAAGTTAAGATATTATTTATATGTATGTACACATATATTTCGCAGAAGAAACGTCTCGATTACGCAGAAAAAAGGAAATAATATCGTACGTTTTTCTGTGCAGTTATAAAAATATCTTGTTTTAGTGATAGTTTTTAAGCGTGCAACAAAGTAGCTATAGACCATGTAAATCACTCGTGTCATTGATGTTCTCCAATCCAGAATTTAATCTTAATTTCGCGAGAGTATTTCATCTTCAACAGCTGATCGATTTTCAAGTGGGTTCAAATGGTAAAGAAAACATGGTTGCCAAATAGCGCGAGCCGTCGCTGCATTCACCATTTAATTGCGATGATTTATTTATTCTTCATCTTTATTTTTTCATCTAAAAAAATAGAATTGTAATCCAAAATGGCTCCAGGTGGTGAGCCGAATGAAATTCATATCCTGTCAAAAGCAGCAAAAATCTAGCAGGTAATGGTGCTTTAGTTAGATTCGACCTAACCGAAAGAAAGAGGAAACATTTTCAAGAAGTTCCATTATTTTTATTTTTGAGAAAACGAGAGAGAAAAGCTGGAGGAAAAATCGCTCACTCACCTAAGATGACCACTTGAGACAGATAATCTGTTGGAAGAGTGTAGATTGGATTCTCGCCGGGATTGAACCCGTTACACTTGAAAGCTCGCACAGCGTCTTTCGTCAACTGCTTCTGTCTTTTCCGTTTCTTTTTTTCCGGCAGCGAAGTCATCACAGGCTCGATCTACGTCCCACAAATGAAAGAAAGTGAATTAAACTAACGAAATAAATAATATTATATTCAATCGATCAAAGTCGTTTTTTTATTATTATTATTTTTTATTCATGATACTTACGGCGCGCCCAAAGTACTGCACACTTTTTTATAGGGGGCAAACGGATAGCAGATATCGAAATGTGGTGTATGTATGGTTACAATATAGCCCTTGTAATATGACCTATACAACTATGATAGCTCTATTTAAGTGCTGGAAGTTAAAAATCGACTTTGGCCAACCTGACCCCTCCAGGATTTGTAGCATTTTATTTTTCAAGGGGGAAAAAGAAGCTTGTGAAAATTTTTTAAATGCTGAAAATTGTGGAGAGGTCAGGTCGATTAGTCATTTCAAAATTTAGTAATTTTTTGCTAGCAGAGCTCAAATTGAAATTGTTTTATAGGTAATTACAAGGCATATAACCCTGCAAAAAAGGTTGTTTGATATCTGCTTCTGTTCGCTCCCCCCCCCCCCCCCAAGTGGGCAGTACTTTTGGGACACCCTACACTGAAAAAAAAAGTGCTGAATTTAACTCTATTTTAGTTAAAAGTATATGAACACCACTTTTACTCATCGTTGCATACTTTCGTCCTCACAATTAGTCAAAGTAAGGACAATCAGTGTGGGATTTTTAAAAACTGTTAGTTTGACTGTTAAAATTAGTTAAATTAATACGGCACGGAGGTAATTCAACTATTTTAAACAGTCAGACTAACAGTTTTTAAGTGGTGTCCATACTTTTAACTAAAACAAAGTTAAATTCAGACCTTTTTTTCAGTGTTTGTTTGATATAGGCGTCCTCTTTCTAACCGACTCACTTTGAAATAACTGTTCGTAAAGTATAATCTCGATTTATATTTGAAACACAAAAGTTAAAAAAAAGAGTAAAACATGACGAAAACGCATTATATTTCTCAAAGGAACCCGCAGCTGTTTACTTTAAAAAGTTTCGTCGCCAGTGATGCGGTCTGCATACCTCAAACAAAGATATCCCGCAATGCAGTTCAAATTTAAATAGTTGACTTTAATACATCTGCGGAAAATGTCGTCTAAAATTTCCTCTTAAATCCTGAAAATACATGGATAATGAATCATCTTGTAGAATTGCGTTATCGAGTCGGATGACTATGTATGATTCCTCCGGTTGAGAAAAAATTACGCAGTTCAGTTCAATGTATGACTGTAATGCATGAAAATACTCGCATATGTAATCTTTTCTCAATCAATGGAGTCTTTGATGACTTCATAAAAGTTGCGGATATTTCAATAAATTAACGGATTTTCCACCGATTAAGAAAAGATAACAAATCAGAGTATTTCCGTCCAGTACATTCGTAGTTCGTACACTTTACTCAATTGTGTAATCTTTTCTGAACCGGTGAAATCATCGGTGAATTGAAAAATGCGAATAATTATTCGTAAAACGGCAGCTCTGCTGGAAACTAAGATGTCTGTGCCGTTGGTAACACTAATGTTGTTTACATGAATCTGGACGTAACAATCTTTCAGCCGATGAAAACAGATAATTTCAATGGCAAACTTTCTGGAGTCCCCCTCCCCAAACTTTTGTAGCTTTTTTTCGAGTTTTTCTAACGTAACCATCGTTTTTCTCATCAAATTTTACACGAAGAGGCATCATTATAGTTAGGGAATTTAGAGATCATGCAACATCCCTATTTAGTTGTCTTATTATCGGTGCTCGTCACGATATTTTTGTTGTTTCGTAGAAAAAGGAAAATAAGAATACAAAATAGTGAAAGTCTTTCAGTCTACTGTAGCGTTGTACACGCGAGTCAACAATTTCGTGACCTTTTCCGGTACTCGGCAGCAAACATAATAAGTTCTGCATGAACTTACAGTTCAAATGTAGCTTCGCTCTTGACCTTTGGGACGTCACTTGTCATTTCTAAAATTCAATGTCATAATTGATAAATTTAAAATTTAAACTTTTTCGAACGCAATTCCTTTGAACAATGGGACTGTTGCACACTTTTGTTTGAAGCGAATTTACAGTCCATTCTGGTGTAAAAATCTGGTGTCCAAACATTAACGATGGCAGCCCTAAAAACTTGCGAAAGCCACTCCTAACCTCAATAAACGCTTTTACTTGCGCGGGCGTACTGGTGGCTGAGGGCACTAATATTGGGAATTTTCCCATCTTAATTTCGTCACTCTCTCTATGCTGACAAGGATAATTCACAGAGTAATTAGTCATAAGAGTAATGATCCAAATCCGTTGAATGGTACCGCGACACCTAGTGACACCGGTGTCACATGAAATGCGTCTCTTATTGGTCACTTCTTGATGGAGAAACAGTTTTATTAGAAGGGAATCTCTCGTTATTACTGCCTTCAGTCACCATTACGCCCTCGCAAATAAAATCGTTTATAGAGTTAAGGGATTGAATTTCGGAAGTTTTTATTGCTGCCATTTTTGGAGGTTTTTACACCAGAATCGACTATTAAATAGCTTATAGCAAAAAAGTGCAACATCCCCATTGAAAATATTTTGAACTTTAAGAGGAAGTTTATCAAGGCCTGGAGATAGTAAAAGGGGGGGGCAACCGAGTGAATTTTCAATTTTTTGCGCGTGAATATAGGATTCCAAATGAGACTAGCTCAAGAACAGTCGAGTGAAATATTTTGGAAGCTTGTGAAAGACGGCTGACTCTCACTTTTTAATTAAATTAAGTTCCGTTTTCCTCTTTGAGGGCTCTTCATTACCATACGTAACGAGCGCAGCGCAGCGGTACGGAACTTGACTGAAAATTAAATTTAAGCTAACCGTCAATAGTAAGACGAGGTTACCCTATCCTATATGATAGGACAAACCATGGGTTTGGTAACAGTGGTAATGATTATAGGAAAATTCGTTCAATTTTAGCTGGACCAAGAAAGTCCAAAGTTGGTCCAAAGGATTCAATTCATTTCATTGTTTTATTTTTAAATGCAGAGAAAGTAATAACCTGGCGTTCCTTGGTAACTAAGTTTATATGAGAGTGAAAAAAAGTATTGCGATATCTGATTTTGATAAGCAATAAAAGCCCGTTTGGAATATGGTAAGAAGAGGTTACCCTAGTCTATATGAGAAGACAAACCGTGGGTTTGGTAACAGTGGTAATTATTATAGAGCATTTCGTCCAATTTTAGCTGGACCAAGAAAGTTGGTTCATCAATTAGAAAATTTGTCCGAGCGTGAGTTAATGGTCCAAAAGCTTTAATTTATTTTATTGCTTTATTTTTGAATGCAGAGGAAGTAAATAAATAACCTGGCTTTCCTTGGTGACCAAGTTTATATGAGGGTGAAAGAAAGTATGGCGATATCTGACTTTGATAAGCTATGAAAACCTGTTTGGAAGAAAAATTAACCTTAGTTAAAACTTTTCAGCGAAAAAATTAAAATGTGTCTGATTTGCATTTTTGTGGATTTTTTTTTACTCATGAAGTCGTTTCTCGTCTCTAAGTTTTTTTTATTCGTTGTTTGCCTATTAGTTCCCATTTTAATCTTTTTCTTTAACTGTGTTTTTGACCATTTAGTTTGTTCTTGTCTCGGTAAAAGTGAATTTGGACATAATCGCGAATCAGAATAGATTCTTACCGGCGTCATTTGAACGTTGGCTGGGGCGACGGACAAGTTCTGAACATCTTCTGACGTCAAATCAGCTTCTTCGTGATCGTCGACGACGCCCGAGTCGTCGAGAGAGGACTCTCGGTTGTTCCCGTCACTGTTGTTACTACTAGCCTGCCTGCTCCCAAGCTGGCCCCTATAAACGCGACCTGAAACAAACACAAGAAAATTGTTGCATTTACTCAATGCTCAAAGTTGCCTTGCATTTAATCAAAGTTTTTTCCTAAATTTTTAAATTGTTTTTCTCCCCGAGTTTGTGTTTTTCACACAAAAGGTAAATTTTCTCAGGATCTACTGAATCGATTTTCAAAAACTGTGACTCATTTGAGTCCACACACTTTTCTCTTTACTTTCACTCGGGGGTTTCCTAAAATTATCTACTGTCGCCATTCTATTAACTGTCAACATGATGACATTTAGCTGATTATTTTACCAGGGTCTCTCTTCCCATTTGAATGCGTGCGTTAGAAAAGGACAGAGAGAGAGGGGCCAGTCACGTGATGGCCCCCTTTGCAATCCTTTCCTAACACATGAGTTCAAATGGAAGGAGAGAGAGAGAAAGATAAATGCCTGTATCCGCCAATGCTCTCTATTGCTATAGATCGTTGGTCATCACTCAGTGGCGTAGCGTGCAATTTGGCAACGTTGTACCGTGTCCATTCAAACCCATATAAAAGGTCGAATGCGAAGGTGTTCACCGAACACCCATTAGTTCGATCTTTTTCATGGGTTCAAATGGACGAACTGTAGCGTTGCCAAATTGCACGCTACGCCACTGTCATCACTCTAAAAACGGGAATAAAGCATTTATGAACTCTGAAGCAGATGGAATGTGTTCTATCCGCAACTCTCCTCGAAATAGCAGCATCAACGCGATTGTGGAATCAATCCCAGAGGCATATCGATATTGACATCGATGACAATCGGATCAATTTCTGCTAACTTCGGTTTCCAATCGCCCATCGAAGTCAAAATCACGCTCTTCCACTGCATCATCATTACGGCGTTCGAGTTTAATAATTCACCAGAGAAGCGATGCACGGGCGCTGAAAAGATAACGCTCAAAGTAATATTTCCCGCGTTTATAGATACACTACTCAGAGCTCTGTAATCTTTGTTTCACCACGGTGCAATTCTGCGGTGGATTCTAGAAGCTTATACTTATCACAGCCAAAACTGCAAAACAGCGGTGACCATGTTTCCGGGTTAAATGGGTTGGAAGTGGCTATAAACGAAACGCTGTAACTTTTAGGCGCCGGCCGAAATTTTCAGGATTAAAATGTTAAACAATGTTTTTAAAGTAAGATAAGCCCCGCGGCGAGAAGTTTAATGCTTGGACCGTGTCCAAAAACAAGTCTGCCGAGTGGCCTGCACCAGCCGCGCTTACGGAGGAATTACGACACAAAAATTCCCAGCATAAACTGCGCGAGGAACATTGCAGCCAGATTACGGGTTGAAACCCACCTCTTTTCCAATTATTCGAATTGGAGTTATACGGTCTAAAGATGTAAATTTGGTAACGCTGGCGAGAAAAAAGGTTCGTGAGGCATAACTTCGCGAAAGTAGGCGCACTTCTAAATATACAACGTATAAAGGTTGGTGCATGGAAAACTTATTTTGAAAGAGTAGGAATGTGCTATTATACTCGACCTATTGTTTTCTTCAGGATATTGGTTCAGTCCAATCTGCAGGAATGAGGATTTTTAACCCTTTGAGACCTTCAGAATCGATTTGCGATATTCCATTTGTTGGTACTTTCAGCCTTATTTTTGAATGGACAAGGTATTTTGCAGAAACGTTCTTCAGATGAATATCTAGTAACTGACTTTCCGTTTTCTCAAATATAAATTACTTTCGGCCAGTAATTTGAAATAAATCGAACGGTAGAGCTCGTTTCAGAAGAGTAGGCGGACCTAAATCATAATCTTTGGCGAATTTTCAAATTTAATTCCTTTAAAATAAAACCAAACTTGCCTCTGACTTTGTTCTTTTGCGTTTAAAGTGAACACTCAATTTCATTTTCATTCATTTTCATCGGGGATTATCAGACATAATGTTGACAAATTCCAAAGATTATCGGTCTAGGTCCGCCTACACCTCTGAAACTACCTCTAGCGCTCCGGTGGCAGAAACCGGTACTTGCAGCATTAAACGTGGAAGAATCACCTTAATAGTGATATGAGAGTAACATCAGGAGAGGGGAGATTTGAGGGAAGGAAGAAAGGAATGAAGGAAGGGAGGGAGAGATGGAGGGAGGGAGGGAGGGATGGAGGGAGGAAGGGAGGGCAAGGATGAACCTTGTAGGGGGAGAACAACAATCGGAATAGTAAATAAGCAAAGTGAACGCGTCCTCTGTCTGTTGGTCCACTCTTGTGCAAGTCATCTGGGATATTTGACGCCATAAAAGTTACGACTTTTGATCCTCGACAAGAGCCATATGACTATTGGAGGAAGGGGTGAGGGTGAGAGGTGAGGGGGAGGGGGGAGGAGAAAAAAGAACTTCCGATATGATCGGATCATTAATGTTGATGGTCCGCCGCGCACGGTTGCTCGAAGCTCGTGATGTCGATTCCGCGGCGATATACGCGATGCCTGTGTCGGTGTGTCGCGGTCGGTCGCGGGTCATAAAAAGCGCCACTATCGGAATGACACGGACACAAACCGGCTGGTAGTGGTGAGGTGTGCACTGGTATACTGGTGCGGTATGTGTGATAGTCTGTGGAACGTCGACCCCTCGTCGCACTATGCGGATCGGAACGTGACATTTCTCGAACATCATTTGTCAAGATCGTGAACCAATAACCAGCGAGGTAAACTAAAAACGTGTAAAACTATTCATTTAAGAGCTCAAACTGCGTCAAAAAACGTTGGTATGGCAAGCAAATTTCAGTGTTAAAGTGTTTTTAAAGGGGAAACAAATTACAGATTTTTATGTCAAGAAAAATCCAAGTTTCGATGTAGCGTGCGTCGGCCGTTGCCCTGTGTCACCGGTGCGGCTTTGTATCTCCATTTTCTGCGGAACGTGATCACTTGCCGTGCCGCCGTGCAATGCGATGATAGTAGTAGCATATGCACTATGTAGCCTCTTTTAGTATTTTGTTTTGACGCATTTTATCCTGGGTTGTCGGATCATAAAGATAGTTAATTGAAAAAGGCGCATGTTAGGGTTAGGGTTGCCAACTCCTCTTTTCAAAAAGTAGGACATTTAGCCTTCAAAAAGGAGGGCAAGTTTGGTATGTCTTAAAAGGAGGACAATATTACGTATTTCCGTGGAAAAGGAGGACATTTAACACAATGGCACACCTAACCTAACTTAGGGTCATTGTTCATCTACACGGAAAAAAAAGATTAGTGAAAATAACCATACGGATACCTGATTTTGGCACCTGCTAGATGTTATGGTAAACTTGGCCAGAAGTATGGTACATTTACCGATACTTTGAGTAAATTTGACAAGCAATCAGGTAACATCACCTAGTACTTAGTCAAAACATAGTATACTTCTGGTTAACATTACCATAACATCTAGGAGGTGCCAAAATCAGGTATCCGTATGGTTATTTTCACCGTAGTTTTTTTTCCGTGTATGTGAGGTGAGATACTGGCTCAATAGATAGCGCCACTAGTCCCGTTTTTAGGCGCACCGTAGGTACTACGTGCGCCTATTGAAATCGGTCTGCTACTCAATAGAGTATACTACGCCCCCTTGTGGTCAAATGGCAAAATGAGCTTTTTTGATGTCGTGATTTTTAGGTTGTTTCCTATTTTTTTTAAATGCCAATTTCGTTTGAAAAGTTAATGTTTTCCCAATCACGACTGAATTTCGAGTGTGTTGGAAGTAATTAGATGTTCATTGATTCACGTTTTCTTAAAGTTATTCTACTTCAAAAATTTTTACTAACCTCACTTTCTGATTAGTGATGATTTCAAATTGTCCCGGTATTTATTCTAGGTGATCAAGTGAACCAATCATTTGCCGTTCTGAGTGATTGTTTTTTTTTCATGTAAATGTAATTATTATAATTAACTATAGCGTTTGGTCAAACGCAAAACGGAGAGTCCAAGCAGCAAGACTTTCACTATCTCAATGCTCAGAATTCTTATTTATCTTTGGTTGAACTGATGACTGTTCAGTGTTCACTTTTAATATTTAAATATTTTTAACGCTAATGATCAGAATTAGAGACTGATTAGGTGTTTTGAGGTTGATCAGTCATGCCTGAAAGTTTCGCACTTAGACTTTTGTAGTAAATTGAGTTTGCGCCTCACAATTTGGTTGAAAGTAAGGTAGCGTCTTTTATGCTGAAATATGAGTCAGCGATCCATTTCTTTCTGAAAATTGTGTTAGCGAGTCAATTTCTCCTGATGGCGCAGAGATTTTCAAGGTATTTTGTTACGATAGTTGGCCTCTCACAACAAAGTCAATCATGATTTAGTCAAAGTAATGGTCTCTCATCATGTCTAATACCATCCATAAGAACATCCTTCCATCATATTTTCATATTTCTTAACCCTCTCTGACTTAGAGAGATTTAGGTAAAAAAATTCTGTGGCGTCTGTCCGTCAGTCCGGTTGTCCGTCACTCCGTACCTAGGCATAACTATTGAACCATTGATCCTTATGAATCCAGATTTTGCACAGTTGTTGCGTTTTAGATTCCCTAGAGGCACTTTTTTTGTTTTTTTGAAATTTTGACTTTTAGGGTAGTTACGGGGAAAAAATGATTTTCATTAAAATCAATGGTAAAATGGATAAAAATGAATAAAAATGGAATAATTCAAGTTTGGCTCAATCAATTTTGATGAAAGTTAGCAAAAAAAATCTACATTCAGCCTACTATAAAATAAACCACTCATAGTTACAATATTCAACCCTCAAAACCGTTTAAAAAATCAAAATAGGTGCGCTCGAGCCAAAAAATGGAATTATCGTGAGAAATTAAGTAATCTTAAAACTTGGAGTCAATCAATAATGGCTGGATGAATTTTCATGAAACTTTTTACACATAATCTACTATCAAAGTACTAACATACTTTCCTCTCTGTGTCACCAAAAACAACCAATAAAACCATTTCAAGAGGTAATATAGGTGCGATTGAGCAAAAAATTTGGGAATATAAGCAAATAAAAATATGATCCTATTATTTGGGATGGTTCAGGTTTGGTTCAATCAATTTGGATGAAAGTTAGCCAAAAAAATCTACATTCAGCCTACTATAAAATAAACCACTCATAGTTACAATATTCAACCCTCAAAACCGTTTAAAAAATCAAAATAGGTGCGCTCGAGCCAAAAAATGGAATTATCGTGAGAAATTAAGTAATCTTAAAACTTGGAGTCAATCAATAATGGCTGGATGAATTTTCATGAAACTTTTTACACATAATCTACTATCAAAGTACTAACATACTTTCCTCTCTGTGTCACCAAAAACAACCAATAAAACCATTTCAAGAGGTAATATAGGTGCGATTGAGCAAAAAATTTGGGAATATGAGCAAATAAAAATATAATCCTATTATTTGGGATGGTTCAGGTTTGGTTCAATCAATTTGGATGAAAGTTAGCCAAAAAAATCTACATTCAGCCTACTATAAAATAAACCACTCATAGTTACAATATTCAATCCTCAAAACCGTTTAAAAAATCAAAATAGGTGCGCTCGAGCCAAAAAATGGAATTATCGTGAGAAATTAAGTAATCTTAAAACTTGGAGTCAATCAATAATGGCTGGATAAATTTTCATGAAACTTTTTACACACAATCTACTATCAAAGTACTAACATACTTTCCTCTCTGTGTCACCAAAAACAACCAATAAAACCATTTCAAGAGGTAATATAGGTGCGATTGAGCAAAAAATTTGGGAATATGAGCAAATAAAAATATAATCCTTTTATTTGGGATGGTTCAGGTTTGGTTCAATCAATTTGGATGAAAGTTAGCAAAAAAAATCTACATTCAGCCTACTATAAAATAAACTACTCATAGTTACAATATTCAACCCTTAAAACCGTCTAAAAAATCAAAATAGGTGCGCTCGAGCCAAAAAATGGAATTATCGTGAGAAATTAAGTAATCTTAAAACTTGGAGTCAATCAATAATGGCTGGATGAATTTTCATGAAACTTTTTACACATAATCTACTATCAAAGTACTAACATACTTTCCTCTCTGTGTCACCAAAAACAACCAATAAAACCATTTCAAGAGGTAGTATAGGTGCGATTGAGCAAAAAATTTGGGAATATGAGCAAATAAAAATATAATCCTATTATTTGGGATGGTTCAGGTTTGATTCAATCAATTTGGATGAAAGTTAGCCAAAAAAATCTACATTCAGCCTACTATAAAATAAACCACTCATAGTTACAATATTCAATCCTCAAAACCGTTTAAAAAATCAAAATAGGTGCGCTCGAGCCAAAAAATGGAATTATCGTGAGAAATTAAGTAATCTTAAAACTTGGAGTCAATCAATAATGGCTGGATAAATTTTCATGAAACTTTTTACACACAATCTACTATCAAAGTACTAACATACTTTCCTCTCTGTGTCACCAAAAACAACCAATAAAACCATTTCAAGAGGTAATATAGGTGCGATTGAGCAAAAAATTTGGGAATATGAGCAAATAAAAATATAATCCTTTTATTTGGGATGGTTCAGGTTTGGTTCAATCAATTTGGATGAAAGTTAGCAAAAAAAATCTACATTCAGCCTACTATAAAATAAACTACTCATAGTTACAATATTCAACCCTTAAAACCGTCTAAAAAATCAAAATAGGTGCGCTCGAGCCAAAAAATGGAATTATCGTGAGAAATTAAGTAATCTTAAAACTTGGAATCAATCAATAATGGCTGGATGAATTTTCATGAAACTTTTTACACACAATCTACTATCAAAGTACTAACATACTTTCCTCTCTTGATCACCATAAACAACCGATTAGACCTTTTCGAGAGGCAATATAGGTGCGATTGAGAAAAAAATATGGGTATGTAAGCAAATAAAAACATAATCTTATTATTTCGGATAATTCCTGTATGGTCCAATGAATTTTGACAAAATCTGGCAAATAAAATCTACAATTAGTTTACAAAAGAAAGTAGCCCTTACAGTTACAATATACAACCCTAAGAGAGTTAAAAAAATCAAAATAGGGTGTTTGTCCAAAAAAAAGAAAAAATGAAAGTGAGGAATTAATTTTAAACTTGGAGTTAATCATTAATGGGATGGATTTTGACAAAACTTTTCACAAACATAATGTGTTAAAAAAATACACTAAACACTGCACTGTGTGCACTAAAATATTTTTCTGGTACAGTCCTCATAAAAACCTTAAGACCGTTTCGAGGGGCAATATAGGTACAATCGAGCAAAAATCTTTTGAAACTATAATTGTAAGCAAATATGAAGACAAACATAATGATTGGAATAAGTAATTCAAGTATGTCTCAATTAAGTTCGATGAAAATTGCATCAAAACGTTTGCAACCAGCCTAGGCAGAAATTTCTTTCCAATGTATTACTACAGTATACAACCTTTAAGTCTAAAGCTGTTTAAAAGCAATATAGGTTTCATCACACCAAAAAATAGAATATTCAAGGAAAATTAATTTTATAAAGAAAAGTCAATCAAAAATGGGTGAATGAATTTTGTTGAAATTTTGTTTGCGCAATCTACGATTTACTTAAGTACATCTTTGGAGGGGGGTTAATCTATTAAACAAAAAAATTATTTTGAAGATCCACAGTTTGAAAGAAGAAACCAAACATAGTACTCAATGGAGGAAATGCAAGAATCAGTACATTTCGACCTGCTAGGTATAAAAACTAAGGGAAAAAGAAACTCCCAAAAATAGAACAAAGAGCAAATATAATGAATGCAGCTCAAAGAATAAAAACTTATTGGAATCTGGAATTACTCTAGACCCTGTTATAAGCAACACCAGATTAAGGCTCTCAATTAGCCTTCAAATAACAAAATAGGCAACTACTCCTACAGCTTCTCTACAAAATTGCAAACTCTTCGGATTGAAGGCAGAGTTATGTCCGGAGGTGAAAATATTTGAAATTTGGGGGGGGGGGCTCCCACAGAATTCTTAAGGGGGTTAGGGGGTCTCCTCCAGAATTCTTTAGTGGTGGGGGAGAGGGGTCTGGGGGTCTTCCTCAGATAAAAATGGTGTGAGAAAGTGTTCGTAGGGTATTCCCTACAGTTTATTTTTTATCATTTCAAGATTTGATTGACGTATTTCGGCCATTGTGCGCGGATCGAATGCCTGTCACCAGTCGTGGGACGTCATGGGGACATTTAGGAGAGATGTCTTTTGACTCACTGTAACTTCTTCATCTTTTCTTACGTTTTGCCATGGCGTTCTTTGTTTTACTTGGCATGCATCACACTTCACGTTCAAATTTTTTACCGGGCAACCAAAGAACGGTGCCAGCTAATGGAATATGGCAACATTGTTTTTCTCTACTTTAACACATCATGAAAAATAATCGATTCTTGGCGAGGCCAGTCGCCTACCCAAAAATCGATCATTTTACATATAAAATCAATAGAGACAAAAACAGTGTTGCCAAAATGATAGAGCCGTCACTGCCAGTTAACCTGCAGACCAATTTTTGCATGGAAATAATGCCTTCAGTGGACTCCAAGATTACTTTCAAGAAACTGCGAGAAACATTTCCGGTCTCATGAGCATCTTGGAGCTGATCTAAGCTGTTAAGAGCGTTGAGGTCTGACTGGCTGGACTAATAACCAATGACTCGGCATGGTCCGATTTCTTCTTACTACTGATCACTTTTTCATTTCCCTATTTTGCGGGACATACTATATTGTTGACTACCTTTTTACTAAAGGGGGTTCAAAATTGTTTTATGAGTATTTGATTGTTTATTACGTGCGTTTAGCAGTGGGAAATTCGAAGGAATTGTTCTATGATTGTCCGGAGTGGTCCTACCGCCCCCCCCCCCCCCCCCCCCCCCCCCTCGCCGCTTTCAGGTTCGAACTTGAACTTTTGCTGTACAATTTTTTTTTGAGATGGTGGAAAATTCGGAGGGATTGTTCTAAGATTGTCCGTAGTGGTTCTACACACACACCCCCCCCCCCCCCCCCACTCATCGCACACAGGTTCGTACCTAATCTTTTGCTGGACAGTTTTTTTTTTGAGATGGTGGAATATTCGAAGGGTTTTGTCCTCAGATCGCACGTAGTGGTCCTAACCCCTACCCACTCGCCGCACCCTTGTTTGGACCCGGATTTTTGCTGGACAGATTATTTTTGAGATGCTGGAAATGGAATTTGATTTATGAGGGACCAAATTTGCTCAAGGTGCGCCTTCTCTGACACTGTAGTGTCAGAACTATCTGCTTGTTTAAAGTTTGATTTGAGAAGCTTAAAGTGATTTTGTTTGTTAAAATTATCATTATTATTTATTTTTTCACAACTAACAAAGTTAGAAATTGAGAAATGGCGCAGATGTCTACGTCCGTCTGTATCCCCGCATAACTTTTGAACCAATCGTCCATTTGCATCAAAATCTTGCAGAACAGTTGCTTGTATCATTCCCCAGAGACACTTTTTTTGTTTCGTTTTTTTGAAATGTTATATTATAGGCTAGTTATAGATGATGAAAGGTTTCTATTAAAATCAATGGGAAATAATGGATAAACATACGGAAAAATTGGAATTTTTCAAATACAGCTGTTTGAATTTCGATGAAAAGCAACCAGCTTGTTGTAAACTTAACCCCTTGAAGGGGGTCTTGGGGTCTTCCCTAGAATATTGGGTAAAATGGGTAAACACAGGGAAAAATTGGAATATTTCAAATGTAGTTGCTTGAGTTTTGATTAAAATTTGCAAAAACATTCTGCAACCAGCCTACTGTAAAGTTAGCCTCTTGAGGGGGTCTGGGGGTCTCCCCCAGAATATTGTTGGGGGTCTAAGGGTCTTCCCAGAATATTAAAGGGGGGTTTCGGGGGTCCCTCCAGAACAATTTTGATGTGAGAAAGTGTTCGTGGGATATTTCGCACAGTTTATTTTTTTTTATTATTTTTCTTTTAAAGTTTTTTTTTTTTTTTTTTTTTTTTTTTTTTTTTTTTTTTTTTTTTTGGTTAAGCCTTTTTCACTAAGCTTTTGGCCTTTGTGCCTATACACGACAGCCACTAACTATTATTTATTTATTAAACTCAGATAGATAGTTGGGATCACTGCTGGAGATCATTTCCAGGGAAGATTGCAGAGAGAAGAGGATAGGATAGACGAAAGAGAAGAGAAACATCCATGTCTATCCGGAGTGACAAGATGTGAGATTATATTATCATCCTTGTGTGAGACCATCAAATCTTGTCGCCCCGGCTTCTTTTAAATTTGAAAACATAGTAATAAACTTACCTAAGGCAACTCCTGGATGGAGGGTATCCACATTTGGCGGTGGGGGAGGCGGAAGAGGTTGCTGCGGGGGAGGTGGGGGTTGTGGAGGGGGCGGTGGAGGCGGCGGAGGGGATTCGATGTGTGGCTCCGAGGATTCCCGATCCGCGAAACTGTGTCTCGGGCTGGGGGTCACCGATCTACTTTCCGTGGCTCCGCCGCTCGACTCGTTGGTTAGCGCCCCTCTCCTTTTCCGCCGCCTCGATTTCTTCTTTGAGTACGATGATAACAGAACTCCCTTCCGCGCGTCGATCTTCTTCACGTTATCCTTATCCAACTGCTTCACCGGGATTCTGCTCGGATCAAAGCTGAAAGTCGAATCGTCCCTGTGATCGGTCAGATCTTTACGCCGTTCCTGCGATCAAAGAATTAAACGACACGAATCAATGTTTTTTTTTCTTCGTAAGTATGATTTTATTATTTTCAGAAATATACTACTAGTCATAAATGACTTAAACAGTTTTGTCATATTCAGTCAATGAGCTATAACTTTAGAGTGGCACATCAAGGAACGTTCCGCTGGTTCATTGTTGTCACCTAGGGCGCCGCCATCTTGCCTTAAAAATCGATTTTGAGGTTAAGTTTTGTAGGTTGTTCCCGGTCGTTTCGTATACAAACTCGGGCATCGCCGGAAACGACCTGCAAAAATTAACCTCAAACCTTGGAATCTGCCGTCCAAATTCCCGCCAAATTCCGAACGACCTACAAAATTTAACCTCAAACCTTGGAATCTGCCGTCCAAATTCCGCTTTTTCCCGGGATTCCTTCTACCCTGTGTGGCACAAGGTGGACCAGCCCGCTGCCACTCTAAAGTTATAGCTCATTGTATTCAGTACCTATTCAATTAACCTTTTAAGGGCCAGCGGGCCGATCCTTGAAATTCACGACTTTTGGGTAGACTGGATAAGAATGGAAAACGGTGATTGGTGGAGACGAGTCACGTGGTTGCCCAGTCTAATCAAAATACGGAATGGATTAGATAAGTTACTCCAGTTAGTCGGGTACTCCAAGACTGCCCGATAAATTATCTAATCCATTCCGTATTTTGATTAGACTGGGCAACCACGTGACTCGTCTCCACCAATCACCGTTTTCCATTCTTATCCAGTCTACCCAAAAGTCGTGAATTTCAAGGATCGGCCCGCAGGTTATATTTCAAAAGAACACCGCTCTTCCGTTTGTAAAGGGAAGGTAGTCAACTATTCGTACTCGGGGGAGTTGAAATTGCCTATAAGAATAATTGAAGGCGCTCTACCTGAGATCGTATGTATCTACATTAATAATAATCGCGTTTATCCGAAATGAAGACTGAAGCAATGTGAAACAGACTAGAGGAGAAAAACAAGTTAACTCGTGGATTTCGTGAGTTTTTCAGTTCCACCATCGTTATTTTTGTAGGTTTTTACGTTTAAATCATCTCTCAAATAGCTTACAGAGAAAAAGTGCAAAAGCCCAATTGATTTTGTACTAGCTCAATTTATCTCTTTTGTTACCAATTAGAGTATGTTGAAGAGAGTGCTTGGTGGGGCAACGTTGCATTTTGTCTAGTTAAACCTATGCAAAACTGGAACTACTGGGTCACCCTTGAATTCGACCTTTTACATGAGTTTGAATGGACAAAATGCAATTTTCAAACTCTGCGCAATAATTATAGTCTCTGTATGTAGAGAGTTAAGACGAGAGACTGTAGAGAGAGTCTGATTCAGGGTTTCTCAAACTGCACAGAAAAAAAAGAAAGTTTTAGATTTAAAAGCAATATTTTTGAATTATATGACAATAAGACATACCTTTAAACTAAAATTAATTGTTTTAAAAGAAAAAATAATTGTTTTTAAATTAAAAATAACTGTATTTAAATTGAAAATAATTGTTTTTAAATTAACAATAACTGTATTTAAATTGAAAATAATTGTTTTTAAGTTGAAAATTCAGTCTTTTGATCTAATGATTTTTTTTTTAAGTTAACGAAACTTTCTTTCAATTTTAAAATACGCTTTTTTTGTTACATAATTCAAAAATATTTCTTTTAAATCTATAACATTTTTTTTCTGTGTGTGGTCCTACGGATTGGCAGTCAGGTGTCTTGACCAGCAACCCAACCGAGGCCGCCAATAGTTTTGTTAAGAAAATTACTTTACCTCCATTGTAATTTCGGCCTCCTCTTCATAGCTCAACGCAACAACAGCCAACATTAGGTTGATCAAATAAAATGAACCAAAAAAAACCACAACAGTAAAAAAGGTAACACTAATGGGACCGCATGATGCCAGCACCTGAAACAAACGGAAATGGGAAGTTATTAGTAACCGGAGAAGAATTCAGATGCAGAATCAGAGTTTAAGGCAAAATTATAATCTTATGATCATTCTATTCTGCCCGGAAAAAAAATACAGATGTAATACAATTTTGAAAAAATCAACAGGAAATTTTATTTTTAAAGTTTCAATGAAAACTTTAGTAGGGTAATTTAAAATGCGAACACCTCATAGGTACTAAAACTAATGAGTCTCAGGTGTCTATCGATTTGATTTGGAGTTTTCACGTTTTGAGGTTAAACCTCTAAATGGAGCAGTTGCAAGAGTCTGACATGTTGTGTTTTTTATAAAGAAAGTGATAGTAATTGTTGAACTGAGAACAATGGTGCCTTTGGTTTTTTTCCTAGGTGTCCCGGTTTTGGAATTTACATAAAATTTACAATGTTAAAAAAAACATTGATTCGTGTCGTTATTATATTTTAATATCTAAACGGCGATTGCACCGAAGATTATACAGATGCGAGTCTTTTTGTTCAGTACAGTCATACACTGAAACGAACTTTGTAATCTCATCTCAACCGGTGAAATCACCGGTAAATTAAAAAAATTCGTTCAAAAGAAAAAAATAGGCCTCAGAGGGGAAATACCCCCCCTCTCATTATAAGTATAAAATTGTAAAAAAAGGAAAAAAAAATCGTATGGCGTAGTGACGTCACAATGCGGAATTTCCATCGAAAACAATGTATCTTCGGCTGAAATCTAATCTCCGGAACAATGGGTTTTAATTAGTAACCAAAGGCATCTTTGTTCTCAGCTCATCTTGCTTTTTAATTTTCTTCATAATAAACACAACATTTTAGATCCTTCCATTGCCCCGTTGCTAAAATTGTGCAATTTGTTGTCAAACAAAGTATTTAGTCTCAGACTAAAAATAGTTATACTGAATAATGAATAGAAATGATGTAGAGGTAAGCGTTTGCGAATAAATTGATAGAACCTTCAAATTACTCCCTTGTCATTGGTATACATTAGCTGTCATCACTATGTATTATTGAAGCGTCCCAACTGGCTTCTTAATATGCAAAATCACCAATGATCTAAAAGGAGGGGGGGGAGGTACGCGCTGGAAAACTCAAAAATCGCCTTTTGCCCAAAAATGCTTCCCGAGACGCTGCAAATGTCAACTACCTGAGCCCCCCCCCCCCACACCAGAAATATGTCTTGATACATTAATATCTTCGATGATCCTCCCTCTCTGCTTTCAGCGGCGATTATGGATCCTACTCTTTACTATTAAGGAAATTTGAAACTTTGGTATTGGAAATAGCATTTCATGTATTACAGAGGAAATTGTCGGTGAATAATTTAAGGGGGAAAATATAAATAATTAATGTCAAAATACGACCAACGCCAGCTCCTTTCAATTGGGCACGTAGGAAAAAAAACATTATCGTCAAAATTTCAAAACAATGATAAAAATCGGGAATAATTACACTTTACATTGCGAAAATTGCATTTATGAACTGCTAGTTAGGAAAAAATAGTGCTGATTGAGCAATCTGTTATAATCCATCAGCGATTTCGTTGCTACACTAGCAATATATTTTGCTAAATCAGGAATATTAAGAGCTGACATAGCATTTTATACATTGCATTTTTTGTAATTTAAAGTTAACTTACGGTTTTTAGTAATCAAATTGTAATTTTAGTCGAACATGTTGGTGTGCATGACTGCATGCTGTACCAATTTTGAACATTGAACAAATAAGCAAACAAATGAATAAATGCATACATAAATCTGTTGTCTTATTGGTTTGCCGATTTCAAGAGGTGGCACATGAAAAGCCTTGGTTGATTAATTTGCGAGCTTAGAGGAATTTTTGTCATTTTCTTGTGCAAGATTTAAAAAATTTATAATAATTAGAAATTGTCTGGAGCTGCAGTATCCATCCACTGATATTCTCGAGCGCGTCTTCTTTGCTAAAATGCGAGAAATAACTCTCGGAGGACGGAGTGGACATAATTACATGAACCGCACTTTTCCTCGCCTGTCTCAAGAGAATAAGTTGCAGTTCTCGTGCTTATAGTTTGCTTGCCTCCCTCATTTCAAATTCAAGCGTAATGCTGTTATTCCGCTCTTCGAGACAGAAAAAATATCTGAATGCTCAAAAGTTTTGCTCTGGTACCGCATTTAGATAAACTAGAATTTACGGTAATTGCACTTATTTGCTAATTTAAAAACGCGAATACTTTCCAAGTGTCCTTCGCATAGTTTTAGAGACTCACTCTCATCATAATGGGAGTTTTGTGCGGAGTGAGAGCCTGTCTTTTGCAAAAAGAGTATTCTTCTATCCAAAGTTTGAGCTTTACATGCATTTTTCTCATAGAAGCTGAAGTCAACTTGAGTTTGGTGTAATTCGTTCAAACAAACAGATGAATAACAGTGGCGTAGCGTGCAATTCAGCAACGTCGCAATTCGTCCATTTAAACCTATAACAAAGATCAAACTCCAGGGTGTTCGGTGAGTACCTCTGCATTCGACCTTTTACATGTGCTTAAATGGACAAAATGCCAAGTGGTCAAATTCCACACTACGCCACTGATCAATAAAGAAGAACTAGACATGAGTTAATACCAAATTCCATTTAAAATTATACGAGAGGGGTTAGAACACAAAAGGTTCGTTCGGGGTGCGGATCCACCAGAAGAGGGGGGGGGGTATTTCCCCTCTGAGGCCTAATTTTTTTTTTTATTTTGAACGAAAATTTTTAATTTACCGATGATTTCACCTGTTGAGATAAGATTACAAAGTTCGTTTCAGTGTATGATTGTACTGAACAAAAAGACTCGCATCTGCATAATCTTCGGTGCAATCGCCGTTTATAGTTATTAAAATATCAAAAATGTATTAAATATTAAATAATATAAGTTTTTACAAGTCATCGACCACTCCATCGGTTGAGAAAAGATTACAGATGCGAGTATTTTCAATCATTACAGTCATACACTGAACTGAACTTTTTATTCTTTTCTCAACCGGTGAAATCATCGGTGAATTAAAAAAATGCATTTATTATACGCAAAACGCCAGCTCTGCCTTTAAAGAAGATATGTTAAAAAATGATGGAGAGAGAGACTATCACGTGACTGTAGTCCCCTACATCTCACAATCACTTGTTTTTTGACGTACGCGATCACGAGGATAAATAAAAAGAGCAGTGAGACAAATTCATGAATATTGGATGCACTTCCGAAACGAGAAGGACATCGTGGCGCTTTGTACGAATGATTACATGAATTTCTGCTCAATCTCAACTCTCCTAATTTTTTTCTGATTACTCTATATATCACTAGCGCAACGAGTAACTATAACTATCTCTCTCTCTCTCTCTCTCTCTCTCTCTCTCTCTCTCTCTCTCTCTCTCTCTCTTTATACCATTGAAACTCGTATGTTAGACAAGGTTAGACAAGGGCGTGAGACCTCCCTATCCTTTTTCCACTCACACACTCAAAGGGCTTATGAGATAGATGAAAGGTATATATCTTGCCTCCGCTATACTGCTCTTTCCTTTTACATAGATATAGACGTGGCTGTGAGCTCAATGAGCTTCCTGTACTTGATGATTTAAATTTGGCGCTCAAAAAAAAAAAAAAAAAAAAAAAAAAAGCGTAATAGTATTTATATTCAATATACGTATACAACATTCTCTTCCATTTGAGCTGAACCACCAAAACTTGATTATTTATTTTAAAGTGGGTGTTCAAAAATAAAGTTTCTTTTTTAGCACTTTGAGGGCTGCTGCGAATTTCCAAAAACGGCGAGGCTCATTAGAGTCCACGCAACGAGCTATAGAAATAGAGAGGCTGATACACGTTATAAGCAGGGCTGCCGTTTTGCGTATAATCAATGCTATTTTTCAATTCACCGATGACTCCACCGGTTGAGAAAAGATTACACAGTTCAGTTCAGTGCATGACTGTAATAAACTAAAATACTCGCATCTGTAATCTTTTCTCAACCGGTGGAGCCGTCGATGACTTTAAAAAACTTGCGGATATATTAATTAATCAACGGAGTTTCCACCGATTAAGGAAATATTACAGATCAGAGTATTTCCGTGCATTACAGTCATACACTGAACTGAACTGTGTAATCTTTTCTCAACCGGTGGAATTATCGGTGAATAGAAAAATAGCATTGATTATGCGCAAAACGGCAGCCCTGATAATTATACACATTTTTGACCGGTTTTCAAACGTTTCATTCGTCTTTGGAAAAATCGCTGCACATTGGAAACTTATTTTGTGATCACCCAGTATGAGGAATAGTTGAACTGAACCGATCAAATCAAGATCAGTGATTGACTTTGTGGCGCCCATACTTATCGTCTCATAGAATTTGCGAGCGCAGCGGTGCATTTTGATACGACACTATCTTGCCGCTATCACATCGCTAAACTGAACGAGGAACCCATCTTTCTTCGACGATCGTTAGATACAATAAACGAGGGAATAGATATGGTTTGGTTCCTTTTCGTAAAGCAGCATTCTCATTGTGTCTCCCACAAATGAGCTTATGATGAGTATGGAAATCGGTTCTGTAGCGTGTTCCGATTATTTAGAATTCACAGTCGCTTGGCGTGATATCTCGTGAAGGGATTCCCTCGCCCCCTCCTCGCGACCTTGCAAGAGCACGGATGCAAAGAAGATTCGAGAAATGATAAAAGGGAGGGCTTCTTTTTTTTTAATAACTGCACTGCAGCTGTTGGTATGTTAAACCACCCCCAAATACAAAGTTGCCTTTTTCAGAGACTGATCGATTGGTTTTCAGAGACCGTGAATCGACAATTTCACGGAGTTCAAGCGGTTAGTACCGCACAGATATTTCTCGTTGGCAGGGCTGCGCCGTTTTGCTTATAATCAATGCTATTTTTCTATTCATCGATGATACCACCGGTTGAGAAAAGATTACACAGTTCAGTTCAGTGTATTCTGATCTGTAATCTTTCCTTAATCGGTGGAAACTCCGTTGATTAATTAAAATATCCGCAAGTTTTTTAAAGTCATCGACGACTCCACCGGTTGAGAAAAGATTACAGATGCGAATATTTCAGTTTATCATAGTCATGCACTGAACTGAACTGTGTAATCTTTTCTTAACTGGTGGAATCATCGGTGAATTGAAAAATAGCGTTGATTCTACGCAAAATGGCAGCCCTGGTCTCCACCAATAAAAAAAAAAAATTGCCGAATCTAACCTCCGCGTTTGGCGAGATGTTGTATTTATATTATTTGACAAAAGCATACGGAAAATAAAGGCACAGTAGAGCTTTGTTTTCTCACCGCCTAAAGTTTGACTCATCGGAGAGGTCTCAAATCAGAGAGAATGATAAAGAAACAGAGAGTGAGAGAGAGAGAGAGAGATTGATTGATTGATGGATTTATTTTGAGTGGCAATGTTAGGGCCAATACTGACCCTCTCTTCCACATAACCACTAATAACAAATAAGAAATAAAGTTACATACATGAAGAAATACATTCGAAATGATACAATTAATACTTTAAATAAAAACAAAGTAATGATAAATGGACTATTAAAATGGATTATAAAAAGTGAGTAGTAAAAAATAAAAGTTATAAAAAACTATCAAAAATTTAAAAATATATAAAAAAAATAAATAATAATAATAAACTAAATTGAATAGAAAAAAATGAAAAAGAGAGAGAGAGAGAGAGAGAGAGAGAGAGAGAGAGAGAGAGAGAGATTGAGAGGGAGTGAGGAAGAGGGTGTTCGCGGGAAGTTCCTGAATGTGTAAACTCCCAAGGAATCGTACAAACTTCTTCCATTGTCTAGGTAGGCCAAAACAACATTGCTAAGCACAAAGAATTAACTATCAAAAACCAGTGGCTATTCTCTGTTTGGGATACGAAGTAACGATACCATGCAGCACGAAATACTAGCGGATCCAACTTGTCCTTCTCTCTCTTATACCGTTAGAATGCATGTATAAGAAAAGGATATAGAAGAGGGGTAAAAAATCACGTGACTGCCTCTAATATGTCCTTTTCTAACACACACACGTTCCAACGAGAGAAGAGAGAAAGAAAGGCAGCTTCCTGGATCCACTAATGGCACGAAATCATGAATAGTATTTTGTGGCGAGACAAGCGAATTCACTCCACTCTGCAAATGAGTTGGCACCGCTGTTGCACTGTTGGAATAAGGGAAAAAAATACGAGACTCGACTCGATCGGGAAGTCTCAAAAGGGAAGGAGAGAGGAAGAGCGATGAATGGTTAGGGGAAACGGAGGGAGAGGGAAAGAAAAAGAGGGGAATGAAAATTATACGATTATAACCCCGTCTCTTCGCCCCCTCCCCCACCCCCTCCCCCTCCCCTTCTTCCATCAGTAAGCTCAAGAGAACTTGTTGATTGGCTAAGTTCCTCATTCCCCCTCCACCGCATGCTGCCACCACCTCTATTATCCATTAATTAAGAATAATAATATTATAACCTTCCCTTCATTCCTACTTCACAGCTTTAAAATGCATATTTTGCTTTCATCGGTACGTGAGCGAGCGCGGCGTGGCCAAACCTTAGACGATGGTGACACCATTTCCTAGGTTTCAACTGTGAAGAAAAAATTACACATGCAGGAAGAAAGTGGTCTCCTCAAAGAGCTGTGTGCGAATTGTCCTCTCCTGTTTTTCCTCCACTGTTATCCCTGTTATCTACGTTATATCATTCCTGCGGTGTTTCAAACAGTACTACGCCGAATAGGGCTCTTGCAAACTTTTGCTGTGAGAGCAAATGAATAGTCCAAAGTGGTGTAGAAACCCTCGAAAATCACAAAAACCACACCGAGAAAGTCTAAAATTCAGTAATAAACTCATACAACACTGCTACAACGGTAAGTTTGTAATGGCGGCTCAACGCAGGTATCATGGGAGATTCCTGTCTATTATGTCACTTTCTCTACGGAAACACAGAGATATTTCTCAATTTGGATAGGAATTTCCCATGATACCTGCGTCTCTCCGCCATTAAGCCCGATTCTGAGAGTGAACTTCGTGATTTTTCAGTGTACTCATTGTCATTTTTACAGGTTTTTTATGAAAGAATCGTCTCTTCAATCCCCTATATAGCAAAAGTTTGCAAGAGCCCTGTTAAATGAAGTTTCAGGTCTCTTTTTAGTCTCTCGGTGTCTTCTTATGCTTTCCATGGAAACGCAGAGGAGACGCCGAGTTGCGACTTAACCAAGCTATCTTCTCACGGGGACTCTCTACGGAATGGTCGTGATTCAGACGCTCTCAAAATTTACGACTAATTATTCATGAAATAATTATACCTTTTAAGAATATTATAAGTAATTATAAATGATAATCAAATAGTGAACGTGAACTACTCTTAACTGTATGAATAAAGAAGATCTACTATCTACTACATAAGCTTCTTCGCTCACAGTTACTGAATTTAACAAGCCCCATTATCTTTGATAACCAATCACAATATATTATCCATCTATTCTTTGTAAGCATTCTCATTATTTGCCGCGAATGGCATCATATTCATGTAATCTAGATTAGAATCATATTCATGTAATCTAGATTAGAATCATATGGAATGATTCTCCAGACGATAGAATAAATCGCGAGGAAAGTACTTCTAAATCGACAACACATGTATTTTCTAAGATCTTTGACCTGCGGGCCGATCATTTACTTCATCGTTAAACCGATCGATAAGCCTATGTATGAGTGATTCTATTGGTCGAATATTGTAAAACTTAGCCGTTGCCATGGTAACCATCATTATAGTGTCCGTTTTTTAAAGGTGCCTCATGAATAGCCTTTATAAAACGAGACTCTTAACGATGGTTACCATAGGAACAGCCAATTTTTACAATTTTCGACCAATAGCATCACTCGTAGTTAGTTTTATCGATCGGTTTAACGATAAAGTAAATGATCGGCTCGCTGGGGGTTGATTCTGCTCTTTTGGACGAGACGGGCTAGCGGGATTCGATCATTCCTATGGTTTAAACGGCGTCACGTGACGGATACAAAGTAGTTTGAGTCGTGCGTTTTAGAAAAATGACTCTTCCATCCATCGAATGACCCGAAATCTGTCACGTGACTCCGTTTAAACCAATGGGATTGGTCGATTCCCGCTATCTCGTCTCGTCTCGTTCAAAACAGAAGAATCAGCCACCAAGGGGCCGATCATTTACTTCATCGATAAACCGATCGTTAAAACTGTCTATGAGTGATGCTATTGGTCCAAAATTGCAAAAAATTGGCTGTTGCTACGGTAACCGTCGTTAAAATGTCCGCTCTTTCAATGTTATTCATGGAATAGTTGCGATGCTTATTATCATAGCAACAGTTTTATCATCAGTTTTTAAAAGTAAATGGGTTTCCGTTTTGCGGTTCTTAATTGGAAAAATTTAATTTACCCATGATATTCCATTGCTTGACAAATAAGTCACTATCGAGTCACTTACACAATGCTCTACATAGGTAACTATTCCTTCGCGCCGGTCTTGGTATTGCATACCCGACGCATTGAAGGCGCTTTGGCGATTCATCTCATCTTGGGAATCTATGACACTTACTTTAGTGGGAAGGATTACCGTAAAATCGGAAATTTCTTGAAGGGAAAGGATACATTTTTCAGAAATTGTTTTACACCCTTAAAAGAATCAAATAATGGAGGGGGCCCAAAAGTTAGGCCGCCTGGGGGACATATTGGGGGGCCAAACTTTTATTTTCACCTTAAGGTTTATACATATGACGCCTTTTTAGTGTACTCATCGTCATTTTTACAGGTTTTTATGCAAAAATCTACTCTTCAATCCCATGTTGCAAAAGTTTGCGAGAGCCCCATTAACTTCAAATCGATGAATGCATTTGCTCTTCAAAAGTCAATCATTTTGAATTCAAAATAGCTTGTCAAACGCACTCGTAAATCTCGGTGAGTATTCCAATAATGACGCGATGAAGATATGATCTCACTGGTGCAAGTAATCATATATGTATCTGACCAATCCTCAAACCTGCTGATGAGTGAAGCTGAGAGTGAAATTATCTACACACATCACCCCCCCCCCCTCCACACACACACACATACACACACACACACACACACACACACACACACACGCACATATTACATACGCGTTGAGACTGAAGACAAATAGAGATGAAGCACCGAGGCTCCGAGGCAGCGAAAGCATTTCGGCTAAGGAGCGAATTATTCTCAGGAACAAATTAGAATTGTTTCTAATGATGATTGATGAGAGGCGGCTGTTCTATGTTCTTCCATCCTTCAGGGGCTATAAACTATGTGTTGGGGTGTTCGCTTGGTATCCCTAATTTTAACTGATGAGCGCTGAAATTTCCTGCTCGATAGTATATAATGCTCTTTGCTGTTTGGATGATACAAAATTAAGCGCTGGAAGTATACACTGAAAAAAAAACCTCTGCTAAAACCAACTAATTGCAATTAGTAAGTTGGAATTAGTAATTTCAAAGCAGAGGCGTGTTAAATTAACCAATATTATTGGGTTCTTTGAAGTATCCAGAAATGAGTTATATCAACTAACCGTCTATATTCTTATTTTTACTAATTGTCTAATTGTAATGTTGTTTCAAGAAAATAATTAGTTGCATTAAGAATTCGAAATAGTTTGATTTACTATTTAGTAAGAAGCGCCGTAAAAGGTCGAGTTATGCAATTTGCACGACATCAGTTACTAATTGAAATGTTTGAATCCAGCATTTCATTTATCTAAGTTAAACAACTCAAACATGTGAGTCTACTAATATTGAGTTAAATTTACCCTTCCGCATCCCAGAGTTGCGGTTAAGACCAGTCCTCATTGTTTTAGATTAACTTGGGGGGGGGGGGGTTACCCCCTCCCCCTACGGCCCCCCCCCCCGGGGTGATATCTCAAAAATTTCAAATAGCAACCCCTTTCTTGTGATATCTCGTTCAAAAAGCCATAACATTCTAAGACTGTTTGAGGAAATCGAAGGTGAATATCGTTTTTCATTTTAGATAAATCGAAAGTCAAAGTTCGATTTCGACCCATTTTCCAGTGACTAGATCTCCCATTTGGAAAGTCGAAATTTAAAAAGCTAGGGGTTTATCTACAAAGCAAGTAAATTTTAGATAATTTACCATTTTTACATAAATTTAGACAAAATTTGGTTTTAGAGCCCCCCAAAAGTTATAAAAAAATTGCCCCACGAGGGGTCTATCTCCAAAATTCCGAAGCATGACCCCTATTGATTGATATATTGCTAACACGGGCAGACTAAACTGAGAATTTTAGCGCAAACCACAGGTTAATATAATTCTTAGTTTTCGATATAGCGAATATCAAAGTTGGATTTTCACCCGTTTTCAAATTTCGATGTATCGAAAAAAAACGATATTTACCTGCAGTTTGCGCAAAATTGTTAGTTTAGTGTGCTCTTTGGAGCAATGCATAACTCGATAGGAGTCGCGCTTCGGAATTTGTGAGAAAGACCCCTTGAGGGGCAATTTTTTTGACAAATTTTGGGGAGCTCTAAAGCCCAATACAACTAAACTTTTGTCAAAATGATATATTTTTCTAAAAAGACCTTGCTTTTTAGAGTATTTTAGACACCTAGTTTTTTAAATTCCAACTTTTCAAATGGACGATCTGATTATTTGAAAATGGGTCGAAATTGAACTTAGACTTTTGACTTATCGAAAATGAAAAGCGATATTCACCTTCGATTTGCGCTAACAGTCTTAGAATGTTATGCTTTGAACGAGATATCACAAAATAGAGGTTGTTATTTGAAATTTTGAGAAAGCCCTCCTTGAGAGCCCTCTTGGGGGGGGGGGGGGGGGTTTGACCGACCAAAAAAAATTCATCTAAAACGATGAATGATGGTCTAAATCGCAACTTTTTATCTCAACTTGTTTAAAAGTTAGACAGGGGGTGGGGGAAACATCTATGTTACATCTTCTATGTTGTCCCCAAAAAAGTATTTACTATAACCCATAAGAAATAGTTAGTGGCGCCAATTGGGGGAAAGCAGGGGGGGGGGGGAATCCCCCCAAGGATTTTCAATGTGGCCGAAAAATCGAGTCAGAGAGATTTTTTAGAAGATGCACGGCAAAAAAAAACAAAAACAAAAAAAAAAGGTCATCCAAATTTTTGGAGGGCCTGCCCCCCCCCCCCCCCCCCCCCAAGCAAATTAGAAAGATAGAGAGATGCACGACTAAAAAAAAAAAAAAAAAAAAAAAAGGGTCATCCAAATTTTTGGAGGGCCTTGCCCCCCCCCCCCCCCCCCCAGGTAAGTCTGAAATTGCGCCCCTGGAAATAGTATGATGAACTTCGAAGAATAGTCCAGGCAACAGGGGATTTTAGCTTGCAAAGTTTGCGGACTTATATCTGAGAGTCGATTCTTATGTATTTTGGGTCGCTGAATCCGAATTTTAACTTTGCGTACGAATCAGAGGGGCGGAAAGGCCGCCATTTTCCAAAATGGCGGTCAAAATCACGATTTTTTGCCTTATTTTGATTATAACTCGAGCGGCATTGATCAAATGCAAAAAATACCTTAGTACAAAATTAAAGATCGTCAAATTTACAACAAAAAATTATCAGACCATTATTTCAGAAAGATCAAAACTGAATGCGCTACGGAGCCGCGAAAAATCGTGAAATTCGTCCGTGGCGGCGCATGACCGCTGAACACCGCCTTGCGCCGGCCATCGCGCGCTCGCTGCTCAGTGCTCACCTCACCTTTGCAATATGTGAATAGCAAATAAAGAAGAACAAATTACTGCAATTTGACGTATCTTCTTAGTGCTACTAGCTGTGTTTCTCAGTTCCACACCACCCAAAAGGTCGAGTAGGCGAAAGGTGCGCTGCATTTTAATGTGGTATATCAACATTAAAAAAAATGTTAATCTGCGCCGAAGTCACTCCATTGTCCCTTGTACATTTTTCATCTTCACCTACACTCTGCCTCCATCTTGTGAGCCCTTGTGTGGCCCAGCTCGTCCGTCCTTTCCAGACAATTGGGGGGGGGGTCCTGAGCTGGTTGTGGAGTTTCTCCCTCATTTTCGCGTTCACTTTCAGATTCATCGGTTTCAGATAGAGTGGCTCGGGTCTAAGATTCACAGATTGCTTCATTTCCGTCAGTAACTAGCAAAAACAAAAACAAACTGTCTCTCTTGCTCTCCCGTAACCCCCATGTACTGCCATCTCACTCTAATTTCAGAAATCGTATTTAGAGACATCTTTTGTAAAAATGTTTGGCTGAAATAAATTCCTCGAGGCATTTGCATGCGATTTTGATAATAATTTGTCGCAAAACAAGGTTCTATATAAACGAATTTTGAAGCTAGAAAGATATGGGTATACATGGGGGTCACGAGAGTTAGTGAGATAGTTTGAAACGCTGCGCGAGTTTTGTCACAACCGATTCCGACCGATGAGTGCATTGTCGTGATTGTTGGATAAACGTTGACTTCGCACTATAACTGTATATTGTTGCACTCACTGTTTCAATTTACGCAGTGCACTGATCATTTGAGCCTACCTTTTCGGCATTTACTTTTAGCAGGCACCGCCACACCCGCGCGCGGAGACAACCAACGTTCCGTGAAATTTCAGGCCTTTAGTCTTAAAATAAAATCTGAAGCTGACAACTAAATTAACAGTGGTCACTGGATCGGTCC